>JAHRHZ010000239.1:264824-293943 GCA_024137785.1 Ginglymostoma cirratum | reverse complement strand
AGTGCTTGATTTAAATTAATTGGCTGATTCCAGCTCATTGCCAAAACGTCAAAACAAGCCTCGGGTTTCCAATCATTCAGCCAATTGATACATGTTTCAATTTCAGAATCTTCAGCTACATACAGTATAAATTTCTCAGCTTAGAAAAGCACTCTATCTCTTAAAGGGACCGCACGCTTCGTTTTTTTTGTTTAACAAAGAAATTCTAACTTCCTTCCTTCCAATTCCTGATTACTCTATAAAACTTTGTAACAATATAGACAACTTAAATAACTGGGGCAAAACAAAACTCAGGCAATGCTACATAATGTCAGGAAATGTGAAGTGATCAACATTAGCAGAAAGAATAAAGGGGCTAAATATTATTTAAGTGGAGAAAGACTGCAGAAAGCTACAGAACATAAATACACACAGTGAAATACACAGGCACATGCTGAATCACAAAGGTATAAACATACAAGTACATACATAGAAACAAGTGTGTGGTCAGTCGCACACATGTGTACACACTGGCACACATACCCATGCGCAAGGCACAATGCAGACAGA
Source organism: Ginglymostoma cirratum (assembly GCA_024137785.1). Taxonomy (NCBI): domain Eukaryota; kingdom Metazoa; phylum Chordata; class Chondrichthyes; order Orectolobiformes; family Ginglymostomatidae; genus Ginglymostoma; species Ginglymostoma cirratum. The sequence continues at coordinate 293,394 of JAHRHZ010000239.1, read as the reverse complement.
AGCACAGGTACATGTGAACACACACAGACAGAAATACATATAGAGACAAGCCCTCACAGAGGCACACTTTCTCACCCTCAGATACATTTCTCTCACACACACTCATCATCAAAGACACACAGACACATAGACTCACATGGTCTCATAATCATATGCAAAGACACATGCAAACACAGAAACTGACACATGCAAACACAGAAACTGACACATGCAAACATGTAATGACTCACGCCCACATTCACAGAGATATATTAAACAGACAGGCCTCCACACACAGTCAGGTAGACAGGAACAAGGACATACATACACATTAATCTCCCACAAACGAACAGATACACACATAGGGGTTCACAGCCATGCAATTGAATACATATGTACACATATTCTGTCAAGCAGTCTCTCAAACACACACACACATAATTTTACATATACATGCACACCCACAGGTTGCACACACATGCTGTCAGACTCACTGATACACAATCACACATACTCACTCACAGACTCACACACACACACATATACGTACAAGCACCAATTCAGACATGCCTGGGAGTTCATGTTGCTTCCATTTCTTTTCCTTCACTGTATGTGGGTGTCACTGATGATGCCAGCATTTATTCCCATCCCTAACTGCCCAAAGGATAGTTCAGATCAACCACGTTACTGTGGGTCTGGAGTCACATGCAGGGCAGGCCAGGCAAAGATGGGAGATTTCCTTCCCTGAAGGACATTAATGAACTTGATGGGGTTTTCTAACAATGGACAATGGGCTCGTGGTCATCAGTCGGTTGTTAGTTCTATGTTTCTTTTTCAAATTTCACCATCTACCATGGCGGGATAAGAAACCTGATCCTCAGAACTATAGCTGGGTCTCTGGTAAAACAATCCAGTAATAACACCACAAGGGTGTCACCTCCTCTAAAATGGAGGTAGAAAACCTCTCAACGTTTAAAAAGTATTTGGATGGGCTCTTGAAATGCCGCATTCACACTTGTATCCACAGACACATACTCTCTCCCACAAAGGCACACGCACACTCCCACATGCACTCACACACAGACAGATGGAGAGACACCTAGTCACACTCATTCAAACACAGACATGCACACACAGAGGCCTATTCTCACACACAATCACACACACATGCATACACACACATACACACACTCGACTGTCAATGGCAAAGTAGGTGGAGACAGGTGATGTTGAAATGAGAACAATGTCTTTCTGCAGCTCTCTAGTGGAAGGATTGTTTTCATTCTCTCAGTACTTCCGGGAAGGCAGAGCCCCCTTTTAAACAGCTGAGCGCTCCAATTAAACAACAGGTCAATGGAGAAGATTAGTTAAATTGTGGAATCCCTGATTATTTGAGATATCTGCCAATCACCAATGTTTGCTCATGGCAGAAAGCAGCAGAAAATGTCCAAAGAAGTTGTCAGTTAACTTAGAAATAGTTTGTTCAGTGCAGTTTGTTTTGAAGTAAATTATATATGAGAACAATAATGACTCTGTAGAAAGAATACATCTAAGGTACAGAATATATGCAGCTGCAGCTGTTTCCATTAAAATAGTCAGATCAGAGCATCCTGCATAGTGAGAGACCACTGTTGTACTTAGTTAATTTAGAGTCAGGGATCTGTCACAGCTAGCAGAAAAGGTCGATTTACTTCAGTTAAGTTTTCCAGAAAATGATTGATATAGATTTTGAATGCATCCAAACAGTACAATAAGCATTAGAGAGATTTCATTAAAAAAAAACCTGAAGACGAGCGATGAGGAAACCCATTTACAGTATGTGAATAGGTGTTACAATCGCAGCTGCAACATAAAGAGATTCCCAAGGTAGCTGTAACGACTTAATGATATGATCGCTGGGCTGCTCATCACAGACCCAGATAGTATTCAGGTAACTGGGTTCCAATCCCATGGCAAATGATGCAAACTGAGTCCAATAAAACTTTAGAATTAAGAGCCTGATGATGATCATGTATCCATTGCCGATTGTTGGTAAAAATCTGTCTGGTTCATTAATGTCCTTTGGGGAAGGAAACTGCTATCCCTACCTGGTCTAGCCTACACATGACTCCAGAACTGGCAACAATGTGGTTAACACTTAATGGGCAATAAATGCTGTCTAGCCAGTGACACCTTCATCCTGTGAATGAATAAAGTAAGGTGGAGTGGGAGAGAAGCTGTTTTGATTGTGACCTTTATATATACATATATTAAACTTTCTACTGAAATTTATGTTGCAAATTTTCTAACAATTAGAATCCATTTACATCTTCTGTGGTAAAGCTATTAAGGAAAACAGACTGTGTAACAGAAGTTGAAAGCTCCGTAGTGATATATTATTGGCAATGAAAGTGCTGCAGCTGTTGAGTGTCTGGGAAGGAGGATAACTGTCAGGAATTTGGAATATGATTGAATAAAACTTCTGTTGTGAAAAGCTCCAAGGAGGGAGATAAGGGTGTCTGGGAAACATCATGAAATCATGGGAGACCGAGAGTTATCCACAAGACTGTCCATCACTGACCATGCAGTCACAATGATTAACCTCAGGGAAGTGTTTGGAATAAATTAATAATATCACTGTCCTGTAATTGATAAAGGCAGGCTGAAAACAAATGTAGAAAAATACATCTTGTCTTTTTTTTCATTTAAGAAACATTTGGATTTCCATATGGTTCTTCCTAACAGTGTCATCCCAATAAACTCTTCGATGTTAGAAGTGGACCCTGAGAGTTGGATGCTCTATTTGGTCATTCTGCTCCAAGGACCAGGTAGATCTTTCTGTTGGGGGAATGCACCACTGGATGGATCTCAGGATCTTTTATTTATGAATTGAACAATTGCTGTAACTGGATATTCCATCAAACTCTTGACTTGCTCTCTGAACTTGGACTGAGTCACCCCATAAATAATGGTGTTTGTGCAGCAACTTAAATTCACCAACATCACTCCAATTTGTCTAAAGATAACTTCAGACTGTGTGTAGTGCCTGGGATCTGCCCCTGTAATGTGATAATATAGGAATTCTATAACAGAAACCAACCACAGGAGGATGAAGCTGCCAGATATGGTGAAGAGCAAAATCACAGACTTCCTTCGATTCTCCATCTCTGGGTCTCTGGGATTCTCTCCCTTGCTTTCACCCCGCAGTCTCTTACGAGCTTGACTGGCCACTAAAATGTGCCTGACTGTCAGTGCATTAAGCAAAAGAATTAAAGCAAATGGGAGCAATGGTGTCAAAACTGCATCTAACCATGAAAATCCCACCCATGCAGGATCATTATAAACATTTGGTTTTACAACACAGAACCAAAGGACATTGTCGATTATCTCCCAAGGTTCAAAGATAAAGTAGAAAGGGATGTTTCTTAAACAGAGCAGGGTGCAGGTTGTCGCTAGAACAATAGTTGTGGTTCTCTCAGTGCAATACATTGTTTTCAGCTTCTGGCAACAAATGGACACAAATCGATCAAAGGAAAAGCTGACAGTGAACCAGACAGAGCAGTCTGTAGCAGCAGAGAGCAGGACAGCACGAACACTGCAAACAGGGGTGATGTTCAGGAAAGTCATGTGGAAATAATAATAACTGATCTGCCGCAGTAAGACCTCAGTGAGAATGACCAGAAGATCTGCAGTTGCCATGGCCACGAGGTAGCGAGTGGTGCAGTTAGAGAGACCACACTGTCTGCAGGAGAGGATCACAATTCCCAGTAAAGTTGGCTGCAAGACAGGGATGAAAATAGAGGCTAGAGACCACAAGACAGAGTCTTGAAATGTTAAGCATGGTCTATGTTTGATTCAGGCACTGACAACCGTATTTTAACCTGATTGGCTTTTTAAAAATATTTTAGTGAGCCAATGTCTCACACAAAGATATCCTCCGTTGCCCATTGGAACCATCAGGGCTGGCAGCCAAAGTTTGGGTATTCCCTAAGATTTTACTCTCAGCAAACTTGGACTACAGTCCCCAACTTGTTGAAACTCAACCCACTTCCCACCAACTCTGTCTTCGCATTGTAGGAAATATGAAATTTTAGAACCTCCACAGGAAGACATACTCCTAAGGTTTGAACACCCACCTAGACGGTGCTCCAGCAATGAGGGACACCATCTGAAATAGGAACAGGAGTAGGCTCTTCTGAAGAAGGGTCTAGACCTGAAACGTCAGCTTTCCTGCTCCTCTGATGCTGCTTGGCCTGCTGTGTTCATCCAGCTCCACACCTTGTTGTCACAGGAGTAGGCTGTTCAGTTCTCCGAGCCTGCACCAACATTCAATAGGATCATCCTGATCCAAAGTTCCTCGTGTCCTTTACCAGCACTCCAGATGTGATCTCACCAGCACCTTGTACAGTTGTAATAAAACTTCAGCACTCTTACACTCCAACCCCCTGGAATAAGTCTTTCCTGCTGCCTGCTCCTCCAGCGTACTAGCTTTCTGTGTTTAATGCACAATTACCCTCAGGTCCCTTTGAGTTGCAGCTTCGTCTAATTTTTTCCCTCAATAAATAATAATGTGAATGAATTGATTTTAACCCAGTTATGGAATCACTGTTCAGGACTTGCAGTAATATACCATCACTGTGATTACTAATTTTCTTTGATAGTGAACAATCACTCAGTATTATTCTGAACTGTCAGATGCTCCCAAAAGTTAAATGTCAACAGGATCGGAAATGCAGACCAAGTGACCTGTTTGCAGAGCACCTATACCCAGTTTGTAAAGACGACAGCGAGCTTCTAGTTGTATGCAGCTTCAAAAACCTCTTCCACCCATTGTGTTCCCGGCCAACATCTCTACGTCAGTCTTGCTGCAATGCTCCAGTGAAGCTCAGTGAAAACTGGAGGACCAACTCCATATCATTCACTTCAGTACCTTGCAGTAGTTGGGACTCAGCATTGAGTTTAACAATGTCAGAGCACGGTCACCTCTGTCCCACAGCCCAACACCCTTAACTTCTGTTCTATCCAGGTTTCCCCTCATACAATCCATTTTCATCTATTCACCCTTCCACTGAGTGTTCTAGCCAGTATTTCGCTTTCTCTCTCTCTCTCGCTCTCTCTCTCTTTCCCCCCAACCAACCCCTCCTCTCCCTCTGGGCACTTTCTCTATCAAACCCACTCACTCTTTTCCTCCAACCACATCCCCCCAACTCCATCAACAGCAAAACAAAACAAATGTTCCCAGATGCTTACATTTCTGAGAAAGATTCACAGAAACATGGAAGCAGGATGAGGCCATTCATCCCATCGAGCCTGCTCCACCATTCAATATGATCACAGAGTCATACAGTTCTACAGCATAGAACCAGCCCAAAAGGGTCCATGCTGACCAAGTTGTCCATCTACACTGACCCCATTTCCCTGCACTTGACCCATATCCTTCTAAACCTTTCCTACCCATGTAGTCATCCAAATGCCTTTTAAATGTTGTCAATGTACCTGCCTCAAACACTTCCACTGGCAGTTCATTCCATACGAGTACCACCCTCTGTGTAAAACAGTTGCCCCTCACATTCCCATGTAATCTTTCCCCTCTTATCTTAAACTGATGTCCTCTACTCCTCATTTCACCAACCCTGGGAATGAGGCTGAGTGCATTCATCCTACCCATGCCTCTCATGATCCTATATGCTTCTATAAGATCCCCCCTCAGTCCCCTATGCTCTAAAGAAGAAAATGTCCTAGCTTATCCAATTACATTCAGTTCCCTCATCTGAATCATTAATATAGATCATGAAGTGTTGGCATCCTAGCGCAGATCCCTGTAGTCCCCCAATAGTTAGTGGCTGTCATTCAGACAATAGTCACTGGACTCGAAACGTTAACTCTGCTCTCTCTCTCTCTCTCTCTCCACTGTTGAGCTTCTCCAACAATTTCTTTTCTCTGGATCAGGAATACTGCACAGGTGGGGGAACTACACTGTGTGCAATTCTAACCTGATAGACATTGCTGGTGTTTCATGATCAATGGAATTAGACTTTCATCATTGAGGAGTGAACTAAAACAAGTCCAATCTACACTGACAGATTGCCCCAACAATTCTGGATACTGGGATCACAGGCTTCTCTGGAAGGCTGTCCATATTTACTGTTGTGTTCTTATCAATTCCACTGACATCTTCACTCAGAGAACTTTATTCCCACTAAAGTTTGAAGGAATTTTACGCAATATTGGACTAGGGCCATAACACCATGAAAAAAAGGAATAGGAGTTGGCCGTTCAGCCCATCTAGCGGCTGATTTGACATTCTTCACAACCGCACGGCTGCCCTTTTCCAATAAACCTTGATTGAGGAATCTATCAATGTCCGCCTGAATACAACTTAATGATAATTGAGAAAGCCAGAATGTTAAAAGATGATTTATCACTGAGAATACAGGGTAACATAACAAAATTCATTCAAGCCATTTCTCTTAGTCAACTTTCATCACTGTGAGGTTCTGTACAAAGAGTAACTGTTTATATCAGAATACAGTGTTATGAAACACGAACTAAAACTCGCAAGCAGCTCACGCAGACATTTACAAATTTTCCTTATTTACAGACACTCACCAGGAACACTAACGATGGCAAGAACCATATAATATATTTTCTGAATCTGGTCAATTTGCGGATACATCTTCAGTGTGTCGTGATCTCCCTTCGCACTCAGGCCATGTACGTCTTATTGAACTGCAAATTGGGACATTTGCGATGACTTAAGTTTGTATCTGGTCAAGTCATCTCCTGAGGGGACTGATTTTGCAACATTTTCCAACTTATTATTTGAAATGAACAAACAGATTACGACAGAGAGTCAATTCCCTGTTGCAATCATTTTTCACATTAAAATGTTATTGCACGATACACGCCTGACTGACTCAAAGACAGAAGTTTCACAGCCCCCTCGCAGGTGCCATCTCAAACACAATCAGTCGCATTTCCAGACCGTATTTTGTTTCCATATTGGACAATGACTGGTCAGATAATAAATTCTAAATGGTTGACTGCCTCTCCATTTTTTTTTCACTTGTGGGACATGGATGATGCTGATCGTATAACATTTCTTCTCCATCCCTCATTCTCCCCTTAGGAAGGTGAGTCTGAGCTGCCTCCATGAACCTGTGCAGTCCGTACGCTTTTGACAGACCGACGATGGTGTTTGGGAGAGAACTCCAGGAGTTTGAGACAAAATTCTGTTCTATTGCCCTCTGGGGTGTCACTGTGCAGATATTAACTTACAATTGCCGGGTCAACCAAAATGAACGGCAGGGCACCTTCATAAGTAAATTAGGGATGGAAAATAAATGGCACCCAGCCAGCGATTCTCATGTCCCACGAGTGAAGAAAGAAAGGTCAAAGTGATTCTGTCCGCAGACCCCTGAAGCTAGGAAGACAGGCTAATAGGGTGCATTTGGGATGCTTGCCTTTATAAGACACAATATAAATCATAAGAGCATGCAGGTTGTGTTGGAGATATACAGCACTTTGGTTAGGCCACAGCTGGGGTACTGTGTGTATTTCTGGCTCCCCACACGGTGGGAAGGGTGTGATTGTACAGGAGGGAATGCAGAAGAGATTCACCAGGATGGAGAATTTCAGCGCTGAAGAGAGGCTGGAAAAGCTCAGAGTTATTATTTAAAGCAGAGAAGGTTGAGCATGATAGATCTCTAAAGACTATGACTGCCATGGGTAGGGTGATAGACAGCAGCTGTTCCCCTTAACCAAAGGGTCGATATCAAGTGGACATTATTTTTAAGTGAAAGTCGGGAGGTTTAGAGCGATTTGAAGATGTTTATCACCCAGACAGCATTGGGAGTTAGGAATGCCCTGCCTGGGGTTAATCGAGGTGGAAAGCTCACAATCTTTCAGAAGTACTTGAATGAGATTGTGAAGTGTGTCACCATTCAAGGCCATGGGTGTCATGTGGTAAAGTGGGATTAGTGCAAGCGGTGATGTATTTTTGGTGCTACAGACTCGGTGGCATTAAGGTCTTCATTTGTCCTCACAAGCAACTTCCTTAAAAAAAAGGCTCATACCCAATGCTCTTTATCAAAGCAAAGTATATGACGAAGTATTGCAAACATTCTTACCCATGGAATAAAAACTGAAAGAACTGCGGATGCTGTAAATCAGGAACAAAAACAGAAGTTGCTGGAAAAGCTCAGCAGGTCTGGCAGCATCTGCGAAGGAAAAATCAGAGTTAACGTTGTGGGTCCAGTTCTGAGGAAGGGTCACTGGACCCAAAATGTTAACTCTGCTTTTTTCCTTCACAGACGCCGCAGACCTGCTGAGCTGTTCCAACAAGTTTGCTTTTTATTCTTACCCATGGAATGTTCACTATCAAAGACGAGCCCCTTATTGGAGTATCAGAGAACCCCTTCCCTGAGCTGACGCACCTTGCTGTGAGATAAGGGTGTTTCTACTTTTAATTACTCTCTCCAGACAAAAACTGTTCATTCAAACTTTTGACACATCCAGTGAATGATGCTGTTTAACCATTGGCACACATCACAAACATGGCATGTTTTCTGCGCCAGTTTGAACGATGAACTCGTTAAGACTTGCTTGTGTCTTCTTGGAGAAACCATCTTCTCGAAAATCTTTTGCCCTTAATGAACATTGACAGAAAACCTCAGCTGATTCTTCCCCAATGTTATGCCATTCAATCAACTGTGTTATAATTACACAGCACAATTCCACGTCCATCAGCAATTCAGCAAATAGTCCTCCTCATCAAATCTAATTTACTGTCTGCTTTTAAGTAAACGTTCAGCTTTTACAGAGCTACTGTGATCGTTCGACCTATTACTGCTGAGTTATGATGGTTCATTAGGAAAAAACGCACATCTTCCGCCTAACGCATTTTTAAAAAAGTCACCTTTCTAATAATTATGTCATCACCAAAGTTCACATTTTTTCTTCTTCATATTTCATTTTGCGAGTAGAATTACTGAATGGCCTTTGGTCCCATTAAATATGCAGCGATGAAAACTACTCTAAACCTACAGTGACGACAGTTTCAAACACTTAGCCCACAGCCTTGAAGATTATGAGGCTTCAAGTTTTCATCCACGTGCTTTTTAAAAGTTGTGAGATTTCCCATCTCAACTACCCTCAGAGGTTTTAGAAATCGACCGACGATCCCTACAACATTTTTTTTCTAAACAATACAGTGCAGGACCGCCTCCGTCTGGCGGGAGCTGGTATTGCGGCCCAATATCGTTCAGTGACGACCATATCCAACAGATGGCGCTGTCACGCAAACAAACCCTGCAAATCCGAAATGAACAAAAATGCTGCAAATCCTCAGCAGGTCAGGCAGCGTCTGAGGATCGAGAACAGGTGTGAATGGAGTTTAATACTGGGGATGCTGGAAATGCTGGCAGAGAGCCGCCCCCCAATCATATAAGGAACTCAAGAGAGCATGCCTTGAAAATGCAGCCCTGTCACACCACCACCCCCCCCCATATCTGGATTTCTCCCTCAGGATTTCATGTTGATGTTACAGAGTGAGAAATGCAAACAAAGAGAAATCCCATCTCCAGGCCTGCAAACCAGTGAGGAGATGCAGGACGTGAAGGCAAAGGCCTAGTGGCATTGTCATTAAAGTATTAATCCTGAAAGCCTGGAAGTGATCTTCAGAGCTGGGTTCAAATCCTTCGAAGGTAGAATGATGAAACTTGGACTAAGGTAAAACTCTGGAGTTAAGAGTCTAATGGTGACAATGAATCCACTGTTGACATTGGGGAAGGTGTGGCAACACTTCAGGAAGGGAAATCTAACTTCCTCACCTGATCTGGTTTCCATGTGACTCCAGACCCGCAGCAATGTGGTTGACTCTGAACAGCCCCAGCTTTATTTCACTGAAACGCCCAGCTAAAATTATGTGTAAACTCAGACATTCCCGAAAATCTACTAATTTCTCGTTTAGTTTTAGGAACAATTAATTATAATAGAGTCTTCGCTTTTGCTATCCTTGGCAATATCTGTGTGTTGCTCTCTATGTGTGTTTGTCTCTGCATTTTCGTATATGTGTGTCTATTTGAGTGTATGTGTACTAAGGTCTGTCTGCATGTACATATATGCGTTTGTGATTGTCTGCATTGACGTGTGTGCTTGAGTGCCTCTGTGTGTTGTCTGTGCATGTGTCTCTGTGTCTATCTATATGTGTTTCTGTCTCTGAATATATATGTTTTGGCTTGTGTATTTGTATGTCTATCTATGTGTGCCTCTGTGAGTGACTGTCTAGGTGTGTTTGTGAGCAAATGTGTGTGTTGTGTATTAGTTTGTGTAATACAGTGTGTATCTCAGCATGTGTCTCTGTGTCTACCTGAGTGTTTTTGTGTCTGTTGTGTGTTGATATATCAGTGTGCATCTCTGCTTGTCTATCTTTATGCAATGGGGTCTCTGTTGTTTTGCAGGTGAAACCATGGAAATGGGGTCAAAACTCTCTGTCTGCTGCTTTAAGTGATAATGTTGATGTCTCTATATGTGTATTGCTATGTTTTTGGCTGTGTGTGTGTGTGCATGTGCATGCTCACATGTGTGTGCACGCGCTCACGTGTGTGTGCGCGTGTGTGTGCTCACATGTGTGTTTGCGCCTGTGTATCCATCTCTGCTTGCAATGGGAATCACTTTGTCCTGATGGAAGTTTGAATGAATGAATTGCTATGTGGTGAATCAAAGGCTCAGAGTCTGTCTCTCTCTCTCGCTCCCACCATCCTCACCTCTCTCTGCTCCTCCTGTGTTTAAAGTAATGTAGTGCCACTGTCCGCTGGACACCACATGCAACTGCACAAACAGCATTTTTGTTTGGAGAAAAATCAAAGTCTGAGAACCTCTCACATTACATGTTTGTTTAGTTTTTCAAGGAAAGTCTTTGTGGAGACATGGAGCAGTTTTGCCTGATCCTTTTCGATTTTGTTCATGAGATATGAGGTAAAGGATATGGGGTGGCATGGTGGCTCAGTGGTTAGCACTGCTGCCTCACAGCGCCAGGGACCTGGGTTCCATCCCACCCTCGAGCAACTGTCTGTGTGGAGTTTGCACATTCTCCCTGTGTCTGTGTGAGTTTCCTCCAGGTACTCCAGTTTCCTCCCACAGTTCAAAGATGTGCAGGTTGGGATGGATTGGCCATGCTAAAATTGCCATTGTGTTCGGGGATTTATATACATTAGGGGGATGGGTCTGGGTGATATGCTCTGTGGATTGGTGTGGACTTGTTGGGCCAAAGGGCCTGTTTCCACACTGTAGGGATTATATGGAAGGAGATTAATGCACCCAGTGCTAGTTTCACCCATACTACACACCCCTCAACCTTTGAATCCATTATCACATAGAATTTGTGACAGCATGTCAGAAATCAGCATAAGCTGCTGAAAGTGTAATAACATTCATTGTTTCTCCTCACAAAACAGTTAACTTGGAGGTGCCTAAATACAATTGCAGTGGAAACACTCTATTTAATGTGTATAATGTCAGGAATACTGCTCAAAGACAAGTCGTTTCCACAGGAGAATGTTACACACTGAGGGACCTCAGTACAATTTCAGTACTGGGATCTTTAGGGGAATCTGTCAAGATTTGAATGCCTTGACCAGAGATAGTGAGGAGGAAAGAATTTCCAGGAGTGATTCAAGTTAGATGAAGCTCTACAAATCAAAACGAGGCCCAATTCCTTCATCAACAAAAAAAATCTATGCCATATTTAAAATTAACAACTGTTCCAGCACCAATTACCATTGGTGGAATAGAAGTCCGAAAATCTCCCACCCTTTGTGCGTAGAAATGCTTCTTAACACCGCTCCTGGACTGCCTGGCTGGAATTTTCAGACTTAGGGTGGCACGGTGGCACAATGGTTTGCACTGCTGCCTCACAACACCCGGGATCCAGGTTCGATTCCAGCCTCGGGTGACTGTCTGTGAGGAGTTTTGCACATTCTCCCTGTGTCTGCGTGGGGTTGGTCTGGTTTCCTCCCACAGTCCAAAGATATGCAAGTCAGGTGGATTGGCCTTGCTAAATTGTCCATAGTGTTCAGGGAGGTGTAGATTAGATGGGTTATAGGGGTATGCAAAACTTTGAAACATCACTGTTCATCCAAATATATTACATAGCTCACTCTCTAATGTCACTGTCTGCCAGGTACATCACCAACATCACTCTTATTGTCACTATCTGTCCAAAAACATCACTGACTTCACTTGTATTGTCACTCTCCATCCAGGTACATCACTGACTTTATCCTTATTGTTGTTATTTCATTTACTTTTTGCTGAAGAGGTGACCAAGAAGATAGATAAAGGCAAAGTGGTAGACGTTGTCCATGTGGACTTAAGCAAATCCCTCAACAAGATTACGAATGGTGGACTGGTGAGTAAGGTTGGATCACAGGAGAACCAGATAGAGCTATCCAATTGAATTTAAGATTCGCTTCATGGAAGGAGACAGAGGGTGGTGGTAGAGGATCGCTTTTCAGACTAGAGGCTTATTGTAAGAATTGGTACAGGGACCATTTTTGCTAACTCATATAGAGGATTTGGATGACAATATAGGAGGCATGGCTAGTACTTTTGGATGTCAACATTAGTGGTATCGTGGACAGCGAAGAAGGCTATCTGAGAAGACAATGAGATTTTGTCGAACTGAGCCAGTGGGCTGAAGAACAGCAGATGGAAACTAAAAGGACAGCAAACTCTCCCATGTCCTAGCCCCCCTACCTCATACATCAGGCCTTGTTATCATATAACCTGCCACTACACACCACCTGTAGTTAATCTCTAACAGTCCCCATTAACAACTATTCACCCTCCCAGCCAGATCGTTATCAACTATTTTGTCTGTCCAACTGTTCTTCTCCCTCTTTAGGCTCTATTCTATTGTTTTCTCTCTACACCACCACCTTCCTGTTTTCTGCATATGAACTGATGTTTTCCTACCTACTATCAGTTCTGAGGAAGCACCACCGGACCTGAAATGTTAACTGTTATTTTTCTTCACAGATGCCAGTAGATCTGCTGAGCTTTTCTAGCAACTTCTGTTTTTGTTCCTGAATAGCAGATGGAGTGAGATGGTGTCATGTTGGTAAGACAAACCAGGGCAGAACTTACCCAGTTAATGGTAGGCTCCTGTGGAATGTTGTCAAACAGAAGAGACCTAGGGATGCAGGTACGTAGTTCCATGAAAGTAGAGTCACAGGTATAGAGGGTGGTGAAGGAGGCATTTGAGATGCTCCATTGGACGGAACATTGAGTACAGGAGATAGGGCATCATGTTACAGGTGTACAAGACTTAATAAAGCCATATTTGGAATACTGCAGACAATTCTGGTTGCCTTGCTTATGGGGGATGTCATTAAACTGTAAAGGTTGCAGAGAAAACTTACAAGGATCCTGGCATACAGACATAATTCAGTTATGTTCTGAGGAAGGGTCACTGGACCCGAAACGTTAACTCTGTTTTCTCCTTCACAGATGCTGCCAGACCTGCTGAGTTTTTCCAGCAACTTTGTCTTTGATACTAAATGCCTTCTTAATGATCTTATCTATATGTGATGCAACTTCAAAGAACTATGTACCTGAATCTATAGGTCTCCCTTTTCTACAATATTGCCCCCAGCCTTACTTTTAATTGCAAAAGTCTTGTATTTTTATGTTGTAACAAAATGTAATACCTCACATTTATCCAAATTCAACCCCATTTTGCTGCACTTCAGCCTATTGATCCAATTCATCAAGATCTTTTTTGTAATCTTAGATAATCTTCTTCACTGTCCACATACCAACTACATTGGTGTAATCCACAAACTAACTAAACTTGTTTATGCATTCACATCTAAATCACTGACCCCTGTGGAACACAGCTGGTCACAGGCCTCCAGTCTGACAAACAACGTTCCACCATCACTCTCTGACTCCTGTCATTAAGTCAATTTTGCAACTAACTGGCCAGGTCACCCTGAATCCCATGTGATGTAACATTACTAATTAGTCTGCCATATAGAACCTTGTCAAAGGCTTTACTGAAGTCCAAGTAAACAATGTCTACCACTCTTCCCTCGTCAATTGTCTTCGTTACTCCTTCAAAAAAACTTAATCCAGTCTGTGAGACACGATTTCCCTCACACAAAACCAACTTATCCATTGCAAATACATCTGCCTATCCAGCAATTAGCTCGTGTTTGGTTAGATCATTGACATCTCTGCAGATTGGACCATGTCACCAGTCATACTGGTCTAGACTCTGCCTTCAATTGACGCATGTCCCAGTCACTCTGGAAAACATTTGCAAAGGTAAGAGTGTCCAAGCATTTAGTATGCTTGGCTTCATTGGTCAGAACTTTGAATGTAGGAGTTGGGACATTATTCTAAGAGTGTGTGGGTCTTTGGTGAGGTCTCTTCTAGGGTACTGTGTGCAGTTCTGGTTATTAGAAGGATATTATTAAGCTGGAGAGGGTTCAGAAGAGATTTACCAGGATGTTGCTGGGAATGGAGGTTTTGAGTTATAAGGAGAGGCTGGATAGGCTGGGGCCTTTTTCGCTGGAGCATAGGAGGTTGGGAGGTGATCTGATAAAAGTTTATAAAATAATGAGGTGTATAGATAAGGTGAATAGCACGTGTCCTTTGCTTAGGGTGGGGGATTTCAAAACTAGGGGGTAAAATTTTTAAGGTGAGGGGAGAAAGATTTTAAAAAAAAGACATGACAGGCTTTTCTTTCAACACAAAGAACGGTTCGAGTGGAATGAAATTCTAGAGGAAGTGATGCATGGGGCTACAGTTATAACTTCTAAAAGACATTTAGATCAGTACATGAAAAGAAAACGTTTGTAGGGATATGGACCAAGCACAGGCAGGTGGGACTAGTTTAGTTTGAGGTTATGGCATGGACTGATTGGACTGAAGGGTCTGTAACCATGCTGTATGACTCTATGACTGTAGTTATAGAGTCATAGCATCATACAGCTGGAAACAGACCCTTCTGTCCAAACAGTCCATGCTGAACATAATCCCAACCTAAACTAATCCCACCTGCCTGCTCCTGGCCCATAACCATCCAAATCTTTCCTTTTCACATATCCATCTAAATGTGTTTTGAACATTGTAATTGTGCCCACATCCACCACTTAGTCGGGAAGTTCATTCCACACACGAACCTCCCTCTGTGTAAAAAAAAATGTTTCTTGTGTCTTTTTAAAAACCTTCTTCTTCTCACTGAAGTTGTGAAGTTATATTGCAGTTGTACAGGTCATTGGTGAGGTCACACTTGGAGTTTTGTGTTCAGTTTTGGTCAGGTTGCACTAGGAATGATGGTATTAACTTGGAAAGAGTGCAGAAGAAATTTACAAGGATGTTGCCAGGATTTAAGGGACTGAGTTATAGGGACTATTTTTTTCTTGAACGTGTAGGAGACTGGGGTGGGAGGGATAAGAGTGTATAAGGTCATCAGAGACATGATTAGGGTGAATGCACTTAGTCTTTTTCCCAGGGTTGGGTAATTGAGGACTAGAGGGCATCAGTTTAAGGTAAGAGGGGGAAAGAATACATGGGAACCTGAGGGGCAACTTTTTTTACACCGAGGGTGATATGCATATAGAATGAGCTGCCATTGGAAGTGGTTGAAGTGGGTACATTAACAACATTTAAAAAGCATTTGGACAAATACATGGATGAGAAAGATTTGAAAGAATATGGGCTAAGTGCAGGGAATTAGCATTTTGGCATGGATGAACATTTTGATCGACATGGATCAGTTAGGGCCAAAAGATCTGTTTTTGTGCTGTAGGACTCAATGACTCTAAGTCATGCTCTACCCATCTTCTCATCATCTCCGTAAATTAGATGCAAGTTCTTTCAGCAGAAACTTAATAGGCTCCAGACAGATATCAAAGAGAATTTGTCTGTCATCATAGTAGATCATTCAAAACCTTCTCAAACAGATCCATCGTTCTCTGCTTAGATTTAAAAAAGTAACAAACAGCCGACTCATTTCTACTAAATCATGGATAACAAGATGTGGAGCTGGATGGACACAGCAGGCCAGGCAGCATCAGAGGAGCAGGAAGGCTGATGTTTCAGGCCTAGACTGAAGAAGGGTCTAGGCCTGAAACGTCAGCCTTCCTGCCCCCCTGATTCTGCTTGGCCTGCTGTGTTCATCCAGCTCTACACCTTGTTATCTATGATTCTCCAGCATCTTCAGTTCCTGCTATCTCTATACTGAATCATACATAGTTTCTCTGGTCAGTAAAATAATTCAGTCGCAAGCTTGTACAGTGGAGATCTCTGCTTGTCAAAATGGCAGCATGTTCACCATCTGCTAGAATTGGACACTTTCTTATCTCTACAAATCTTTTCCAGAGTGACTGGGCCTCGCATCAGTTGAAGGCAGAGTCGAGACATGACATGTGACATGTCAACAACAGCAATATTTAACAGCAGTGGACCCTCAAAAATCTCTACCCCACTTAATGTTCACCCCCACCTCTCTTTTTCTTCTTCCCCGTACTGATTGATAAATGGTTTGTACAGTATATGGAGATATCTTCAGTTTCACTAGGTTCCGGGATGCAGAGGAAATTGGCCTAAGAGATATTCTTTTCTATTCCAAAGTATCCTTGCTCTTTGTTCTTTAGTTAAAATAAATTTAATTTGAATTTCATTTATATGCACTCAACAATTCTCAAAATTCTCCTCTTTTTGATTCTCAAACCTCCATGAATTTCAATAACATGCAAACTCACAAGGTGTACTAACGTGGAGAGTTTGATGTTTCATTTTGTTTATAAAATACAAGAAACTGTTTGAAAGTTTAAGTATTGGAGAGTCATTGCTCAGTTTTACTTCAAACAAAGATTTTCTCTTTGTACATAGAATGCAACTAAAGTAAAATGCTACATTACAACATCGCTCCGTGTTGCCTGTTTACCAGCACAATTCCATGTATTCCAGAAATTGGATGGATTGATTGGAACAGTAAATGTTATATATTGGTCAGTAAGAAAGACAAGTGGTATGTTGGCCTACATTAGGGGGAAATTGACAGAGAATATTTAAATTGCTGCGATTGTGCAGAACCAGTAGTGAGTGCCCAATGGGAGGATTGTCTTTATAGTCTTTGTAGTGTAACTGTGTCTGACTTTTCTGAACAGAACGTTCTGGATGAAAGTTCAAATGAAGTGTGCAGGATGTGAACTCAATTGGATGAGGTTGTTGGATAGGAATGTGCAGTGGGAGGGCTTGTTAGTGCATTGTTGTAAACCATGCGTGTGCGAATATCATCAGCTCGAGTTTTCTGACCATTGTGGATAGATGGGAAGGAGAGGAGGAGGATATCAACTGTGGGTCAGGATAACCTATTTAATCACAAGTCAATATCAGAGTGAAAATCCGGGGAATTTTAATTGGAAACCATTCAACATTGATGTTCTGAATCCATACCTGCCATCAGTGATCAATATCAAAGAGATTTAGATGTGATATTGATGGAAAACGGGAAATGTTCTGTTTCACATCCACATTCAAAACATAAATATCGGGCAACAACTCTATGGTCATCTACGTCATTCTCTTGAACAATCATTCATGATTAATTCAACACTTCTGTGGAATCAGTAACTGAATACAGTGAACTAAAAATATTTCATCAAACAGGTTTCACAGCAATGCCGTTAAATTGTGGTGTCATCATTTCAAGAACCGAAATGGAGACAGATAGAAGGGGAAATAAAGATAGAGGCATAGAGTCTAACAACATGGAAGCAGGTCCATTTGGTCCAACCTATCCATGTCTCCCAGCTTTCCCAAACTGAAATGATCCATTTGTCCCCATTCAGTCTCCTTCACACTAAACCTTTCCCAGTCATGTACTTGTTCAAATGTCTTTAAAATGTTGGAACAATAGCTACATCTATCACTTCCTCTGGCAGTTTATTTCAAGTATGAAAGATCCCCTGTGTGAAAGTGTTGCCCCTTGGGTCTCTTCCAAATCTTTCTTCACTCACCTCCAAATTATGCCCTCTAGTTTTGAACTCCCCTACTCTGGGGTAAAATAAAACCTTTAAATTTCACCATTTCTATACCTTTCATGACCCCCCCCGCCACCCTGAGCACTGAACCTCTGACAGCACAGTACTCCTTCAGCACTGACCCTTCGACAGTGCAATGCTCCCTCAGCCCGGTTCCTCCTCCACATATAGTTGGGTGTGATGTTTATACTAGCTTCCCTCAAGCATGATGAGGCAGGGGCTATTCTGTCCATGGAGGACCCTATCTCTCCCAATAACTTCATGAGCACATTACAGCACTGCCTGCTGACGCCTCTCATCTCTGCCTCGACTGCTGATCCAGCGTAATAGGGTAAAGGTGACAGTTTTAGGTCCGGTGAACCTTCCTCAGAACCTTTCATCAGGACAAGTGGGACTGCTTACATGACCCACTGTGGCCTGGTAATGCCAACCAAGGCACCCTTAACCCAACCCAGGCCCAGCTTCAGAGGGTGGGGGTGGAGGGCAGCCCTGCAGGTAATGGGAGTGTCTGTCAATTACAGGGAATCTTTGGTTTAAGGTTCTGACGTTAATCCTAGCATTGTGATCATTAAATGCAGCCCCTCCACACATCTGCATTGAGGCATCAGTTATCAGGGATCATGCACCCACTCCAGGCCTGCAACAGAGTAGTGTTCAGCGCCACCAGTTTCTGTTGGGAGGGGATGTTTGGCAGGGTATTCCTGGTCTGCTGGGCGACTGGATGCTGGAATTGTGATGTGTCCTGCAGTGGATATCCTACCTAATGTCTAGACAGCAAAGGCAGTTGCGGTGGTGTGTGGGAGGGAAGGGTTTGATGGAGGCGTTGTGATACCTCCTGTAATCGACCATACCATCCTGATGTCGAGAGAATGGAGTGGGCTACCTCGAGGATATGGATGAGGGGTTGGTGTGTGTATTACAATGCCTCACACACTCATTCATCTGAGAGTCACAGAGTCATACAGCACAGAAACAGACCCTTCGGCCCAACTGTTCCTCACTGACCAAGCATCTCAAGCTGACATTGCCCCATTTTCCAGCATTTGGCTCATATTTCTCTATATCTTTTCTATCAATTTCCCCATCTTGATGCCTATTAAGTGTTGTATTTGCACCTGAATCCACCAATTCCTTTGGCAAGTCATTCCATACAAGCAACACTATCTGCTTGAAAATGTTACCTCATAGAGCCTTCTAAACCTTTCCCGTATCAAGTTAAACCTAGGCCATCTAGTTTGGGACTCCACCACACTACTGAAAGAAAATAGAGCCTTGGCTATTCACCCTATCCATGGCCCTAATGATTTTATAAACCTCTATTAGGTAACTTCTAAGTCTGCGAGGCTCCAAGGAAAAGTGACTCAGCCTATTTAGCCTTTCTCTCTAACTCAAACCCTCCAGTCCAACAATATCCTTGTAAATCTTTACTGCACTCCCTCAAATTTAACAACATCTTTGCTACAGAAGGCGACCAGAATTGTCAGCAGTATTCTAAATGTAGCCTTACTAATGTCAGGTACATCCACAACATGACATTCCAACTCCGATACTCAGTATTCTGACCAATGAAGGCAAACGTGCCAAACACATTTTGTACAACCCATCTATCTGTGATTCCACTTTCAAGGAATGGTGCACCTTCACCACTTGGTCTCTTTGTTCGGCAACACTCTCAAGGGCCCAACCATTTAGTATATAAGTCCTGTCCAAGTTTATGTGACCAAAACTCAGCACCTCACATTTATCTAAATTGAAATCCATCTGGCGATCCTCAGTCCATTGACTCATCTGGTCAAGGTCCATGAACACGGGGAAGTTGTGGTGGAGTGCTGAGGGGGTGGATTGGTGGATATATTATGATGCCTCCTGTGGTCTGGGGGCAATTGCAGTGAAATTGGGTGGGAGGAAATGCAGGGCGTTTGACTTGTAGTGCTTTCTGCAGCCAAACATCTCATCCTGGCATCCAGAGAGCCACGGAGACAGAGAATAGTGGCATTGGATGGGAACATTGGTGGTTACGTTGCCTCCTGCAGTCCATTGACCAAGAATGGGTGGGGATCAGGGTCAAGTGCATAGGTGTGAAAGGGGCAATCATGGTGGCTTGGTGAAGGATAGGGTGTGCATTATGATGCCTCCCACAGTCGAACATCAAATGTGGGTAAATGGGACTAGCTTAGCTTGGGAAATGTGGTCAGTATGGAGGAGTTGGAGCAAAGGATTTGTTTCTGTGATGATTGATTCCATGGCTGAAGAGTGGGGCAATTACAGTGGGATGGGAGGGAAAGATGGTTGATGAGAGCGTGCAATGCTTCTTGCAGTTGGACATCCCGTTCATGGCAGTGGGTGGATATGGGAGGAGCAGGATCTCTGTGTATGTGAGAGAGAAGAACGATAGGGACCCACGGCTCATAAGACGTCTCTTTTTTGACCTTAAGATGCCGAAGGATACCTCCAGGGTTTCTTTCCTTGGGCCGCAGCCCAGAGAAGATGAACCAGCTGCAGAGGAAGGGCTTGGTCTGGGTGAACATCTTCTGGGTCAGGACCGGGGCCGGTGGAGGGGGAGAGTGTGTATGTGTGTGTGAATGTATACTCTGAGGGATGTTTCCTTGTCCATGAGTGTACATCAGTGAGTGACGTCTGTTTGTGTGTTAGTCTACATCACTAAGTGATGTGTGTTCGTGTCTGAGAGTGTACATTACTAAGTGACGTGTGTTTGCATGTGTTAATGTATATCACTGAGTGACATGTGTTTGTGCATGTGTACATCACTGAGCTAGATATGTCTCTATGTGTTAGTGTACATCACTGAGTGACATGTGTTTGTGTGTGTGTACATCATTGAGTGATGTGTGTTTGTGTGTGTGTACATCATTGAGTGATGTGTGTTTGTGTGTGAGACTGCGCTCAGGCAGTCAATACCCCCGTAAAGACCTGTTCTCGAGCATGACTACTCGGTCACTAGGAAATATGAGTATGATTCAGAGCGGATCTAACCAAGCAATAGCATATATTATGTGACAGGCATAACACAGACCTTCTGTTAGTTTCTGTGCATGTGTGTCTGTATGTCTCAGATGAGCATGTGCCTCAGTATAGGCTTGTATATGTCTCTTTATGAGTCTGTATTTGTTTCAGTGTGCCAGTGTTCTCCTGAAGCTGTTCTTGTTTGTACATCTGTCTGCATGTTTCCTTGAATGTGTGTGTATGTGAATGTCGGTGCATGTATCTGGCTCTGTATTTTGTCATGCAGTGTATGTGTGTGAGTTGTCTTACGCATGTATTTACCGTCCTTTTAAAGTATCCGTATGTGTGCATTCGTGATTGAGCGAAAAACACAACCCCAGGTGATGGAGATTAAACAGTGACTTTATGTGTGTGTGTGTGTGTGTGTGTGTGAGAAAGAGAGTTTGCATGTCCGTGTGCCTGCATGTGTGTGACAGGGAGGGACAGAGTGTTTGTGCGTGGATGTGAAAGAGAGAGAGTACGTGTGCATGTGTGTCTGTAGGTGTGTGTGAGTGACAGTGTGTGGGAAGTATTTTCAGAACCTGCAGACAGAGATTGATCGTATCTCCACGTGTACAGTCTTCACCAGTGCACTCAGTTTAATTCAATTTGTGTCAATCAGCTACTTCCCAGCGTTTCCAGATGAACTGCAGATGGAAAAGGGAAACAGCCATGTAAGGTCTCTTGTCGTATTGCCATCTTGATTTTGGTTAAGTTTTCCACTGAAACTTAACTTCAATTGTATAAATCTCAGGTTCATTAAAGTAATCATGCTGAATTTACATGTTTACGTTATTTACAATAAAACGTGCTCATTTCTACGCAAGTATAAATTTGTGTTCATTGGAGTAGTAACCATGTGTTAATTTGCATTATAAATTTGTGTTCATTGGAGTCGTAACCATGTGTTAATTTGCATTATAAACTTGTGTTCATTTGTCAAAAAACTTTTGTGCTCATTTGTTCAATAAACCTATGTTTATTTGTGCAACAACCGTGTATCGTGAAAGCTCCAGATTTGAAGCTGAAGGATTGTGCCTTCCCCCTCGCTCCTTGTTCCAGCATAGAGACAGCAGCTGCCCCATTGGAGCAATGACATGAGGAGACTGCACTGCAGGTGTCACAGTCCTCAGTCCCCGGGACACATTCCCTGAGAGATTACAATCACTGAAGGAGGCCACCTTTCAAAATCATAGGATACCAGAGGGCAGGAAGAGGCCATTTGAGCCATCGATTCTTGTGGGCTATTCAAAGGGACAGTACGGTTAGTTACATTTGTCCCAGCTCTTACAATGAGTCTTCCCAATCCCACCCATTGGAACATCCATCTAACTCCATTTGAATATTATCATTGAATATCCTTCAGTTTCTGAGGTATTGTGATGTTCCAGCTCTGAGCACAAGGTTTCTAGAGAATACGAGACCATGGTGTCCCATTTGATCGCTGTAGTGACAGTAACAATAAGAGTGAGGTCAGAGGAAGGTAAACCACAGCTCATTTTCACAGTGTTCAATAGGCGTATTCTGAAAGGGAACGGTCCAAGAGAACAGTTTCACAGCTTCTGTCGAATTGTAAATACATAAGGTGAGCCTGATATTTGGCTGTGGGTAGAAGAGATAGGATATAGACTGGGTAGGGTTAAAGCTGGTGAGGGTCTTTGAATTCAATGTTAATGGGATGCCATTTGGTATTGATGCAAGCTGAGGGCAGTAGAGTCTGGTTGGACTGAGAATAAGGTCAGCTGTGTATCTGGATGGACAGTGACAATAGGTAAGAGGTCATTGATGCATCTGGGTGGATAGCGCCAATAAGATTGCAATCAGTGATGTTCTTGGATGGAGAGTAACAGTAATGCGATGCCAAAGGTGTATCCATTGTTGGAAGCCCATCTTGTTCATTGAGTCTCCTTTGCTCAGGAAATGCAGTATGTTCTTCTCGCTTGTGTATTTTCTTCTCACTTGATCCTAATGTGTCTGGAGATCCTGGGAAATTGGGGCAGTGAATAACTGCTGATCTCAGCAACAATGCACACATTCAGTGTGTGAGATGAATCGCATATCAATCAGAGTGAAATCTTCTTGTTTAAAAACCTTGTGGTTTAAAGACGGCTGTTCCTAACCTACAAACCAGAAGAACAGCTCTGGGATATATTTGCATACTTGGAATAAAGTGAATCGATGCATCATCATTTGAAATAATTTGTGATCTTGGATGATGTCATGGTGTTTGAGTGAACGGCGCTACTGCTAGCTGATTTTTGTTATTTCGTTATGATTCAGTGAGCAGCAAAGCTCCTTCAAAATCGGAATTAAACTTGTTATTGTAAATAGTTTTTTTTTCATATTCAGAAATTTGTAAAACAGCAACAAAGCTGAGCAATGCTGCACCCTCGATTTCCCAAAGGAGCTTCCACACAGTGTAAGGCAACGTCTCTGGGACTGCATCAGCTCAGAGTTTCAAATAAAGAGCTTGTCAGCTCCCTGAAGGGACAAATCACCTCACACGGAAAAATACATCGAGCAATTGACAATGTGGTGAAAGTGTTCTACACCATCCTTGCATTTATTGGCACTCCTGGTATGGCATTATAACGCTTGAACTTGTTTTAATCTGTTTTGATCTGCTTTCTGGTTTTATGCTTTTAAAATAACGTGTCCAGCTCAATGACTGGTCAGCCTTGTTCAGACACCGGAACAGTGATAGCAATTCACTGAGCAGCATTCTCGGTACATTTCTCCACTGATAGAGACTCCCAGTTTCTCTGCTGCTTCAACATTTTCTGACCTCAATGTCTGTCATCTGTTCCGTTTTCATGCGATTTGAAGGCATGAGGTGAGATCAGGCAAGTTAGTTCTGAAGAAGAATCACTGGACCCAAATCATTAATTCTTCTTTCCCTCCCACAGATGCTGTCTGTCCTGCTGAGAAATTTCTGTTTCTGTCATACAACAGAGGTATGTTTTCACTATAACTTGAAGGCTAAGGGATAATCGGCTCGTAGTCTTCAAAATATTAACAAGGAAAGACAGGGTCAAGAAAGATGAACTATTTCCACCGTTGGGGATTCTAGAATCAAGGGTCACAGTACAATAATTAGGGACAGACTGTTCAGGAGAGACATTTGGAAATACTTCAACATACGAAGGATGGTGGATGTTTGGAACTCTCTTGCAGAAAGGGTAGTGGGTATTGGATCAGTATTTCACTTTGAATCGGAGATACATTTTGTTTTTGGTTAAGTAATTAAGGAATATGCACCCCATTTTGATCTTTGAAGCTTCATCTAACTGCCATCCTGTCTGGAAATTCTCTCCTTCTCACTGACTCTGGTCAGTGAATTCAAATCTTAACAGATTGCACTCCTGATCCCTGCACGTCGAGATAGTTATCATGTTCAAATATGCAGCTTTACAGTGGAAACGTCACAGCAGTAGTAACATTCATACGTTGTCACTAAGGGAGCCCTGCATATTCTGTTATGCTACACTTGCGCAAGACACATTAAGTTGTCTTATTCGAAATCTAATGCAGAAACTGATGACCTGATTCTGAGTCCTGATATGGGTCCTATCAGGATTTGATCAAATGCTAAGAACACCGGCAACCTGATCCAAAGAGAAGGGGAGAGTTTGGTTTATCGACAGTCCATTTGAAAGTCCAATCGCTGGCCCTATGAGTAAGTTGGGTGTAAGGTTTTTAATGGTGTTCTGTACCTGCCAGAGCTGGAGCTGAGAACGGTTAGAATTTATTACACTCATTCAAATAGTTACCTTGCAGCCAGTAAAAAGAGTAGATTTCCTTCTGCTCTCCTAGGACACTAGGAATCATGACCTCAGACTTTATCCAAACCCCATTGTCTTTGGAGTATATCGGCTGGAGAACAATCTTAGGTGGTTGTAAAAGTCTTAAAATTCAAAGTCATTCAACTGCAAGAATCTTTCACGAACAGTGTGCTCCGGATTTGGTGCTAAAATTTTATCATTGCTCTCTGTTTATTTGAAATCACAAGCTTTACGAAAGTAGCTACTTCATCAGGTGATGAATCAGCAGGGCTTAGAAAGCTTGTGATTTCAAACAACCCCGTTACACTATAACCTGGTGTGATGTGACTTCTGACTTTGTCTATCCCAGTCCAACACCGACACCTCCACATCATTTCTGGAGCAGGCAGGTGAAGTTTCTGGTCAGGAATTCATTGCTTCTTTTCTCTTCTGTCCACCACAGTTAATTTCCTGGCGATTGTTATCCTTTCCCAGGGAAAGTGTGGTGTTTCCCCTTGCACACCACGCCACCTGGTGGTTATGGCAGCTGCCGATCTGATGCTCATTATCACCGATGCTATACTGAACAGAGTTCGCTCTTATTATTCCCGGAGGTGTTTCCTGGACCTCACTCCTGCAGGTAGTGGTATCGGGGTCCTGGCAGGTGCAGCCAGGGACTGCTCTGTCTGGTTCACTATCACCTTCTCCTTTGACCGATTTGTGTCCATTTGTCGTCAGAAGCTGAGAACAAAATATTGCACTGAGAAAACTGCAACTGTCGTTCTAGCAACAACACGCACCCTATTCTGTTTGAAAAACATCCCCTTCTATTTTTCATATGAGTCTATCAGGATAATCAACAATGTGCCATTTTACTGTAAAACGAAGTCAAGCTACTATACTGAGACTTGGTGGGTGGCATTAGATTGGCTTGATACAGTTTTGACCCCTTTCCTGCCATTTCCTTTAATCCTGTTGCTCAATACTGTGACATATTTCAGACATATTTTAGTGACCAGTCGAGTCCTGCAGAGGCTGAATGGTGAGACCAACGGAGAGAATTGCAGAGACCAAAAGATGGAGAGCAGAAAGAAATCTGTGATTTTACTCTTCACCATATCAGGGAGCTTCATCCTCCTGTGGTTAACCTATGTTCCGTATTTCTTATATTATTTCATTCAAGGATTTGATTCTTCAGAATACTTCCTTTCTCTAAATGACTTCAGTAAAGTTGGTTATATGCTGCAGAACCTAAATCGTTGTACAAACACATTTATTTATGTAACAACATTGCCTAGGTTCAGATCTAAGATTAATGACACAGGAAAATCTCTTGTTACATGACTTCCTCACATTATAAATAAATAAAACTGCTCACTGAAGCCCACAGGATGGAACTATTATTTCCATACCATCACTTTTTCTTTTTATTCACTCATGAGATGTTTCATTACTGGCTGGGTCAGCATTTACTGCCCATCCTTAGTAGCCCCTTGAGATAGTGGTGGCAAACTACACTCTTGAACCACTTCAGTCTATCTGCTGTTAGTTGAACAACAACAACCTCAGGGAGGGAATTCCAGGGATTCTGACCCAGCGACACTGCAGGAACGGGGATATATTTCCTAGTCAAGATGGCGAGTGCCTCGGTGGGGAACTTGCAGGGGGTGGTATTCCTATGTATCGGCTGCCCTTGTCCTTCCAGATGGAAGTGATTGCGAGTTTGGAAGGTGCTGTCTGAGGATCTTTGTTAAATTTCTGTAGTGCATCTTGTAGATGGTACACACTGCTGCTACTGAGTGTCAGAGGTGGAGGGAGTGAATGTTTGTGAGGTTGTTCATCATATGTACATCATCTAGCAGCAAAACACCACGACGAACTCTCCTTAATATCAATACACTCAGACAATGAAGGCCATCAGTTTAACTGGGACAAGGTAACCGTAGTAGCCCAAGCCAAACATGGGCACGCAGGGGAATTCCTACAGGCATATTTTTCCACCCGTAATTCAATCAACAAATATATAGAATTGGATCCCATATACAAACCCATACGGATCAAAACTGGAAATGACACCACTCACCATAATGGACCGGACAGTATAAATTCCAAGAGGAGTAGAATAACATTGCTTCAGCGAAGGCTCCACTGATGATGTCACCTGGCATGGTGACGAAATGTCTGAACAAGAACAAGCCAGCTGGGCGAGCAAATCATCAACCTCACCCATAACCCGAGCTATAGGTCTTTGCCAAAACTTTAAGTAGATGTTTGTGAATATGATGCCAGTCGAGTTGGGGCTGGATGGTGTCGAGTTCCTTGAGTGTTGTTGGAGCTACACCCATCCAGGCAAGTGGGGAGTATTCCATCACACTCCGAACAGTGAAGGGAGAGTTGATTCTCCCGTCATAGCCCAACCCAAATGAATTGTTGAAGAAATGGAATTTCCCACTTGGTAATTCTATCATCTCGGAATTCACTGTAAGTCTCTATCAAAATCAAATCCTCTAGAGGGCTCTCATGAAATTAATTAGGATAGTTAATCAGAAAATGTTCCGCTAGTAAATATGTGGTCTCCCTCCTCAGTATCAATCCAACGGACGCCACATTAATGGCACATACAGCCAACATATGAGCTGTTTCGGTGTCTGAAATTGTGTTAGAACCCATGCACCAAACAAATGGTTAGGCTCCCTATTTTTCAACATCACGATTCCCAATTCCAATTGACTACTTCAATGTAATCCTATTTGAAATTTCCCATCATGGGGTGAAGAGTCAAAGTAGGACAACCAAGTTCCCAAGTGTTGAAAGTGATACAATGCCACCCTCTGTTAGCCACCCCACACTACTGCACAGAGGGTGGTAAAGGATAAAAACGCTCAATTCAGAGAGGGGGAGAGGGAGGGCAGCAACTTACAGAACCATCCAAACTGACAGTACATTAACACACATACAGACACAGACCCAGGCACACACAGGCAAAACACACACACCCACTTCCCCTCCCCCCCCAACACACAAACACGCAGACACACACACGCACACGCACACACACACACACACACACAAGGCTGGTGTGGAGTGGATTGAAATTGTGCTGAGGTCCCTCAGTGTCAAATACTCTCATGTGAGGAAACACTTGTGCTGCCTCAGAGTTGTGGAAAAGATTTGTTTTTGAGCAAATTTTCTGACATTGTACGCGTTAAGTAAATTGTTTACACTGTTGCTTCTGCAGAGGTGTGGGGAGTCCAGCAGAGTGTGACATTGTATCATTTTAAACATGAGAGGTTCTCTCTCTCTCTCTCTCTCTCAAACACACACATACACACAGAGACGCGTGCACGCGAATGATCACAGGGGACTAATGGATTTACAGTGTCTGACATACAAGCAGAGACGCACATATGCATAAAGACCCGTCAACCCCAGGGAGATACACTGTTTCTCTCAATGATGTACACTCTCATGCACACAACAACCACAGACACACATGCATGGAAACACACTCACAGACATATGCACAGGCATACGCACAGTCACTGTCCATCCAGGTACATCACTAACCTCTCTGTTGCTGTCACTTTCGATCCAGATATATCACTGACTTCACTAGTTTTGTCTCTGTCCATCCAGACGCATGTCTTACCTCGCTTTTACTGCAACTGTCCATCCAGATATATCTATGACTTCGAGATAACAAGCTGTGGGGCTGGATGAACACAGCAGGCCAAGCAGCATCATAGGAGCAGGAAAGCTTGACGTTTCGGGCCTAGACCCTTCATCAGAAAT
>JAHRHZ010000239.1:228572-264424 GCA_024137785.1 Ginglymostoma cirratum | reverse complement strand
CAGAAATGATTTCTGATGAAGGGTCTAGGCCCGAAACGTCAAGCTTTCCTGCTCCTATGATGCTGCTTGGCCTGCTGTGTTCATCCAGCCCCACAGCTTGTTATCTCGGATTCTCTAGCATCTGCAGTACCTTTTATCTCTGATATCTATGAATTCACCTTTATTGTAACTTGCTTCCAGATTCATCACTGACCTCACTGGTATTGTCACTGTCCATCAAGTTATGTCGCTGACCTCACACCAATTGTCACTCTCCATTCAGTTACATCAGTGATCTCACTCTTACTGTCAATTGTCCATGCAGGTACCTCACTGACCTCACTCATATTGTCACTCTCCAGCTAGATTGATGTTAACTCTGAAATGTTGACTCTGCATTTTCTCTCCTTGCACTGATGCTGCCAGATCTGCTGCGTTTCTCCAGCAATTTCACTTTTTGTTTCAGATCTTCAGCATTGACCATTCTTTGCTGCATTTGAAGTTCACCACACTTGTTCCTGGGTTTGTGGGGTTGTCCTATGTACAGAGATTTGGAAATTTACGTCTTTATTCGTTTTGAAGAGTGGAAGATGATCTCATTGAAATGTGAAAAAAACGATTTAAGGGACAGACAAATAGCACATTCCCCCGGTTTGGAGAGTCTGAAGGAGGGTCTAGACCCGAAACGTTAGCCTTCCTGCTCCTCCGATGCTGCTTGGCCTGCTGTGTTCATCCAGCTCTACACCTTGTTATCTCAGATTCTCCAGCATCTTCAGTTCCTACTATCCCTGCGAGCAGAAAGCAAGGTTAACCATTTTGGACTGAGCGAACCCTCTCAGAACTTATTGCAGAGAGGAAAGGCAGTATTTATGCTGAATATAGAGGTGGGAAGGAAAGGTAACAGAGAGCGGTTGAGTGACTGATAGGTGGAGACGGAGACCAGAGAGAGAGAGAGAGAGCAGTAATTGGGCAGATAAAGGGAAAAAGAAAAGATTCTAACGGACATCAGTAGAGTTTGAAATTGGGTTGATTGTGATGAAAGCAGTCGGCGTGATGACAAGGAGTGGGGTGCTGCGGCTGGATAAAAGTCATTGGAATAAGTTGCTCTGCCTTTTTCATTGAATTTGATCTTGAGTTCTGAAGATGGGAGAGTCCCCTCGTGGAAAATGAGGTGTTGTTCTTCAAGCTTGCACTCTGCTTTGCTGGAGCACTGTAGCAAGCCTGAGATGGAGATGTTGGCCAGGGAGCACGGTAGCTTGTGGAAATGGCAGGCAAATAGAAGTTCTGAGTCACGCTAATTGGCAAAACATAGTTGTTCCACAAGTCGGTCGCCCAGTCTGTGTTTTGTCTCCCCCAAATATAGAACAGACCAGCGAATATGAGCAGCAAATACAGTGGAATGTAGATACCAATTCCTGACTGACCAATAGACTTGGTGAGCTCAGTTGGCCAGTTCACAATGCAGAGTGACGCCAACAGCATGGGTTCAATTCCTGCCCCGGCTGAGGTTCCCATGCAGGCCTCTCCCTTTGTCTGAGGCATGCTGACCCACAGGTTAAACCATCATCAGGTGTTTCTCTCTTATGGCAACAACACTGGTAACAAATTTTAATGAACAATCTCGCCAGCTGTCCAGCAGAGAGTTTGTTTAAGACTGCTTCTGCCTGGAAGAAAAAGTGAACTACAACACAGTAAATTTAGTTGAATGCTTATCGCAACAATGCAATGTTAGATTCTATGTATTAAAAGACTTGTGTGGCTAACTCTCTTACTCACCAAATGTAGGATCTGACAAACAAAAACAGAAAGTAATGATTGAGCTCAGCATGTCTGGCAGTCTCTGTGCAGAGAGAGAAGCAGTTAATAGTTCGGGTTCAGTTGCACGAATACACATTTGCTGCACAAATGAAGTGAATTACGCTTAAGAACATGTGCTAATTATGTAAATGAACATAAGTTATTACACAAATTAACGCACGTACATTAAGTAAATAAACATGAGTTTATTCCACAAATGAACAAACCTTTTTGACACAATAAATACACGTCTTTCATGCAAAAGAACACACATTGATTACACAAATGAACACGATTTATTTTACACAAATGAACACACGTTTATTTTTTTAATGACCAGATGTTTTATTGGGTCGAAAATGGACATGGCAGGAAGTTTACGTAACATATCATGGGACAAACAACAATAAGTCTATATTGCCTTTGAACTGGAACTGTGATGTTATTGTGATTATGGAGACTTGGCTGAACGACAGACAGGATTGGCAGTTTAATCTGGACGATTGTGAGGTGGTGCATTTTGGAAGGTCACGTACAGGTGGAAATTATGCAGTGAATGGCAGAACCCTTAAGAGTATTGATATGCAAAGGGACCTGGTTGTGCTGGTCCAAAAATCATTGAAGGTGGCAGCGTTATGCTCTAGCTTTATAGAGCTTTAGTTAAGCCACATTTGGAATATTACATACTGCTCTGATCATTACGCTACCAGAAGAATGTGGATGCTTTGGAGAGGGTACACAAAAGGTTTGCGAGGATGTTGCCTGAAATGGGGGATTTTAACTATGAGGAAAGGTTGGAGAGGCTGGCTTCCTGTCCTTTGGAATTCAGAAGGATGAGGGGCAACCTGACACCAGTTCATAAGATTGTGAATGGCATAGATAGAGTGTAAGGTATGAGGCTTTTTCCAAGCTTAGAGGGGCCAATTACTTGGAGACACAGGTTCAAGGTTTGAGGATGGGGAGAGTTGAAAAGAGATGTATGAGGCACGTTTTTCACACGAAGGGTGGTGAGTTCCTGAAACGTGCAGAGGAGGTGGGGAAGCAGACCGAATAACAGCATTTAAGAAACACGTGGATGAATACATGAATAGAAAGGGAATAGAGGGAAAGAAGTCCTATAAGTGAAGACAGTTTTAATAACGAAGGGCAAAATGTGCTGGTGCAGGCTTGGAGGGCAGAATGGCCTGTTCCTATGCTGTGGTGCTGTTCTTTGTACCCACTTGAGCATCGGGCCAGTAGAGTGCCAATCTCCTGTCTTTTCCTTCGATTCATGCACAACAATTCTATGCAAATAATTTTTGAATGCCCTTTTGAATGCCTCTTTTGGACTTGTCTCCAGGACATTTCTAGGCAGTGCCTTCCAGACCCAAACTACTCACTGGGTGAAAGAAGATTTTCCCTCCCATCACCCTGCCTTCATTTGCAAATCACTTTAAATCTCTGCTCCCTCATTTTTGCTCTTTTTCCACCTGCAAACTTTCAAACTGTCTCCTGCACGCCACGATCCACAGCATTAATGCATATCAGGAAATGCAAGCGTTCCAATACTGACCTGTGAGGTCTCCACTAATAAACCCTCCAGATGTTAAAAATTTCCAATCTTCTGCCCTTCTGCCAACCAGAAAGTTACCTCCCTGCATTCCACTTACCTTCAGTCTTGCCTCACTCCTGGTACCTGTTGCTTTATGTATTATCCAAACTCGGCTGGAATGAACTGGCTGGTCTTTAGTGGAACTCAAGCTGAGTGTCAGAGACAGTTCATTGCCAAGCAGGTGTTGTTTGATCACACTGTTGATGGCACCCTCCACCAGTCTAGTACTGACGGAGAGAAGGCTGTTGGAGAGTTAATTGTCCCAACTCGATTTGCGCTGCTCTGAGTGTACAGGGAATGCCTAGCTGATCTTTCTCATTGTAGGTTAGTTGCCAGGGTCAGAACTGCACCAGAAAAGATTCGCCATGGGTGCAGAGAACTCTGAAGCACAGGCATTCAGGACTATTGCCGGAATACTGTCAGGTCTCAGAGACTTTGATGTATTCAGTACCTTCACCAGTTTCTTGAAACCACATGGAATGATTCAAATTAGTGTTGGAGGTAGTCTATTTAGATGGATAGATGGTTGGCTAACTAACAGAACATAAAGAGTTGAGATAAGTGGGCATTTTCAGGATGGCCACCTGTAACAAACAGAGTGCCACAGGGATCAGTGCTGGGACCATAATTTTTTACAATATATATTTATGACTTGGGTGAGGAAAGTAGATGTACTATCGCCAAGTCTGTAGATGGCACAAAATTACCTGTTGGGAATTATATGTATCTGTTGGGGTCTCTGTATATTTTGGGGAGGATCCATATCTGCTGGGATATCTGCATCTGTTGTGTTTCTGTATCTGTTGGGGTTACTGTACCTGTTGGGGGTGAGATGTATCTTTTGGGGCCTCTGTATCTTTTGGGGAGGACCTGTATCTGCTGGGATATCTGTATCTGCTGGGATATCTGTACCTACTGGGATATCTGTATCTGCTGGGATATCTGTATCTGCTGGGGGGTCTGCAGCGGTTGCAGCTCCTCTTCCAGTTGGCAGTAGTATATATTTGTACTGTTTGTAGTTGTTGGATTTTCTCTCCGTCAGGAAGTATGTGTTACCTTATCATTTGCGTCTGCTGCTTGGTGTTTATTGCGTTGATTTGAGGGGGAAAAAAGTTTAAAAGAGTAGGGTTGTTCCAGATTGGGGGAGAGTAGCCGAGAAGAGGTTGGGGGTTTGGGGGGGACCACCTCATACACGTGGGATGGAATGACATAATGGCCCCATGTGAGTGAAGGACATCAGTGAAACACTCTGAGGTCTGGTGATGGGACTGATCAATACTGAAGGAGAACTACCATTCCTGGAAGGGCACTGATGCTGTTTTTGATGATTTAATTCTTTTGAGTAGAATGGAAAAGCTGAGTTTCGGTAGTGAAAGAAAATCCCTCAAGAAAAAGCCAATTAACTTGTTGTCATCATCTGTTTCTTCACGAAGTTGAAAATGTTTTTAACATCAATGTCTCCGGGGTAGGGGTTGGAGTGGTGATCTCACAGGCCACAATTTAAACAGTTGGGGAATTGAACTCATCATTGTTTAATTCCGAGAGAAACTGTCTGCAGCTCAGATTGAGACAGAATACGCATTGGAAATGTCTCATCCAATTGATGGTGTCCTGAAAGTATATTACGTGATTCTTGCTGTCATTGGAGTTCCTGGTAAGTGACGATAATCAGTGAAATTGTGTGAATCTGTGAAGCTGCTCTCTGTTATTACTGTGCGACGCACAATGTTCCATGTTAATCGAATGTTCACCCTTATAAATGCATACAAACTAACATTTTTGTTTGGTTAAGTTAACAATTTTGAATTAGGTTTGTGTTTATGCCCCACATCCATAATTATTTATAAACCAGCACTTCCAACGCACAGGCTTTCTGAATGATCAAATTATTACATTAATGAAGCAGACAAATTAAACTTTCAATGTTAAAGTTTCAGCGAAATTCAGAATAACCATGAATTGAGCGTGGATCATTGAGTGGAGTTAGATATCTGATCCCTTTGACCACATTCTCACTTGAAGTATCTGCCAGTGTCGAATAGAACTCAATCATTATGTCTTGATATGTCATTTCGTGCAGTCACTAATTCAAGAAGTTTTCTGTTTTGTCAGTGAGTGGGCAGTACAGAGGGCATATGACGTGAGTGGTTTTGGGGGTTGGGGTGGTTGAGACTGAGTGGGGCAGATGTTGCTGGCAATGGTGCGAATGGTAGAGCATGAGATTTCATGGGAGGTGGTGCTCTAGCAGTGACAGAGTAAGTTTGAGATATTGGAGAAAAGATGGTGCACTCACTCTGGTGAAATACAGAAGGTTATTGACATTATTCCGACTTTGCTGGATGCTCCTCCAGATAACTGACCCTGCACTGACCCGGTGGCAAGCTCAGATCAGGTTGAAACCTCAGATCCTAGAATGTGACTCAAAAATGGTGACACAGGCATATCACCATTTATGTCCATGAGGTTTCTGAGTAATTCTTCTCTACTGATAGCTATAATGTCTATTTCCTCTCTCTTCCTTTTTTATATATTTAAAGAAGGTCTTACCACGCATTTTTCTTTAACTTGATTGTTTGTGCTCATTGTTTATTTTCTTGTTCTTTATTAATTTTTGAACGTATTTCGTTCGTTTCTAAAAATGCTCACAATTCTCTGGTTTTCTGCAAATGTCTGCTACATTGTATGGTATTTTCTTTAGGTTTGAAATTGCTCTTATCTTCTTTGATTGACTTTAATTGGATTGTCCCCTTCCGAGAATCTTTTTTCCTCATTGGGATTTTTTTTTTGCTGTGAGTCATGAACGATTTCCTTTTTCTCTTAATGCATCTTCAACTTTCTCTTCTGCTCACCTTCTTTCCCAAGATACTCCAGCAAAGTCTGCCTTTGTCTCAATGTCATTGACCCTTCTGTATTAAACACAGTTGTTTCTAGCACATTGTTCTCACTCTCACACTGAAAACATGATCTAAATTCAATATTTTTATGCTCATTGTTTCCCAAAGGACATTTAAATCTTAAGATCATTTTGGACATTTAAATCTGAGATCATTTATTCAACCTGCCTCATTACTCATCATCATATCAAAGATAACTTAATCCCTGGTTGCATCCCCGACATAGTACTCCAGGAAACAATCCACAATAAATCACTATGAGATTTTTCTTATGTCTAATTTCACCAATTTTATTCTCCCAATCTACCTGAAAGTTAATGTCACCCACCATTCATGTACTGACCAACAGATTAGCTACTTCTAGCAGTCCCATTCTTTCCCTCTTACTAGTATTTTCTTTGTCCTTGGTATGTCCTGTCTCCACTGAGGTAAGATGGATTCTATATCATGTCAACCAAATTCAGTTTTTGCTATCTTACATATTAATGCTCATATTAATAAAGCTACTCCACCACTCTTTGCTTCCAACTTTTCCTTTTGAAAATTCACATACCCTCGAATATTCAGTTTTCAGCTTGATTTCCTTAAAGGTATGTCTATCTAATGGTTATTCTGTCAGATCTATTTCGCAATATTTGTGCCATAAATTCATTTACCATATTTCAATTTTTTTCCTGTTTAATTACAGAGTCAATATGTTTGCCTTTTAGCCATTTTTCCATTTACCCTCCTTGTCGTTACCTTTCTTGCATGTAAACTACACGGTGTGTCCTAAGCTGAATATCGTCATTAAGATGTTTTCACTGCAGGGCTGTCATATTACTTTTCTTTGTTACAAATTCCCATTGTACTGCCACTGAAGTGATTATATTTCGCATCCTCCAACATACCTGTCACATACAGCAAGTTCAACACCACCCCATATTCATGTCTTTCTGCCACATTGTCCATCGTGATATCCTTGTCACAACACAATGACACTAAACATTGGACCCTCAGTGTCCAAAACTAGAGGGCGGAAGTGAGAAGGGCAAGATTTAAAATGGAACTTAGAGGCATCTTTTTTCATGCAACCGGTGCTGCACATATGGACTGAGCTGCCAGAGGAAGTGGTGGAGGCTGCTACAACTACAACATTTAAAAGGCATTTGGTTGGGGATATAAATAGGAAAGGTTGAGAGGATATGGTCCAAATTCTGGCACATGGCACTAGATTTATTTAGGATATCTGGTCGGCATGGACAAGTGGGACCAAAGGCTCTGTTTCTGTGCTGTATATCTCTCTAATTTTATGACTCCTTGACACTTCCTGTGCATTTCCAAGAGGCCCGGAAATAATGCCATTTGTTTTCCCCTCCCCCCATTATACTTTACAATCTCCTTCTCCTTCCAAGGGAACAGTTATTTGCTTGAAACATTAGGAATTCAATAACCACATTCATTGCAAAGTAAGCAACTCTCTTGTACATCAGAAAAGGGTCAAGCACAGATTAAGTGATGACTTTGTTGAATTCCTGTCTTCAGTTTGCAATATAACCATAATATCTGGGGTGGATATGAAAAATTTCTGTTCAGTCATTTCCAGATTCTTCTTCATTCCCTTTGTTACAGCTAATTTACTGGCAATTGTGATCCTATCCCGCAGAAAGTGCGGTCTCTCAACATGCACAACACGTTATCTGGTGGCCATGGCACTGGCGGATCTCACAGTCATTATGATAAGTGCTGTACTGTGGTATATCAGCTTTTATTATTTCCCAGGGACATTCCTGGATATTGCCCCTGTGTGTAGTCTCAAAACTGTACTGGCTTCTGCAACTACAGACTGCTCTGTCTGGTTCACTGTCGCTTTCTCCTTTGATCGATTTGTGGCCATTTGTTGCCAGAAGCTGAAAATGAAATATTGTACCGGGAAAACTGCAGCCTTGGTTCTCACAGTAACCTGCATCCTGCTCTGTTTAAGAAACATCCCATACTACTTTACATTTGAACCATTGACGATAATTGACAATGTACCGTGGCTCTGTACTGTGAAACCAAGCTATTATACTGATCCTGGATGGGTGGGATTTGATTGGTTTGATCGTATTTTAACCCCTTTGCTCCCATTCACTTTAATTCTGTTGATCAATGCTCTGACAGTCCAACACATTTTAGTAACTAGTCGAGTACGTAAAGGACTGAGAGGTCAGAGCAATGGAAAGAATCCTAGAGACCCAGAGATGGAGAACAGAAGGAAATCTGTCATTTTACTCTTCACCATATCGGGCAGCTTCATTGTCCTGTGGTCAGTGTATGTTATCGAATTCTTGTACTCTAAAATTACAGGAACCAATCCTGCAGATTACACACTTTCTGAATTTATATTTCAACAAATTGGATGGATGCTGCTCAATCTGAATTGTGGCATAAATACCTTCATTTATGGGTTGACTCAGTCCAAATTTCGAGAGCAGATCGAGAACATGTTGAAATATCCGGTCACAGCAATTATTCGATTCATGAAGAAATAAAGTGACTGAGGCCTGCCAATCAGATCACTGAAGCCACAGACTGATACAAAAGATAAACCGATGCCCAACTTTGATCTCAGAGCACTGGCTAAGCAAGAAGCTGATCTGTTATACCAGCCACCTCGGGACAAAGGCTGAACTCTGACCAGTATCTGGCACAACTGATGGGAAGTTTGTTAAGGGTGACCCGCCTCTCCCCTGTCCAGTTGATGGAAATAGTCTCTGAGTGACAACTGCCTCAGGCAATCCAAGAATGTGGTCCAACCTGAAAAGTCCAGGAACAAGGACATCGATGGTTCCAGTCCTAACCAATCACAGAGTGCCCTACACAGCTTAGCATCATGTATGGCCACCCACAATGCCATGGAGAATCCATTCGGCCCCTCGTTTAGCAACCTTACAGCTTATTGACCAACTGTAATGCAGCTCTTCTGCTTGACTTTGTGTCTTTAAGTCTGAGTGCATGGAGTGTAAACATCTGTTTGCTTTCTTTTTGTCCATGGATTGCTGTGTGCTGCTGCCTAGATCAGCATTGATATTTAAATTAAGATTTAGATTTAAATTTTCCTGTCCCGTGTACTCAAGTACAGGATAAAAAAGAATAATGAAAAGTGTATAACATCACCAGACAATGTTCCATCTTAGTTACAAAGTACCAATACAAAATCTTAGTTACAGAAGTTGGGGAATAAAGAAGTAAACTAAGATGTTCACTATTACAGCCTTACGTGTTTGCCTTTCTGTGTGTGTGGGGGTGTGTGCATGGTAGTCTTTTTATGTGCATCTGTGCTTGTCTGTATATTGCAGTTGTGTGTGTTGATGTCTGCCTATGTGTAATTTTCTGTATGTGAGTGCGTGTCTAAATGTGAGTGTATTTTTTATTCATACTCAGGACATAGGCATTGCTGGCTCATCAGCATTTATTGCCCGTCCCTTGTTGCCCTTGAGACGGTGATACTGAGCTATCTTCATGACCTGCTGCAGTCCACGTGCTGTACGTAGACACATAATGCCATTCGGCTTAAATTTTCAGTGTGTGAGAGTCTGTACATGTGATTGTGTGTATGTGGGGGTGGGAGAACTGGAAGGGGATGGCTTTGTGTGAGCCTCCTTATTTGTGTGTGTGTGTGTGTGTGTGTGTGTGTGTGTATTTGTAGTCATAGAGGTCTACAACACTGTAAAAAGGCCCTTCAGCCCGTTGTGTCTGCAAGGGGCAAAAACAACCTCCTAAACTATTCTAATCCCATTTTGCAGCCCTTGGCCAGAGGCCTTGTATACATTGGCATCACTAATGTGAACCTAAATAATTCTTAAACGTGATGAGGGTTTCTCCCTCTCCCACAATTATAGGCGGTGAGTTCTGGGCCCCCAGCATCCTCTGGATGAGAAATGTTCCTCAAATTTCCTCTATATCCCCTGCCCTGCCCTTTAAGTTAAGCTGATGCCACCTGGTCATTAATCCTCCATAAGGGGCGAATTTTCTTCCTGTCTAACAGATCTGTGCCCCTTTATACACTGAAAGCATGTTTCCTCTCAATATCCTCTGCTCTGATGAAAACAACTCCAGTATGTCCCATCTCTCATAATAACGCAAACTGTCCACCCAGGGAACACCATGGCAAACCTCCTCTGCATTCTCTTCAGTGCAATCAGATCCCTCCTACAATGCACACAATTCTCTGACTTGACCTACCCAACTTTTTATACAGTTCCAGCATAAACCTAAACTCTATGCCCTAGTGAACAAAAGTAAGTTCACCAAATTGGGTGGCATGGTGGCACAATGCTTAGCACTGCTACCTTACAACACTAGGGACCCAGGTTCAATTCCAACCTCGGGCGACTGTCTGTGTGGAGTTTGCACATTCTCTCTGTGTCTATGTGGGTTTGCTCCAGTTTCCTCCCACAATCCAAAGATGTATAGGTTAGGTGGATTGGCCATGCTAAATTGCCTGTAGCTTTCAGGGAGGTGTGGGTTATAGGGGATGGGTCTGGGTGGGATGCTCCGAGGTTTGGTGTGGACTTGTTGGGCCAAAGGGCCTGTTTCCACACTGTATGGATTCTAAATGCCTTCTTATCCATCTTTCCAGATGACATCAAGGACCAGTGTCCTTCCATAACAAGATCCTGCTGAACATCAGCACTTCCAAGGCTCTTACTTTGTTTTCCTGCCTCACATTTATATAGATTGAATTCCATTTGCAAATATCTTACCAGTGTGTCTATATCCTCCTGTAATTGAGGTCATTGAGGTCTCTGTAAATTCAATCATGAAACGTTTTCCAGACATAAATTGATATATTCATGAATATGAATGGCATCAAGGGATATGAGATGGGTGGGTTCTCGACAAAGTTGCCTGAATGTCGATGATGACCTGCAATGACGGACGAGGCACGCTGGGCCTAATGAAATTGTTTGTTCTCATATTTTATGTAGTGGGACGACAACTCACAGGACTCACTGTCACAGTCTCTACGGATTGACATAACTTTATCACTGGAGTTCAATTTACCCTCAAAGTAGGCTCTTTAAGAGCATACTTGCTGAGCAAGCCTGTTCCCATAGCTCTGTTACAGATTTTCATTATGCTCCATTACCAGAAATGCTTTGCACACAGTCCCTCAAAGGAGCAGCACATTTTCACCTAAAATGAATAATAACTCATGAGCTAAAAAGCAACCTGGCACTGTTACTAGAATGCATCGACCCCATTGTACCAGAAATGTAAGACACATCCATATGTTTGAAAAGCCATATGCAGACATAGAGCACGAAGAACCATTCATAAAGTTTATTAAAACAATAGCTCGAGAAGCCCACGATTGCAGTTCTCATTAATGACATGGTGAGGGCTATAAAGTTATAAAATGGTGAGAAAAACAAATGCATTTTCTAAAATTTGTGATTGAGTCCAAAAGTTATAATTTATGAGCTCTGGGAGGCGTTGACTTTCAGAGGTGATGGTTAGAGTGGTGGCCAACTATGACCCCTAGTCAAACAGAAGAATGAAATATGTGGAAATGCTTGATAAAACAGACAGAGAAGGGTCATAAATTCTCATTACAATTTTTCTGCACACAAGAAGACAAAGCTTGAAATAGTGGATTGAACAGTCAAGTGCATAGGACAGGCCTGACTACTTGGTTTCTGTCGAATGGTGACAAGTTTATTTTTGTATTTGTAACATATTTTCATTAAAGTATGGAGCTAGAACTTGCATCATGTCAGATTTTTCATGCAGGCTCCAGCAAAAATCTGTTGTTTTAATCTATTTCCTGTTCCGATATGCACTGTTGGAGATACATCTCATAAAGATGTTCCTGAAAAAGTAGAGATGGTAGAAGTAATGATATAAGACCACAAGACCATAAGAAATGGCAACTGGAGTAGGCCATTCGGCCACTTGAGTCTGCTCTGCTAATCAATACCATCTTGTCGGGTATTCCGACTTTCCTTGTGTCCACTTTCCAGCCTTTTCCCATAACACTTGGTTTCCCCAACTATTGAAGAAACCCCCTTTCTTAGTCTTAAAAATACACAAATACTCTTCCCTGCAAACCACCACCTCCCACTCTCCCCCCATGCCCACCCTCTCTCCCACCCCCTCTGCCCTCTGGCCCCATTCTCACAGCTCTCTCTGACAAGGAGTTCCAAAGAATCACAACCTTCAGAAGGAATAAATTTCTCCTAATCTCATTTTTAAATGTCACCCTCTTACAAGTAGCGTAACTCTACATATTGAATATGTAGTGATATGAATTGCACAAATGCACACCTATTCCTTTGGAATTTGATTGAGATAAATCATAGAGAAAACAAGGACAATTTTAGAATCAGTGAAGGGAAACAATGAAAGGCAATAGTTACCCTTTTTTCAACCACAACACGTTGGACATAATCGCATTTTGATCGAAGTTGCTTTCTCTCCTTCCTTGATAGGGTCGGTTTTGAGCTGAAAATATAAAGATAGAAGTTGAACAATGCCAAGGAAAAATTCCATGGATCAGAAATTTCCTGTTGTTTCTGAACTTAATCTTAAGTTATTGAACTTCCCTGAACCCCCAAAGAAAGTATCTTACATGTCACTGATTTCAAAATAAATTTTAAACAGACTTGCATTTATATGTACTTCGTGAGTGAGTGAGTGAGTGAGTCAGTGAAAGTGATAGAGTGAGTGAATGAAGTTGAGTGATTGAGCTAGTGAGTGTGGGAAAGTCAGTGTTTGAGTGAGTAACTGAAGCAGTGTGCAAGGGAGTGAAAGATTGAGGGAGTGTGTGAGAGAGTTCGTGAATGAGTGGGGGAATGAGTGATTGATTGCATGAGTATGTGAAAGTGAGTGCATGAGGGAGTGAGTCCAAGGGAGTCGGTGAGTGAGTTTCCGTGAAAATATAGGAAACAAGGAACAGGAATAGGCCATTCAGCCCCTTCAACCTGCTCTGCTATTCAATGAAATCATGGTTGAGCTGTAGTCTATCCGCATTTGCCTGCCTTGGGCTCATATTCATTGATTAAGGGAAGAACTGTCTCGCTCAGATTTAAAATTAATTAGCATCGGCGCCATTTGCCAAAAAGGGCTCCAAACCTCCCCTACTCTTTCTGGACAGAAGTGGTTTTCTTAACATCTCTCCTGAATGGCCTGGCCCTAATTCTTATGCTATGCCCCTGGTTCTAGAATTTCCAAATAGTAGAAATAGTTTTATCTTTAACCATCCTGCCTTTTCCTGTCAATATCCTGAAGGCCTCAACTAGATTACCCTTTAACTTTCTAAAATCTAGAAAATAAAGGGACAATTTGTGTAATCTCGCTTCATAACTTAAACCCTGAAGTTCAGGGACTATGTTTGTAAGCCCATGTTTATCTACCTCCAGAGTGCAGAAAGAAAATAAATAGAATACATTTTTCTTTTAAAGGTTTGGAAAGTGGATAGCATCTTGAAAGACCATGGAATTTCACAATGTGTACAGCTATATTGTCTGACACGTATTTATTTTAAGACTACATAATTGAACAATTGGATGGTTCTCTAGATAGTTCTCTTGATCCAACAACATCAACTATCACAGCCGCGACAACCAATGGACCATCGTGTAAATAATCTAAAAAATAAAATCCATGATGCAAGTCATCACAGCTTCTGAGCAATACTTCCCAAAGTCGTCACTACTACCAGCTAGAAAGGCAAGTAAGGAAGATACATGGGAACACCTGCATGTTCCTGTCCATCCTATGCTGAATCCTGACTACTGATGTCTTTGAATCAAACTCATTTTCTGTCTGCACTGTGGATGGAGCAACACACCATGGAGAAAAGCAGCTTAAAACCTAAGCTCTCCACAAAGTTTTCAGTGCAATTAAGGAACGGAAATAAATTATAGCCTAGGCAGAGGACACAAACATCCTGCAAAAACTGCCAATAGACAGGCTCCTACGCTTGTAATGATAATAGAATTTGATCAAGTTGTGGTACTTTGTCTCTCTCCAGATCTTTTTCATCATCCCCCAATCCCATTTTCTGTTAATGAAGCCTCTCTTGCATCTTTTATCAATATAGTTTCATATCAATAGACTTTCGTAACTCTCCCGATTCACTGAATGATGGAATCTTTCCTACCTTGGTGTTCCCTAAATATCTTATCTGAAGTGTTTTTGGATGCTAAAACAAATCCTAAAGTATGTGTCTGTTTGTTGTCAGTTTACCCCATCCCCAAATCAAAACAGTAACATTTACCAGTTGCAACACTTTGCAAGGATCTTTGAGACAAGCATGAATCCGGTCAACGTGATCACAGCCACGAGGTAACTTTCTCCAGTTAACCAATTCCAGATCGTAGAAACACACCACTGAGGATAAGCAAAAAAGATTCAAAATATCACAGTGAGCGAATGAACAAGTTAAAGAGGGCTAAATCTCACAAGTTTTCTCTTTTGTGTAATTCCCAGTTTCGTCTATCATGACGCACTGACATTCAATCTGGACATTTATAAACAAAATAACGTATTGAATAACCACAAGAGGGGAGGGTTTTCAGATGGTACTGAACTTTGAAGAATTGTAAATTATGAGAACGGCAGTCTGGAACTCCAAAAGGACATTGATAGACTGGGCCGAGAGGGAACGGATGAGGTTCGATGCAGAGATATGTGAGGTGAAGCACTTTCGTCAGAAGAACATTGAAAGATAAAAGACAGAGGGTACAATTCTAAAGGGGGTGCAGAGGCAAAGGGACCTGGGGCCGCAAATACACAGATCATTGAAGGTGGCAGGATAAGCGGGAAAGAGCAGTAAATAATTTAGACAGTTTCCTTGTGTTTATTCATAGGGGCAGAGAGTATAAGAACGAGGAAGTGATGTTGAACCCATATGAGACATCTGTTAGAGTAATGTGGAAGTTAGTGCCATATTATCAGAAAGATATGAATGTGTTGGGGAGAGAGCATAATTTATCTGAGAGTCACCGATGAAATACAACGAAAACATGAGGGAGTCTTTTTCTTTTCTCAAAACATACAACAAAATGAAACTAGTCGCATGTGCGGCAGGATCATCAGCAGAAGTGACTCGGGAAAGAGAAAGTAAAGTATTGTATTAGTAAGAGGGATACATCAAGGGACGGGTGAGGTGGCAGTGGTAGCTCCTGTACTGTACTGTGTGTTATTCAGTTAACCACTTCCCATAAATAGAGACATTGACATTACCAAGGGGAAACGAATAGTCAGAAACGGGTCATGTGGATGAACAGTTTCCTGTAGAAGAAGTAAACTCCATTTCTTTACCCAGGAGTATGTTTGACTGACTGACTGCACTGAGAAGTTCCCATTTGTTACTTTATTTCAGATTTCCAGTATTTGCAGCTGTCTCCCTAATTTTGTAATCCACTTTTGATTGCAGTCAGCATAGAACATTAGGACATAAAGCCAGAGTAAAAATCGATCTTTCAGACCCTTGCGTATGTTCTACCATTCAACGCAAACATTGCCGATGTCAAACCCTATTCCGCATTCCCGCCCATTAACACCCACCTTGGTTTCATTTAAACGGTGAGTAACCTATCAACTCCAATGAGGAATACATTCAACGATTAAACTTTCACAACACTATGAAGCAGGCATTACCAAGAGGTTTTAGAGTATTTGAGTGACTAAATCTCTCTTCATTACTTGATCAGCGTCTTATATAGCTTTATACCGGATTTCTGACGCCTCACAAGGAGGAAACAAGGCAGTTTCTCTTGTCAATGTGTTTCACAATTGTAAGTGCCTTAATCTGATCATGTCTCATCTTTCTAAACTTCATGATCTCCATTCACAATTTACTAAGTCACCCAAAGGAGGACCATTTCTTCAACACAGAATTGCAATCAGATATCTAACACTGCTGCCACAATGGCTTATGAAAGTAACACAGCCATACCGCCCAGATGAATAAAATATTCGCCATCTCGGTGCCGATGATATCGGTGAGGTTTTCTCTTGATGTTTTTGAAATGATGAAACTTGTCAGCAGTGATAATGGAGGCAGGTACACTAGGGCGCTGAAAAGCATAAACATGATCCACGCTCTCCTGTTCCTGGAGGCCTGCTCACTAAAACAACAGTCAGAAATATTGTCTCTATTAGCTCAAAGTTTCCTTGCTAAGTCCCT
This sequence comes from Ginglymostoma cirratum, assembly GCA_024137785.1. NCBI lineage: Eukaryota > Metazoa > Chordata > Chondrichthyes > Orectolobiformes > Ginglymostomatidae > Ginglymostoma > Ginglymostoma cirratum. The sequence continues at coordinate 248,004 of JAHRHZ010000239.1, read as the reverse complement.
GCCCCTCTGTGTTCTTTAACTGATAATGCCATCTTTACATTTAAAGCTTAAAGCCTTTATTTGAGTCAGAATTATAATGCAGACTAAAGCCTCACCTGCTCTCCTGCAGTTTACGCTTGGCTGTGTTAATGATCAATTCACAGTCTTTCTCGAGTTGGTTCAGAGTATGCTGGACTGTTCGGTTAATGGTTTTCTCAATTGTTGTACAGACCTCTTGGATTTGATTCACACAAGGAACCGGCTGCCAACATAAACGATGTAAACATAGACGGGAAACACAAAGTGACAACTGAGCGCTAGTTTTATCCGAGGGCATATTTGCCATTCTTTCACTCGCATCAATAAATAAATGGACCTTTCTGTTATACTCTTTCCTCTCCCACCAAACCTCCAAGTGGCCAAGGTTTACAGAAACCAGGAGATATTGGAGTGCAGAGAACATTGCCCAGATAGTAGAAACCACAGTGTCCTTGAAATCTAACCTTGCAGACTGCAAGTCTGCTTTAGAATTCCTGAGTATCCACCGAGCTTATATTTTCTTCAAGGAATTTATTGATTTAGCCTGCCAGTTTCCATGATAAGGAGGAATAAGTTCCAGCTGTGCCAATTTGATCACGTTCCTGATTCTGGACACTGGTTGTTATTTATCATCCATTCCGTGCCTCCCGAAACTGACTGTTTTGAATTCAATACGCTGGACATGGGAAAGTTGTGGGGCTGTAAAAGCTGCTTCTTTTTTAATGTTTTATTTTCAGTACTGGAGGTGATTTGCTACATTTCTTGAAACAGCAATCACTATTTTATAAGTGTTTTCTTCGTTTTGTGGCTTTGAAAAAAGGTACTTTTAAAACGGAAGAAAAGAAACTGCAGCAGACCACATGGCAGGTTATTTCTGAAGAGTTCAGAAAGAAACAGGAGCGAACAACTAACTGACTGTGAAGTTACAAGGATCTCTGGACAGCTGAGTTCTGTCCAAGAAATATAAACAAACCATAAAATTCACAGCTGACCTTACCGGGAACTGCCCACAGCTGGGGATCAGCTAAGTGTTTTTTTCTGACATCTCATAAGCCATAAACTGTTTGCTCTTGTACATGTGCAACAGTGAATGAGTTTTTTTAAACATTTATTTTATTGAGGCCTGTCTCTTGATTAAACTTCTTTTTTAACTGTGACATAGGGACTAAGTTATCCGGGAGCAGTGGTTTTTCGAGCAGTCAGATTGTGCTTTTTCATAGGTTTGTAGATTGTTAGGGTGTAAAGATGGTCTTGAGTAGAGTGATATTCTCTTCCCGTCGGATAGGGGATATTAGGGAGAATTTCAATGTTTCTGATGATTATATCTGCAAAATGTACATTTGATTGTGAATCCTATCGGACCACATGGATCTGTTGTTGTAGTAGTTAGAAACAATGAGGAATTTACAGGTGCCAAGTGGTGTGATGGATGGCAGTTTCAGGAAGGTAGAAAAATTGCAGATACAATACAGTAGGTGGCTCACCACTAAGAAAGATAGGATAAGTAAGTCGGCAGGCAGTGCAGGAGTCTCCTGGGGATATCTCCACTTCAACCAGTATGCTCTTTCACAAAATGTGGAGGTTGGAGGCATTGACCCTATGGGAATGTAACACTGACAACTGGGTTTATGGTATTGAGATTGGCTTTACTGTAACTGGGGTAGGTTAGATTCCAAGCAATCAATTGTTAATAGGGGACTCCCTAGTCAGAGGCATATATAGACATTTCTGTGGTGCACATCATTCATCCGAATTGTGTGCTGCCTCCCTGGTTCCAGGGTCAAGGATAGAATGTTCTCAAAGGGGAGAGTGCCAGCAGGAAGTCGTTGTTCGTTTTGGTAACATAACATAGGGAGAGAAAAGGGTGACATTCTCAGGAGAGAATAGATGAAACTAGGCTGGACTTTAAAGAGTAGGTCCTCAAAGATAATAATATCTGGATCACTCCCGGTGCCATGTGCTTGTGAGAGTAGGATAGGAGGATAGAGCAGATGAATTTGTGGCTGAGAAACTGGTGCAGGGGAGGAGAAGGCACATTATTGGATCATTGAAATTTCTTCTGGGGTACAAGCGACCTGTATAAGAAGGCCAAATGGTATCTGAATTGGAAAGGCACTAAAATATTGGTGGGGAGATTTGTTGAAGCTACTCGGGAGGATTTAAATGAGTAAGCAGGAGTGGGTGGGGGTAGGAAAAAGGAAATTTGTCAGGTACAGAGAGCAGTGATTGAGTGGATCCCCCTAGAAGTGTTTAAAGGCAGTAGCTGTACACTCAACAAGGAAATCAGGAGGGAAAAAAGGGGACATGAGATTGCCTTGGCAGTTAAGGTTGAAGAGATTCCAAAGAGATTCTGCAAATGCATAATGGACAAAAGGGCAAGAATCGGACTCCTTAAAGATCAGCTATGCTTGAAACCGCAGGATATGGAACAGATACTAAATAAATATGTTGTATCTGCATTTACTGTGGAGAAGGATATTGAAGCTAGAGAACTCGAGGAAACAAATAGTGATATATTGAAAAGGGTCTATATTACAGAAGAGGACATACCAGACGTCTGAGAATGCATAAAGGTGTATAAATCCCCAAGACTTATTCAGGTATACCGTAGAACTTTGTGGGAAGCTAGAGAAGGGATTGCTGTCCCCTCGATGAGATACCTGTATTATCAATAGCCACCGGTGTGGTACTGGGAGACTGGAGGTTCAATAAAGTGGTGCCATTATTTAATAAAAGTGCTAAGGAAAAGCCAGGGAACTAAAGACCGGTGAGCCTGACGACAGTGGTGAGAAAGTTATTGCATGGGATTTTGAGGGACAGAACTTGTATGTATTTGGAAAGGCAAGGACTGATTATGGACAGTCAACATGTCTTTAAGCATAAGAAATCCTCTCTCACTAAATTGACTGAGGTTTTTGAAAGATTGATGGAGGCAGAGTAGTGGATGTTGTCTATATGCACTGCAGTAAGGCATTCGAAATGATTCCGCTTGATAGACTGGTTAGCAAGGTTAGATCACATGGAATACAGGGAGAACTAGCTATGTCAATACAAAATTGGATCGAAAGTAGAATGCAGAATGTAATATCGGATGGTTGTTTTTTGGAAAGGAGGCCTGCGACCAGTGGTGTGCCACAAGGGTCGGCTTTGGGTCCACTGCTTTTTGTTAATTGAGGAAATAATTTTGGATGGAAATATAGGAAGTATAGTAAGTAAGTTCGCAGATGACATGAAAATTGGGCGTGTAGTGGACAGCGAAGAAGGTTATCTTGGAGTACAGTGGGACATTGATCTGATGGAAAATGGGCCGATAAGTGGCAGATGGAGTTTGATTTCGATAAATGTGAGGTCCTACATTTTGGTACGGCAACTCAGAGCAGGAATTACATATTTCACGAAGGGTCCTGAGGAGCGTTGCAACTTGAGGTGTAGGTCTATAAATCGTTGAAATTGAAATCACGGGTACAGAGGGTAGTTAAGAAAGTGTTTGGAATGCTTGCCTTTATTCTGCAATGCATTGTATATAGGAGTTGGGAGGTTATGTTGTAGCTGTACAAGTCATTCTCCATTTTTGTAATACTGCTTTCAATTCAACTCCCTGCTATAGTAATGAGTTTGTGAAACTTGAAAAAGTTCAGAAAAGATTTACAAGGATGTTGCTAGGTTTTGAGGGTTTGAGCTACAGGGAGAGACTGAATAGGCTGCGGCTATTTACCCAGGAGCATTGGAGGATGAGGCGTGACCTTATAGAAGTTTACAAAATTATGCAGGCCATGGATAGGGAAAGGTTCAGGTCTTTTTCCCAAAGTAGTGGTGTCCAAAACAAGGGGTCATAGTTTTAAGGTGAAACGAGAAAAATTTAAAAGATACCTAAGGGGCAACCATTTGGGGGTGGTGGTGCGTGCATGGAATGAACTGCTGGCGGAGGAGGTGGATGTTGGTACAATGTTGGTGCAACATTTAAAAGCCATCTGGATGGACGCATGAATAGGAAGGATCTAGAAGAATGTGGGCCAAATGTTGAAAAATGGGACGAGATTAATATAGAATATCTGCTCAGTATGGAAGAATTGGTCTGAAGAATCTGTTTCTGCCCTTTATATCTCTATGACTTTATAACAGGTAAAGCTGCTTAAATTTGAACCCGGTCTGATACACAGTCTGAGAAAACATGCCAAAAGAGTATGAATCATTTGTCTTCTATCTTTTTCTCTGAAAGCCTCTCATTAAAGTATGGCCAGCAGGAAAACAACTAGAAGGCCTCTCTATCACTTGTGGAGCATTGTTCGAGAATAGTTCAGAGCTACAGCATTGCGCCCAGAAGGAAAATACTCAGCGACCAACAAACTCCGACCAATTCATGGACACTCACCGTTGTCAAGAGGTTCTGTTTTCACTTTACTACAGCTATAAGGCAACATCTCTGGCAAAAAGATTGTGTCCATTCTTATTAGTTTTGCATGTCAGTGATGTGTTTGACTTGGTTTCAATGCTGAACTAAATTAGGTATGACACCTCTCTCTGTCTCACACTTCTCTCTTTGTGTATATAAATGTTACATATATATAGGCACGTGATTATACTTATATATGTAAGTATATATATATGTGTATTATAAATAACACATTAATATATAGACACACACACGTGCGCACACATGCACACACGCACGCACACACATACACACACACATAATTATATATATTTACAGGTATCTGTATAAACCTGTGATTGGTTTAGAGACTTGCAGACCTACCTTGTTTGGATCTGGAATGTAAATATTCGGCATATCAAAGCCACACTTATTGAGTCCGGGTCTTTTGCATATTTCTTGCACTATTTGCATCATTACTCTCTAGAGAAGAAAACAAATGCATTGTTCGATCAATAGAAACGCATTTGCTCCTTTAGTATCGAGCATCTCATTAGAAAATAATAGTTTATACTATGTTGGAGGTGTTCAGACTCTTACAAGGTCTCAAAGAATGTCACAGTTAATAAATGACAATGAATTCAGCTCAACTCAAAGCTGTCTTGCAGAAAATACAGATGCAATTGAGTGTGTTTGTTGGCCCTTCAAGCAATAATGAGATACGTTTTAAAAACTCATCTGCTTATTTTCAGTATCTATTAAAATCTAAATGTGTGCTGACTATTTCTTTTTGCAGCAGTTTCAGACTGTTTAAGTTTCAAGGTTTTCAGTAAAATAAAGAATCTGAACTTAACTTCTGGTTCCAAACTAATTTGTGACAACAACAATGGTACATTTACTACGAGGAAGAGCTGGACAACAATATAGATTACCAGCTCAAATATTAAACTGCTAACTAATAACAAGAATGTAACATAAATCAGAAAGAGTCGCCTGATCAAGTAAGTTCCAGCATAAAATAAGATTCGTCTGATCAAGTAAGTTCTAGCATAAAATAAGTTGTGGCAGCTCTGGTTGTGGTCTTAACTTTCCTTGCCTCCCCATCATCCATAATGTTCCACTCACTTGCCATTGAAGCCTCAGTTTAACTCAAACTAGCATGTTTTAATAAAATGGCTCCATTGCCCTTTGAGAAAGAGAACAACAACGGACTAATGACCCGGCGAGAGAAGGATTCATTCATCATTTCTGAATTTAGTTTGCAAATTTCGTTGAAACAAACTATGCCAAACAGTCTACCAAACCGTCAGACTCATTATCTGTTTGAAATAGGACGATTGATGCAAAAATGAAATTGGAAAGAATCTCCAACCCAACAAAAAAATATAAAAACAATACTGTGTGTAGTGACAGTGCAAAACAAAAAATAAAAATGAACAGTAGGAAATGGGAAAGGACAACAGAAATGTGAGAATTTATACATGTGGATACGTGGCTGACACATTAAGTAAATTGTTTTATCTTACCAACCATTTCTGCTGGTGATATACATTCGGGCACAATTGTGGCACAGGATCTCATCAGTTACAGTGTATGTTCTGGGAAAGGAAGTGTTCATTATAAATCTTTTCACTTAAAGGTGTCATTCTCACAAATGGAACAGAAATGTATTCCTGAGCGGTGGCATCTCTATGATACTGTTGACATTCATATCAACACCTGCTAAGCTGCTTTCACTGTTTTTTTGCCCTAAGTTGCATTTATCCTACACTGAATATATTCTTGGTATCAACTCAGGATTGTTTCAAAATAAAAATACAAGTAGGAACAACCTACTTAGATCTTAGACTGAGATTGAGAGACTGGAGTGGAAATGTAAGCTCAGTTTCCATCTCTCCACAGATCCTGCCAGAACTGTTGAGTTTCTCCATCATTTTCTGCTTTTGTTTATTTTAGGGCGCACACTGTCGGATATGAAAATGATTTTCTGATCAAGACAAGCATAAGTGCACTGGAGATCAATCCTCATTATTTACCATTGAAACACCCCTTTACTGTCTAGCGTTAATGCTGTTTAACTAAAACAAATGAGTTTAAAAAAAAGATAAACTGCCTGTATTTATACATCCTTCCTGTCTTTATACATCTTCTCCCTGCTGAAGACCAGACGTGCAGCCTTCAAGTCAGGTGATCTGAACCAATGCAGATAATCGAGATATGGCCTCCGCAAAGCCATAAGGGAGGCAAGGAAGCAGTACCAGACCAGGTTGGAGGCCCAGACCTACCAAACAAACTCCTGCTGTTATGGCAAGGCCTAAATGCCAGTATGGGATACAGAATGAAGCATTGTAAGACAGTGGACAATGACACATTCCTCCCTGACACACTCAATACTTTCTATGCTCGGTTTGAGCAGCATACCACAGGCGTGGCAATGCCGGGCCCGACAGCCCCAGATGTACCTGTTCCCTCTGTCACCGCTTCAGACATCAGATCAGTCTTCCTGGAAATCAGCCCAAGAAAAGTGATGGGTCTGGAGGGTTTCCCCGGCCGAGCACTCCGATCCTGTGTGCACCAACTGGTGAAGGCATTTACCAAAATCTTCAACCTCTCCTTCCTACATGCCAAAGCCCTCACGTGCTTCAAGAAGACCGCCAACATCCCCGTACCCAAGAAAGTGCAGTGTGTCTTCATTACGACCACCCATTAACTCTGGTTTCAATAATCATGAAGTGTCTCAACAGGCTGGTCATGGCCCACATCAATTCCAGTCTCTCAGGCCCGCTTGATCCCCAACAGTTTGCCTACCGACATAAAAGATCCACAGAGGATGCCATATCCTGAGCCCTGCACTCATCCCTGGAACATCTGGACAACAAAGACACCGACCTCAGATTCCTGCCCATTGACTACAGCTCTGACTTCAACGAAATTACGCCCTCCAGACTGATCTCAAAACTGCTTGACCTTGGTCTCAGCTCAACCCTCTGCAACTTGATCCTCAGCTTTCTGACACATTGGCCACAATCAGTGAGGACAGGGAACTGCACCCCGTCCACAATATCACTCAAAACTGAAGCACACCAAGGATGCGGCTCAGCCCCCTGCTGTATTCCCTTTACAGCTACGACTGTTTTGCCAAATTCCTAATAAACGCCATCAACAAGTTCGCTGACGGCAGCACTGCAGTGGGACGGATATCTAATAATGATGAGTCAAAATGCAGAAGGGAGATATAGGGCTTGGTGACGTGTGCAATGAGAACAATCTCTCTCTCAACGTTGGCAAAACTGAAGAACTGATCGTTGACTTCAGAAAGAATGGGGCTAAACAGGCCTTCATCCTCATCAACTGAACTGAGGATGAGAGGGTGAAGAGCATCAAGTTCCTCGAAGTGATGATAATCAATGACCTGTCCTGGACTTCCCACATAAATGCAAAAGTCAAGAAGGCACAACAACGTCTCTTCTTCCTCAGGCAGCTCAGGAAATTTGGTATGTCCGTAAGGTCCATCACTAACGAACGGCCTGGTGTGGCATTTATACGGCTCACTACTGCAGAAATGCAGCCAACAGCATCAAAGACCCATCGCATCCAGGTAATGATCTCCTACGACCTCTTCCATCAGGCAGAAGATACAGAAGCCTGAACACACGCACCAGAAGATTCAGGAACAACTTCTTCCCAGCTGTTAAGGACTGTTTAATGGACTCTTGGTGTCAAATAATGTAACCTGCAATGTAGCCTGTATGCCTGTAAGTCTTTTTGATCTGTACATCCTTTGCTTGCTGTAATATACTTGTATCACTCGTAAACAAAGCTTTTCACTGTATTCCAGTACTCGTGACAATAAAATCAATCAATCAATCAATATGAAGTAGAAAGTCATGCTGCCATATTCCTATATGTTTTATTTTATCTTTTTGTTTTACTTTCCATTGGCATGCACTGGGCTCAGTGATCCAATTCCCCCTAAAGGGGAACAACTACTACAATGAGCTGAGATACATACCTGTCTGTCACTCTCGTGTCCGGCCTCATCAGCTTTGCTGAGGTAGAATCTCAGTTTCTCGCCGTGTTTCTCGTTTATCTTTTCTACAACGTTCAGCGTCCGTTTACATAAGGCTTGTCCCATCGGGTCAAAGAAGACAAGGATCAGATCCACCTGCTCACCTACAGCAAATAAGGCAGTATAACATTAAATTCCCACGCCGTGTTGTGAGGTTTTCCGTTGTTTCAGTTGCATTTTCCAAGTGTCACTCAAGGTCTTCGATGAAGTAAGATTTCCTGAAAGTTGTTAGACTGATGGTTTTGATTTTAATAACAAGAGATTTATGGTTTTAACAAATCTCAACTAGTAAGCTCCAGCTCCTACAAATTTGGTCAATGTGAGACAGCATTTTGTCAAGGTCCAATTCGAATTCTTGATGACTTGACATGCTTGCAAACACGTTACCTCCAATGAAAGCTTGGGGTCTCTTGTACCTGACCACAGCAATGTGCTTCCAGCTGATGAAGTGAGCTGGCATTCCACAACTACTCACCAGCGTAATTATGTAGAATAGAGAAGAAATTTGAAAGAAAATTTCCTTTTTTTTCCTTTTCAATAATGGTTTGAAGTTAGTGAAATGACTTATAGAGCATGGTGGTATGGTTTTAAATTTCCACATGACAGGATTTCAGTTTTAAGGGTTAAATGAGATGGATTTTCAAGAGAACCAGAGGAACTATGGGTATGAGGAGGACATTCAGCGCCTCAAGCTGCTGTGCAAATTGATTCTATCATGGTTGAACTTATGTCAGCTTCAACTTCACCTTCAAAGGAAATTATTACTGTTTTTGACTGACATTGAAAAGGTCATAGTGAGGATCCAAACTGAGTGATACGCTACCCTAGCTTCGAGTCATGGAAAGTGTCCGTTGCTTTCCTATGACTTTGACACTGCACACGGACCAGATTTAACAGGGTCATATATGCCTTTACCAAAAACAATTAGTTCATGACATTGTACAATCAATAATTGTTAATTTCTCGAAGCAATTTGTCAATTTTTTAGCTTTTATACTTTATTGTCTTCCATGGTTAATTGCACTCAGCACATGAGGTGTATTTCCAGGGTACCCCTGTTTCTATTGCCACCAAATTTCTCCAACAGAATTAGTGAGGCTTGTGTAGTTAATCTTCATATTACTGATCCAATAATATAGGAGGACGATTTATCAAATCTGAAGTAAGCATGTCAGATAATGATTAAGTTGTATTATGAACACTTGACATCTCAAAACTTTGCGATTTAAAATAATACATTAATCACAGATGGCACAGAAACTTGCAAAAAGTTGGATGTTCAGAAATTGGAATATTTTAATTCTAAACCTTATTCATGTCACGAGTTTGTTGGAAATTCACAGAGTCTTTTGCAAAGAAATATTATGTGACTGCGGTATGAAGTTTGCACAGAGTCTCAAAGAAAGATAATGACGATTGAGAGGCAGAGAGGCAAAGGTGATGTGGAGACATATGAATGTCTGCTTTGTGTGGTTAACTGACAAAGGTGCGTTTGAGGGTTCTCTTTCTGTATGATTGGAAATGAAATGAACGGGCAGGCCTCGTGAAGATTTGTGCATTATGAAATTATCAAATTAGGCCTTTCTGTTGAAGCAAAGTCCTAGATTGGTCCAGCTAAGTGCCAGAATGTAGAAAGGATACCAGGAGTTCCAAGAGAGGAAACCTGAAACTTATGATGGAGCAGTTCTGATATTTCTACAGGAATATTAGGAGCATAGGACAAAACAAAAGTAGTTATCAATTGTTAGTTTGTTGAAGCAAGCACTATTTTCCCTGTAGATTGAAATATTTGCTGTCTGCCAAATCTGCAGATTTGGTTTCTTAAATTTAATATCACAAAGCACAAAATCGTAGTCATCATTTTATTCTGTCTGTTATTAATGTACATGTCTCTTTTTTGAAGATATTCATCACAGAGATGATACCTTTTTCAAAAAGCGTTTTTGCTCTTAAAAATACAAACTAAACAAATTAGTGATGCCATCAAAACTGTAGCTGGGTGATGAAGTATTTCAGTGAGAGGTGAAGCCATCAGTTTACCTCATTTTAACGTCTGTGTCAGCAAGTCATACTGACACGAAAGGTAATGTCAGTTCACTCAGTTGGCCCAGTGACACCAGCAGTATGGGTTTAATTCCAGCACTAGCTGAGGTTACCATGAAAGACTCTTCTTCTCAACCGCTTCCCTGGTCTGAGATGTCTGACCTTCAGGCCAAACCACCACCAGTCTTCTCTCTCCAATGAGAGAGCAGCTCCGTGGACTTGTAGGTCTACGATGACTTTACTTTTTCTACTATAAGAATCAATCATTAACCCTGAAGAATATCAGAAAACATCTCGGTTATTCCAAAGTCAACTACACACAAATACTAAAAACGGTTACCCAGCAAGATCAATGCTTTATCCACATCGAATTCGTAGGACATGTCTCCATCCACAAGGCCTGGGGTATCTATGAAGGTCACCAGGAAAAACATTTTCTGCTTTGAGGTGCTGATCTCAGTCGTCAGGTAGTCTGTCACTCCTGCAGAAGCAAGGAATGTCAAAGGTAAATTAATGATTTTCCACCTCATGCCTTTTGGTTTGCAAAGTTATGTATCAGTCTACTTCAAGGGTAACAATGTAAATCACAACTAATGTATGTATTATTCTTTCACCTTCAGTATATGAGAGACATCATTAGTAGCTTAACATTTGCAAATGCAGAGCACCTTCAATTTTGTACGGAATATTAATTATGGCATAAAGCAGTCAGTAACAGAATGTTATAATGCAGGAGGAACTCTATCCCTTCATGGTGGTTGTGCATGCTGCCTGAAATAGCAATCCACCAAATGTCATATCTGTGTTGTTACTCCCTCATACATTTCCTTCATGTGTCCACAATAGTCAATCCAAACCACTTTAAGACTATCTTTCTGTTTTAAGTCAATTCCATGCTCTTCTAGAATATGCCTTGCCAAATACATGCAGATCTTTCATACGCATTCTGAGCCATATTACACACCTCCTCCTGCTGCCTCTGGGGATCTATTGAATCTGCACATTAAGGTCTTTCTTATCTTCAGAACTTTCCAGAGTCTTACCATTCAGAGAGCAATTGCTTGCCTTGTTAGCCCTCCCCCAGTGTAATATTTTACACATTTATCGGTTTAATTCCATTTGACATTGCTCTGCCCATCTGATCAGGCAATTAATATCCTCCTTCAGTTCACAGCTGTCAACCTAAATATTTATCAACATACCAAATGTTATAACAGCTGCAAAATTCGTGATTATATCCCTACATTTATGTTGAAAACATTAATTCATACCACAAAGGACCATTGCACCAACATCAGTGAAAGCCAACATCCAGTTACAGAAGCATCCGTTCACCATCAAACTGTGCTTCTTATCTCAGAGCCAATTTAGGGTCCAATGCATCACCTAATCCTGTGTCTGATGGACTCTCTGGCCTCTATCACCAGCCTGCCATTAAAGTCCTTCTTAAAAGCTTTGCTTAATCTCTGGTGACACATCAAATACATGACTCTCATTAGCCCTCCTGGTTACTCCCTCAAAAAGTGTCATCAGATTTGTCAAACACCACATTCCCTTAACAAATTGATCCTGACTGCCCCTGATAACTTGCAGGAAATCATTACATTGCTAACATCGTGAAGCGTCATTTGATTGATGTGACAGGCATAGCCGTTATTTAGAACATAGAACATAGAACATAGAACAGTACAGCAAGTGCAGGCCCTTCAGCCCACGATGTTGTACCATCCCAATACCCTACTCTAAGATCAAACTACCCTGCATGCCTTACATTTTGCTATCATTTCTTCTCCTATTCCATGTAACATCTAAATTATCATGAATGTACCTTCGATCTGTTCCAGAGCTTGGAATTGTGGATAGAGATGTAATGTAGCATGACCCTGTGTAAACAAGGAAAATGATTAAAGACTACAGATGCAAATTCCTGCAAACAAGTTTTTTTTTCATAACCCTGGTGATGTAAGAGGGGTCGGTGAGCTCGGTTGTCTGAGTGGCAGGTGTACTCACTAGAGTGACAAAAATATACTGGATTCAATTCCCACACCCTGCAGAGGTGATCATGAAGGATTCTCCTTCTCAACCTCTCTCCTCGCGTGAGACGTGGTGAACCTCAGAACAAATCATCACCTTTCTTTTTCATGGAAAACTAGGATGATAGTGACTTTACCATTTGGTATAGGAGCATTTGTAATATTGTTCCTAAGAATGCAAATACGGAGCCAGTCAGGGAGTGATGGTCGCAGAGTGTTAATGTGACCACACGGGGTGGCTGTGAATCCCAGACTAATGGTGTGGGGACATGGGCTCAAATGTCACCGTAACCACGGGATTACTGTATGTGTAATGTATCTGGAATTAATCTCTATAATAATAAGCATCAAAAGATCCTCATTTATGAAAACAGACAGAAAATCTTATTCACTAAGACCATTTTAGGCAAGGAAATAGGTCGATCTTTTCTCATCTGGCTGACACGTGACTCCAGGCCAATAGTAGGACATCTGACTCCTTAAGGCCGTTTAAGCAAACACACCTGATGCCCTTATCTGATCTGGTCATTCCTGTAACTTCAGGCTCACAGCAATGTGGTTCACTCTCGAGGATCTGCAAAGTGCCTAGAAAACGAATCAGTTCAAGGGCAACACAAACAGAAATCTCCGGAGAAACTCAGCAGATCCGACAGTACCGCTGGAGAGAAAAAAAAATGGTGGTCAGTGGGGGAATCGTGAGTGATAGCTAGAGACAGAATCCGAGGAAGACAGCCAGGCAAGCAAAGGGAAGGATAATGGTGAGCCAGGAGAAGGAAAAGCTGCTAATGGGGACAATTGTTGGGTGAAAATGAGTTGTTTATGCTGAAAGTCAGGCTCTAAAGTTGTTGAACTCAGTATTGACTCCTGAAGGCTGCAGTGTCCACAAGCGGAAAATGAACTTGTGCTGAGCTCGTTTACTTTTTCAGCCCACATCCCTTGTCATATATACCCCTTTCCTAAGCTAAAATTAATTCTGAAGAAAGATCAATGGACCCAAAAGATTTACTCGTTTCTCTCTCCCCAGATACTGCCAGACCTGTTGAGTTTGTCCAACAATTTCTGTTTTTGTTTCAGATTTCCAGCATTCACAGTTTATTTTTGCTTTATTTCACAGTTCAAAGGCAGTTAGGGATGGCGACCAAATTCTGATTTTGTCAGCAATTCCCCACTTCCTTTCAAAGAACAAAGTAAACTGTATCAGTGCTGTGTGTGTTAGTTTATTTCTCAGTGGTCACGGCGATAGCAACGGCATAGAACATAGAACATAGAACATAGAACAATACAGCGCAGAACTGGCCCTTCGGCCCTCGATATTGCGCCGACCTGTGAACTAATCGAAGCCCATCCCCCTACACTATCCCATCATCATCCATATGCTTATCCAAGGACTGTTTAAATGCCCCTAATGTGGCTGAGTTAACTACATTGGCAGGCAGGGCATTCCACGCCCTTACCACTCTCTGAGTAAAGAACCTGCCTCTGACATCTGTCTTAAATCTATCACCCCTCAATTTGCAGCTATGCCCCCTCGTACTAACCGACGTCATCATCCTAGGAAAAAGACTTTCACTGTCCACCCTATCTAATCCTCTGATCATTTTGTAGGTCTTGCAATTTGTTTTTCAGAGACACAACTGGAAGCTGCAACTGGTCCCTGTAAATGCAGGAATAGTCATTAGCCGAGCATTACACAATTCAAACTGGCCTAAATACTGAAACTGTTATTAATAATAATTTCCGTTCAGTGTCATTGGGGCTGAGAAAGCGGGTCAAAGCCACCAGACGTAGGTGAAGAAGAGAATGATATCGAATGTGACGATTACTAAGAATTCCAGTAAGTGTACTCGAGAAGAGGCTCCCTGCTCTTTGACATTAGCCACTCGCCTGTTGTTCAGGGACCTCAGATGAGTGAAAGCACAGCGATGATTCATGGTATTACTCACCAAGAGTGACTCCCTTTTCTTTCCACTGGTGACAAATGTAAATCCTTGAGTCTCAGTTGCAACTCCCGTTTTCTGTATATGTTCCTCAATGTACCTAAATTTTTTAACGATTCAACATGCAAATATCATTCTTACAGTCCATGGGTGATACATTTGGCTATTGCTGGGGGAAAACGCATTTTGCTGAAAATGTTTGACTTGCTGAGACCAAGATAATTAACAATACATATCAACGTAAAGGGACAACAATACCTTAACTCTATTGGAAGGGATAGCACATAAATTGATGAATAGATTGACTGATTGAACTGTTACCATGGAGAAAGTACCAGTCAGGCGATGGCTGATGGTTAATTAACACACTTTATTTAAATATTAACACAGGCTGATGGGCTAATGATTTCAAAATTTTGCCTTGAGAAATGAGCCAGAGAATGATTGTCATCTGTTAAATTTCATTGAAACAGGCACAATGTGTGAATGCTCATGGTCAAAGTTGCACTGGAGGACAAGTTATGTTCATTGTATTTCCACAATGATGATACCGAGGCAGGGATTCAGTAATAGTAAGAGGAACAGAGGCAGTGAGGATCCTGAGAAATACAGCCAGTATTACTGAGAGGAGCAGAGTCAAGGAGGGCGTAGAAACAAGCAGTCAGTATGACTTAAAGGAGCTGAGGCAGTGAGGACCCTGATATATACACTTCGTATTACTGAGAAGATTAGAGGCAGTGTGGAAATTGAGGTATGCAGTCAGTGTGATTGACAGGAGCAGTGTGTCAGGCTATAAGTATCCACGGCATGAATAGGAAGTGTGAGTGCCCTCGGACAATCAGAATTGATTAGATGAGCAGACGATCTGAGGACCACTGGAGGGCAAATCTGAAAGGAGCAAGCAAGGAAAAGAAATAATGTGGCCCCTAAACGTATAACAAAAGTACAATGGCTTTAACTTTACCTTTTTGTCATCATTGTGCTTTCCAAATTAAATTGACATTTGTCTTTGTTTCATTACTCCTTCTCAGTTGGTTGGACATCTGGTTTTCGGTGTAGAATGATGCCAATACTATGGGTCCATCCCTGCACTGCCTGAGGTGACCATACATTCTCAGCATTTCCCCTCGCCCGAGGCATGGTGATTCTTATGTTAAACCACCTCCAGTCGTCTGTCTCTGATGAGACAGCAACTCAATGTTCTGGTAAGACTATCGTGGCTTTACCTTTTCAGTATTTGTGGCATTTTTCATCACTTCTTATCTTGTATAATTTATCCTAGTGTAACGGTGTTCTTGTATAAAGACACACTTTTTGTTAAGTTTCGTTTACTGCTTTGTAAATAAATAATGTACATTCTGTTCCATTTTCTGCAAGATGCCCTGCCTAAAAGGTCTCACTAAATTGGTCAGATCATGTCACCGTTTTCATAAATCCGCCCTATCTGCTGGGAAGTGACCCCTATGGCTAAGGTGGACGTCTGGATCCAGTGAATACTCTTCAAACATTTCCAGTGAATGCATCCGTCCCAGCCTTCGTCAATGCCACAATAGAAAACAAGAGATTGGTCTGCTCACCAATTGATGAAGGAACTTTTCCCAGCTGAATGGTTGCCCATCAGCATCACTGTGATTTTATTCCTTGGAGCCAAAAGTCTGAGTCCCAGCTGCCTGGCGGTTCCCACCAGTCCTACGGACAGCAGATAAGGAAAGAAAAATTAGAAATTTTGTGTTAAGTCCATATAACTGGTACATTTGAATCAATGACATGAATATGGTCACCTCGGTTAGAACCCAGTCAAAATGATTCACCCTTGACGTCACTGATAAGTCACTAATATTGTATCAATTTCTCTTTGCTCCTTTAACATAGCGTGTATCCGAATGAGCAAAATATCTTCATTTAGCAGACAGACTGTTTCCTTTCCATCTGTTTTACGATAACATTTAAAGAAAGATATCAGGGTACTTGAGTGACGGTGACATTTAGTCTCAGGGACTTGAAAATCTTTCTAACGCTCGCCCCACCCCGTCCCACCCCCACCCCACACCGACCAGGACGAAATTTCGATCCATTACATGCTACGAGACATAAACACAGAGATTCTGAAATTGTGAAACTTAATCAGTGTCATATTAGTTTCCAATACACAGTATAATAGTTTCTATAAGAAAAGGTGTTAATTTTTGCTTAATCCCATGCTCTTAACACTTGGATGCGACTCTAAGTAAAGAACCGGATTTTACAACTCGTACAATGAGATAAAATTTCTACTGATTTAGTTATTTTCTCTCTGTCTCTATCTCTCTTTCTCTTTCTCCTTCTCTCTCCCTCTCTCTCTCTTTCTCCCAAATCCTAAATATTCTACACTGTCTCACATCTGCGATTTAATTCCAAATTTTCCCAATTTTTAGTCGTGTTGTTGTCACACCCTCAGTTCTCCACCTTATCTATGCCATTTACATAATATATCATACAATATATGATATATAAGCATGAGCCAACTTCTTGCATATAAATTCTTGCACGGCGTTAAATAGGCAATGCATAAACAAAGAAGAATAAATATTTTCAGTTAACATTTCGAGTCGATTGACCCGACCTCAGAATAGATCTGACGAAGGGTCATTCAACCAGAAACGATAACTCAGATTTCTCTCCACGGATGCTGACAGACACGCTGAGATTTTCCAATATTTTCTATTTTTGAGTCTGATTTACAGCATCTGCAGTTCTTTCGGTTTTTATTTAAATGTTTTCAGTTTGCCGTTATTGGAATTGATCATAAAAGTGGAGCTAAATGTCTGGTTTTCAATGCACTGAATTTTTTAAAAATATTGCTTCACAAAAATACATGGACATGCAAGTACAAAAGGTACATTTGACGTATAGAAACACAGCCTTTAATCAATTAAAACATCCATGATCTGCCATGATTCCGTTGAACGGTATAAGAGGCTCGAAGGGCTGAATGGCCTAATCCTGCCCCAAAGGTATATCAGTTGTTATTACAATCAATTTTCAGGGAAGGAAAGATTAAGCTTTGATACTATGGCAAACAATCTTAAAACATGCTCAGTGGTACAACTTTGAGTGGATTGTAAGAGCAGATCAATAGTGACCATTCAGGGGGGTTTCTTGACGTAGTATTTAAACGGTCCAAACATAAAAGGTGTTATACTGGACGTGGGAAATGAGCCTGCCCAGGTGAGTGAAGTTTCGTTGTGGGAGCATTACACCATGAGTTTTAAGATATTCATAGAGAGGGATAACAGCAGTCCTTGAGTGAGGGTGTAAATTGAGGGAAGGTGAACCACAACAATAGTAGGCACGAATTGGAGAATTTTGATTGGAGGTAGCTATTTGAAGATATATTCACCTTGGACATGTGGGAGTATTTCAAATGGTTGTTCAGGAGTGGCACCTTCCTGCGAGAATTAAGAATAGGTGTGGCAAGTTACTTGAACTTTGTTAATGAGAGAGGTTATGATCTTGGCCAGAAAGAAAAAGGAAGCATTTGTAAGGTCTAGGAGCATGTGAAGTGACAAAACCCTCGAAGTATACAAGGGAAGTAGGAAGGAACTTAAATAAGGAATTAGAAGGGCTAAAAAGGTTCATGAAATGTCGTTATCAAAAAAGATTTAAGGAGAATCCCAAGGCTTTTTATACACATGTAGAAACCAAGAGGGTAGCAAGAGAAATAATTGGCCCAAACAAAGACAAAGGAGGGAATATATGTGTGATGTAGAATAGGTAGGTGAGGTCCTAAACGAATACTTTGCGTCAGTATTCACCAAAGAGAAGGCATTGGTGGAGTATGATCTCAAAGAAGGGAGCATAGATTATCTAAGACAAGTTGCTATTAAAAAGGAACAGATGTTAAGTATATTAAGAAGTATTAAGGTAGATAAGTCCCCTGGTTCTGGTAAGATCTATCCCAGAATATTTAGGGAGGCAAGATAACACATTTTTGGAGCGTTAAAAGACATCTTTGTATCGTCTTTGGCCACAGGTGAGGTCCCACAGCACTGGAGAACAGGCAGAGAAGTTGTGTTATTTAAAGGTGTAGCATGGATAATCCAGAAAATTACGGATCTATCGTCCTCACGTCAGCAAAAAGGAAACTTTGGAAACAATTCTCAGGGACAAGATCTATGTGCATTTAGAAGCAAATGGACTTATTAGCGATAGACAGCATGGTTTGGTGCAGGGAAGATCGTGTCTCACTAACTTGGTCATCTTTTTTGAGTACGAAATCAAGATGATTGACAAGGGAAAAGCGGTTGATGTTGTCTACATAGACTTCAGTAAATCCTTTGGCAAGGTCTCTTTTGCAGACTGGTGGAAACAGGTGAAGTCGTTTGGTATCAGGGATGAGGTGAAAAGATGGATACAGAACTGATTTAATCATAGGAGACAGAGGCAGCGAATGAGAATGGAATGAGAGCTGTGATTAGTGATATTCCACAGGGATCCGTGCTTGGAGCTCTGCTGCTTGTGATCTACATAGGTGATTTGGAGGAAAACGTAGCTGGTATAATTAGGAAGTTTGCAGACAACACAAAGATTGTTTGAGTAGCGAATACTGACGACGTTTGTCGGGGACCTAACAGGGTATAGGTAAGTCTGAGATATGGGAAGAAAAATGGTAGATGGAGTTTAAATGTGAAGTGATTCATTTTAGAAGTTCACATACAGGTAGAAATCACACAGTGAATGGCAGAACACTTAAGACTATTGATATGCAAAGCGATCTGAGCGTGAAGATCCAAAGATCACTGAAGCTGGCGTGTCGGGTAGATAAGTTAGTCAAAATACACTCACCTTCATTGCAAGTGGCATTGAATATAAGGATGGACGAGTTATGCTGTATCAGAGATAAAAGGTACTGCAGATGCTGGAGAATCCGAGACAACAAGCATGGGGCTGGATGAACACAGCAGGTCAAGCAGCATCATAG
>JAHRHZ010000239.1:200260-228172 GCA_024137785.1 Ginglymostoma cirratum | reverse complement strand
TCCTGCTGCTTGACCTGCTGTGTTCATCCAGCCCCATGCTTGTTATCTCGAGTTATGCTGTAGCTTTGCAGAAATTCAGTTCGGCCACTCTTGGAATATTGCACACCGTTCTGGTTACCACATTACCAGAAGAGTGTGGTACAGTGGGGTACAGAAGAGGTTGCCAGAATGTTACCTTCTGTAAGGGTTACCAGCTATGAAGAAAGGTTGAATAGACCAAGTTTGTTTTCACTGGAACGCAGGAACGCAGGAAGTTGAGGGGCGACCTGATAGAAGTTTATAAGGTTGTGAATGACATGGATAGAATGTAAAGTATGAGACTTTTTCCTAGCGTGAAGGAGTCAATTACTAGAATACACAAGTTCAAGATGCGGGGACGGGGCGTGGGATAAATTTAAAACAGATGTGCAAGGCAAGTTTTTCAGACAAAAGATGGTCAGTGCCGGGAATGCGCTGCCAGAGGAGGTGGCGGAAGTAGACACGTTCGCAGCGTTCAAGAAGCATCTGGCCGAATAAATGAGAGGAAGCTAATTGAAGGATTATAGATCCTGTAAATGAAGATAGTTTTATCATGGAAGAGCAAAATATGTTGCGTCGGCTTGGAGGGCTAAAGGGCTTGTTCCTGTCTTGTTTTGTTCATTGTTCTCCTTCTTTGTTCCGAGAAACATCGTTGTTGACGTGCATGTTTCTCTGATGTTAACCAC
Organism: Ginglymostoma cirratum; assembly: GCA_024137785.1. Classification (NCBI taxonomy): domain Eukaryota; kingdom Metazoa; phylum Chordata; class Chondrichthyes; order Orectolobiformes; family Ginglymostomatidae; genus Ginglymostoma; species Ginglymostoma cirratum. Next base: position 227,468 of record JAHRHZ010000239.1, on the reverse strand, counting down.
AGATGTTGCAACAGTTGCTATGAAGGCTTTTGGGAGCCTTGGGTTTAAAAACTGGGGCATACAGTATAAAAGCAACGAAATTATGTTACACATCTACAAGTCATTGGTCAGACAACATTTGGAGGATAGTGTTACTTCAGGAGAACGTTAAAGCCCTGAATATTGCTTAAAGGAGATTTGTTAATATAATAGTAGGATGAGGGATTCTGTACACAGGGAAAGATGAGAGAAATTGTGCTTATTCTCCCTGGACTGGAGAAAATTAAGAGGTAACCTTACTGAGGTGTTAAAAAATATGAACAACTTTGTCAGGGAAAAGAAGAGAATTCGGTTTCCACCAGTTGATACGTCAGTTCCTTGGAGTCACAATTCCAGAATTAACAGCAAGACAACTTGGAGTGAAATGAGCAGAAAAACCGATAGAAGTGCTGATGCTGGAAAACAAAAACAAAAATTGCTAAAGAAATCCAGCAAGTCTGGAAGCATTTGTGGAGAGAAATCAAAGTTAACTCTCCTCGTCCAGTGACCCTTCTTCAGGTGAGGAGAAACTTTTCTTTGTACTCAGAGATTTGGAATATGTTGCCTTGGAAAGTGCTGGAAGCAGATTCCATACAAGGTTTCAAAAGAGCGATGGATATATATTTGAAGGTGATGGATTTAGAGGGTTACAGAAATTAAGCTGTAGAAATGGACGAGCTCGGTAGCTTTTATTTCAGGACCCAGTACAGGACGGATAAAATAGCCTTCTATATGATTCTACATGCGCAGTTTTAGCTTGCTTTTCAAAGGAATGATGACGTTGTGTTGCAGAGTTCACAACAAAAGTGATTGGAGGTGGATCCTGGAATGAAAGAGTTCTCCTTTACTAGAAGGTGCAGTCAACAACCCTTCAACTCGCTGGGCTGGAGAAAACTGAGAGTTGATCAGAATTAAACATATAAATTCCGCAGAGATTTACAAGTTGAAGCGTATGCCTGGCATTCGTTACCTGGCGCTATTGTCAGAGGATGCAGGTTTGATCTTTCACGCCTGATGTGAGAAACAAAAGTCTTCATCGACTGGATTGTGAATCATTGTAACTCTACAGAAGTTTGGATCATCGAATGGAAGAATGTTTAAGGCTGAAATAGACAATCACTTTCTCTGTCAAGGAATTAGGGGATTTGGAGTAAAGCCAGATACTTATATGTGAGTCTGATCATCGTCAATGGTTACATTGAATGTCGGAACTAGTTTGAGAAAAATCATAATCCTCTTACACCCATATTTCCAATGTATTCACTGTATGAATCAAGCTGTTCTCAAAATCTCTCCCTCGTGACCTTTTTGTTTTTTACTAAGATTCAAAGATTTGCAAATTCTTATCATTCCATCGTGATGGAGATGTTGCTGCCATTCCAATAATCGGTAAAGCCCATGTCACTTCACTGACTTGGCAAATTTCCCTCTTGAACCTTCACTCAAAACACCACTGCTAGACTCTGTGGGATTCTAAATCGTTTGCCTACCCTGTATACTTCTTCTTCTCCATCCCCACGCTGATAATTCTAGTCTAATTTGCACACTGTGTAAATTTCGCTCCTTTTTTCTCATTTTGTACATTTCACATTGATTACACCATTCTTTAAATCTCATTGGCATTCCTGCATTTGATATCGATGCCCACTTTGTTGGCTTCATGGAAATGTCGTGACTTTAAAACAGCCAGTTGACTAAAAGTTGTAGTGAAATGCATAGCACGGATTTCAAAATGTAAGGTGTCAAATAAGGGAAATACGTTGATAAAATTGTATAAATTCTGTGCAAGCCTTATAGCAAAACCGGAAGCTGTGAACATGTGGGGTGCTTCTCAGGTGCGAATGTGTGTGGTGTGGGTGTAAGCGAGAGATTGCGTGTATGTGTTTGACCATTTGATTCATTGTGTGTGTGAATATGTTTGTGTGTGTTTACGTGGTTCTTTCTGTATGTGTCTGCATTGAGTGAATGAGGTTGCTTGTGTTTGTGGCAGTGTTTGTGTAAGTGTGTGTGAGAATGAATAAGCGAATAAGTCAGTTAGTGTGTGTGATTGTGAGTGCACATGCGAGTGTGTATGTGTGTGTGAGAGAGCGGGGGAGTGTTTCTAAGATTGTGCACTTGTGTGCGAAAGAGAGAAAATCTAAGATTGTGAATGCGTACGTGATGTTACTCCGCAGTTTTAAACGATAGTTCTGTAAAAGTCCCGTTGACTGCAGCATCACAGAGTTTAGCAGTAGCTAATTCAGCTTCGTGACACTCAAGAACCGAATGACTCAGAAACACTGAAAAAGAACTGCCAACAGCTGCCTCTCTAACACAGCAGCTGGGAATTCAGCTCTGCACTGAAAGCACTTTAAAAATATCCTTCACTCTGGTGTGCAGGTCGGGGTTTGGGGGAACTCCTTTAAGAAGTGGAAAGTTCCCCTAATTCTGAGTCAGACGATCCGGATTTAATTCCCTCCTGCTCCACAGGGAGCAACAATGTTCCTGAAAAGATTGATTAGAAAATATTTGTAACATTTGTCCATTCTCTTACCCTGACTTGAGTCCGTGTAGAGCAAGTGACATTGCCTGAGAACATTCTCGTTAACAGAGAGACACAAACTGTCCGAGGATTTTGAACTGGGCCGGTGCCTCAGGAATCCTGACATGATTTTTGTGACGGAAGTGCGGCAGATTCCCTCAAACTGAACGGAACTAATCTTGCTTAGAGCTCACCAACCGTCATGCAGACACAGTCCGTACACATTGAGTAAGGTCATGGTGAGTGACGGGGCATCTGTTTGAGCCCACTCAGTACACAGTGTGTTTCCCTGTCCATCAGAATAGCTACATTACAACAGGAGTAAAACTCTTGCGTTTCTGAGCTAAACACATTCCCTCCAATTTATGTTGTTTACAATGCAGCCTACTGCTATACTTAAATCTGATATTTGTTAATTTTTCAAGGCTTGATTCCTGTCTCGGATTTAGGATCATAGGAACAAGAGGAGGTCATTCGGCCCCTCTACATTTTTTCTGCGGTCAATGAGTTGATGCTTATCTGTGATGTAACACGGTGGATTTTTTAAAAACAATATGTATTTATTCATAGGATGCTGGCATCACCAGATACTTCAGCATTTATTGTACACAAAGCAATTCAGAGTCGATCATATTGTTGTGGCCTAAAGTCACATGCAGGCCAGACCCGGTGAGGGTGGCAGGTTTCCTTCCCTCTGGGACAATAGTGAACCACATGGGTTTTTTCAAAAATTGACAATGATTTTGTGGCCATCGTTAGATTTATAATTCCAAGTTTATATGGAAATCTAATTCCACTGTCTGCCATGACGGGATTTGCATCTGGGCCCCTAGAATATCAATCGTCTTTCTGGTTTCATCATATACTGATAATACCACCGGTCCAATGCCTCCTTGTCTTTGGGATATGTCCCGTAATGCCTTTGCTGAACAAAAATTTATCTACATCAGATTTAAAATTAACATCTGATCCAACATCCACTACTGTTTGTGGAAAATAGTTGTAAATTTGAGAAAACTGATTGAAATTGTTGGCATAAAATCCGATTTCACATGTTCATGATAAAACGAACTTGAACAAGCATCGAATATATCAGTTCACAGATCTCGAAATGTAATAAATATGTGGCTAATTTCATCATTTAATACCTTCTTCATCAACAGGTTTCACTCAAGCATGTTGTTCATCTCTTAAAATTATCATGGATGCAGAGCTTAAAGTTTCACTTCTTCCTGAGGTTTCTCAATGTTTGAGAAACCACAGTTTAACATTCATAAGAAGGGACGAGGAAATTGCATTTAACCAGTCTGTCTGACTGACTCCTTCAGAATCATTAGTTCTGCCTTGCAGGCTAAATCATATCTCATATTTGGCACATTATTGTCTCTTGCCTTCCTGCATTTGAAATACAGTGATATTCTGAGTTGATGATTTTTGGGTGTTCGCCTGAGGAGGGACAATGTCAATTAAATTGTATTGTATTGGAATGGATACAGGAACAGAGAAGGGTTCAGCTTGGCTTGGAACTCAGTCAACACAGGTGGCCAGAAGTGGAAAAACGTGTCAAAAACTGTTTGCATTCCTACATTCTGCATTGTAGCATATTAAAAGCAGAAGAAATGCAGATACTGGGAATCAGAGACAAAAACCGAAATCACTGGAAAAGAAAAGTGGATCCAGCAGCGTCTGTGGAGAGAAATCAAAGTTGACGTTTTAGGTCTAGTGACCCATCATTAGAACTCTTCTCTCCACAGATGCTGAGTATTTTCAACGATTTCTGTTTTTATTTCTGGAAAAGCTCAGTGGACTCGGCAGCATCTGTGGAAAGAAACCAGAGTTTACGTTTCAGGTCCAGTGACCTTTCATCAGAACAGTTCTTTCCACAGATAGAACATAGAACATAGAACAGTACAGGCCCTTTGGCCCACGATGTGGTGCCGAACTTTTACCCTAAAGCTAAGGCCTATCTAACCTCCACCCCTACCTTATACTATCATCCATATGCCTATCTAGTAGCCGCTTAAATGTCCCTAATGAGGCCGACTCCACTACCCTCTCCGGCGATGCATTCCGTGCCCCGACCGCTCTCTGAGTAAAGAACCTACCTCTGATGTCTTCCCTATATCTACCTCCACTCACTTTAAAACTATGCCCCCTCTTAATAGCTACCTCCACCCTAGGAAGAAGTCTCTGGCTGTCCACTCTATCTGTACCTCTGATCATTTTGTACACCCCTACCAAGTCACCTCTCAACCTTCATCGTTCTAAAGAGGAAAGCCCTAGCTCTCTCAACCTTTCCTCATAAGACCTTCCCTCCATTCCAGGCAACATCTTGGTAAATCTCCCCTGAACCTTTTCTAACGCTTCCACACCTTTCCTGTGATGAGGCGACCAGAACTGGACACAATACTCCAGATAACAAGGTGTGGGGCTGGATGAACACGGCAGGCCAAGCAGCATCCTAGGAGCAGGAAAGCTTGACGTTTCGGGCCTTCATCAGAAAAAAAAGGCTCAATAATACTCCAGATGTGGCCGAACTAGGCTTTTATATAGCTGGAGCATAACTTCACGACTATTGAACTCAATCCCTCTATTAATGAAAGCTAACACACCATACGCCTTCTTAACAAATCTCTCCACCTGGGTGGCAGCTCTCAGGGAACTGTGGACATGAACCCTAAGATCACTCTGCTCCTCCACACTGCCAAGAATCTTTCCGTTAACCCTGTATTCTGCTTTCAAATTTGTCCTTCCAAAATGAATCACCTCACACTTTTCAGGGTTAAACTCCATCTGCCACTTCTCAGCCCAGCTCTGCATTCTATCAACGTTCCGTTGTATCCTAGAACAGCCCTCCGCACTATCCACAACTCGACCCACCTTCGTATCGTCCGCAAACTTACTAATCCACCCTTCCATTCCTTCATCCAAAGTATTTACAAAAGTCACAAATAGAAGAGGACCCAGAACAGATCTTTGTGGTACACCACTCGTAAGTGAGCACCATGTTGAATATATGCTGAGCTTTTCCAGCGATTTCTGTTTTGTGAGAGAAATGTTAGTTTGCTTTGCAGAAACAGGGTGTGGAGAACTCTTGTTAGAGGAAATATCCAGATTTCAGTTGATTATGTTCCAAATTCCAGAATCTTTTTAAAGCCAATGCCCTGAGATAATTAAATCTTCAGCAATGTCTGGCTAAGTTTCCAACCTTCAAATCGTCAGAGCGATGGGAATATTCAAAAGGTATCATGCCAGGTTAGTCACAGGTGAGAGACCTGGTTCAGAACCTGTCACAGACATTAACCTAGAATCAGGCTTGTTTTGTCCCAAAAGCAGCAATTTATAAAATGCCACACTGACCAGCTGTGACTTCAAGTTTTGTGTTGACCTTCTAAGATAAAAAAAACTGCAATTTAACACACCTCTTGGATGAAATCGTTCACCCGACAGGTGTGTGTGTGTGTGTGTGTGTGTGTGTGTGTGTGTGTGTGTGTGTGTGTGTGTGTGTGTGTGAGAGAGAGTTCTTTTACGAGAGATTGAGTAAATGTGTGAGGTGTGTCTACATATGACAGTACAACTGTGTGTGGAGGAGAAACTCCAAAAGGATATTTATATCTTCAGTGAAAGGAAAAATATGATGTGAAAGTATCACAGCAGTTATATAGCGTGCAGCATTTCACAGTTCTGAAGTGAATTAGAAAGACAGGCATAGTTTTGAAGCAGTTAGTGATATCAGGAAAGTAATGTGTAGAGAAAACTGTTCCATGAAGCCAGATGTTACGGTTTAAGAACAAAATGTCAACGAGTGAGCTACAGGCAGGTTCATTTGCAGCATCCAAGAGGAATTTAGATAGTTAATATTTTAAAAAGCAGTGCTTAAGAGAAAGACTGCTCATTCAGAGCTAGGACAGAATCAATGAGCCTAATGGCCTGCTTCTGCACTGTAGTAATTATTGGACTCTGGACGGCAACTCTGAGCTGGGAATAAATTACAAGAGCAATACAGAGAGGAACCTAGTGTTAATTTTCCAAAATTCCTGGAAGGCTTAACCCATCCTAAAAAGTAAAATAACCTTCGTATTGAAGAAAGGAGGACTGCAAGTCAGCCACAAAAGAAAAAACACAGAAACCAAAAATTCGAGGCAAAATGTATTTAAGAGGACTGGTGGAAAGTAATGTTTAAATGGCCATTTAAATCGTTTAGCCAGTTTCCCAAATGAAATTTAAACAAAAATGGTGGTGTTACATAAAAAAAAATAGCAGTAGGAACATTGTCTTTTACCATTTGCAGGAATAATATAAGATCAGGAAACAGAGATATTCTTTTAAGATTGGAAGACAGATCAAAATTGAAAGAAAAGTGAGACTAGCCGAGGAACATCATAAAATAACACAGTAAGCCACTATTACTGGATGAAGTTGGAAAGTGGCATTTCATCACATGATAGTTAAGTGGCTACATTTTGGACGGAATATGGATTTTCTAAGTCAAGCTAACACAAGTGCCTAGAAAATGCAAAGGGATTTAGAGGGCTAGTGGAGCAGATTCTCAAACTTCTCACATCATTGTTGTGGGCCAGACAACTTCTGTTCAGATATGCAAAGAGTATAGCCTAGACCCTAACTTTAATCTTGTTTGAAGGCAGTGTAAGGTACTGTCTTCTATATGTAATGCGAGTGGTCATGCTACTCGGCTTTTAGCAAACCAAGTTTTCTGCATAAACTCATTTAAAATACAAACAAAAGAAAGAAGAATTTTTATAATTTTAACTCTTTCGATAAAACTAACAGAATGTTGGACTGTTTAACTGCAAAATTGTTCTAATATAGTAACATTGAATAAACACACCCTCGGCAAAGTCAAATTCAGCAAATAGATTGTCTCACATGATGTTTCTCCAACTGGAAGAAAAGAAAACCTAAGGACATCTTACCTGGTGATTTCTGCTTTCCCCAATTTCTATCCTTCACAAATTAACATTGATGTTGGAAATCCAGTTTTGACTAATGAACTGACTCATAATCATCTGCCATTTTTGCTATTCATCTTACAATTTTAATTCTCTGCTCTTCCACATGAGTTTGCATTACTTCAGGAAGTAAATTTTTGAACTCCAACAAAATAACAGTCTCTCTAAGAAAGTCATATGTCTAATCTATTTTCAATGCCCTTATCCACTTCTCAAAGATACTTTATTTGATCCTTTCATCTGTATGTACGTTTGACCAGATTCCCTCCTTATATTCGTAAGACGTTGTCTGTAGGCTTCTGGCACTAGTTCAAATAGATTTAAGATGGCCTTTTTCACCTAATCATAGTCCCCAGACGCCTCCTCTGATAGTGATGTGAAAAACCTCAATAGCTGTACTTACCATCTTTATTTGAATCTACAATACCCATATGGTCAATGGCCATTTAAATCCTTTAACCAGTTTCCCAAATGAAATTTAAATAAAAAAGGTTCTACTTATTTCTCTCTGACCCTTGGTAATGTTTGGACATATTCAAACAGATCCCTATCAGGCTTTTGGCTACGATGGGTCTGCCCTTTGTCAGCGCCCTCATCACTAGTCATCCCTTCTACCTTTGCAAATTCAGTCGACTTCCCTCTTTCATTGCCAACTTCTGAAGTTCAAAATCTTTCGGTTTCCCCCTTTTTTCTGCTAGGGCCATCCTTTCATTTTCTCTGCCCTCTTTTTAATCTTCATTCAAACTGTGAAAAATTTCTTTTTCTATCTCATTTTATTCTGCAAGGGCTATTCTTTCCTTTTGCTTTGCTTCTGCCAGAGCTAGTCATTTTTTCCCTTTCTTTCTGTTCTGCTAGGACCATTCTTTCCTTTACTTTTCATTCTGCTCGATCTATTCCTTCATTTTCTTTCTCCCTTCTCATTGCCTGTAATTCAAGCTGCTTCGTTTGCAATTGGATGTTCCCAATTTCCAATGATTCCTATTGTATTCCTGAAGATGCTGAGCTCTTGCTGCAATTATCTCCACTTTCCTCGCAAACACTACTTCAACTTGCTTGCCAATATCAAAAGCTTTCCCTGGCTCACTATCTGTGAAATACGCCGAGCAATTTCTTCCACACCGAAAATGCCATTACTACACCAGAGACTCCTTAGTTAAAACAACTGAATACATGACCCGAAAAAAAGCAACACTCGCTAATCATTGCCTTTCAGTCAAATCATCCTTAAATCAAGCTGGAATTAGAGATTGCGATCGCAGACACGCCCCCAATTTGTTACGGAGCACACCAAACCCCTTCAAATATATCAAGGAGACAGCCTAGACCCTAAATTTAAAGGCAAGTGTAAGGTGCTGTGTTCCAAATGCATTTCGAATGGTCATGCTACTTAGCTTTAAGGAAAAAAAAGACTTTGTTCTTACACCGGGTAAAATCCGAAGAACAATTGATTTAACTTTGACTCTATTCGAAACCTTAACAGAATAGTAGTCCATTTATGCACTAAATAGCATTTGTCCCAAAAGGGCAACATCTTATAAACATACCCATTGGCAAAGGCACACTCAGTGAAATATATTGCCTTACACATGATGCTTCCCCAGCCCAGGAGGAAAGAACACCAAGGGAAAGTTCACGCAGGGGAGAGAGAGAGAGAGAGAGTCGAGCTTTTTGCTGTGACTGAGAGAGGTGTATGACAGCTTCGACAGCCAACTTCAGAACCCCAGCAACTGAAAGCTAAATGAAAACCCTGGTTCTGTGGCAGCGTGACTGCACCCATTCATGCGGATTCTTTTATCTATATTAAGAAAAGAAGCAGGGTCTCGCAAGCTGATTACTTTATTGGTTTGGAAGAAACAATTCGATGCCACTGGATTGAAATGTCTCATCAAAACAAAAGGGACAAAATAAATCTCTCAAAGCCACTGGCTCGTCACACCATTGCAAATGTCAACATCTCTTCAGGAGTCAATAAATGTCAAAAAAGGTATTGAGGTCCATTTCGGGAAGAAACACATCAAAACATCGAAATTAAAAGATTTAACAACACAGAACATTAGGTTTGGTGGACTTAATTTTGACAGTGTCCTTCCTGTAATACAGAAAGGGACACTGTCAAAGTGCAAAGGGTGCTATCATTGAAGAAATCGTTTCCAGGCTGAGAGAAATGAAATGCTAATTCAGTCTTTTAATTGGTATTAATATAATCAATTATGGATAAATTAACGGTAAACTACGATGAATGCTCGAGATCGAAAACAAAAACTGAAAAGGCTGGAATTAGGTTCCTCAACTAGAAGCAGCTGTCGACATAGGAGGGGAGTTAGTGTTTCTCAATAAATATGAGCTATCTTCAAAGCAAATATTTTACTCCTGTACTGTCTTGGTTTGGACGACTCACTTCATATCCCAGCACTTTTTGTCCTTTCCTTTTACTTATTCATTGCATTTCTCGTTCTGATCTCTGTACTAAGAAAATCTGTCCCGCGTCTTCCTTCATTAGAGGTGTCTCTTGACCAAGACACACCTCACTGAGAAAAGGACATGTAGCGACTTAAAACATGGGTCAATGTTTGCTAGAGAAAATTATCATCTTTTGTTTCGGCCATTCACAGGATGTGCATGTCGCAGAGTGCATGAACATTTATTACCCACCTTTAATTACCCCAAAGTACGGTTAAGAGTCAACTACGTAGTTCTGGGACTGGAGTCACATGGAGCTCAGATCGTATAAGAGTCGCTAATTTGATTCCTTAGAGGACATTAGTGCACAACAAGGGTTTTTCTGACAATCAATAACAGTGACATGGTCATCAGATTTTTATTTTTCAAATTAAAATGCAATTGTTTACCATGGTAAGATTTGAACCCAGCTCCCCACAATATTAACAATGTTTCTAGATTTCGAGTCTGGCAATAATTCCACTGGGCTTTTTCTTCTGCCTTGAAAGTATCACACATCCTAAGGAATTGAAAACTTAACATAGGGCACTTTGGTTAATCAGATGATATGAGCCATTGGATCTGGGAGCAGAAGTAGGCCATTCGGCCCCTCTAGTTTGCTTCACTATTCAGTTGGATCATGGCATTCCTCACGTCGACTTTCCTGCCCGTTCCCCATAACACTTCATTCCCCAATTGGTCAAGAATCTGAGCCTTACATATCAATGGCTGGCTCACAGCTGTCTGTGACAAGAATTTCCAAGATTCACAATCCTCTCAGGGAAGAAATTCCTCCTCATCTCAGTCCTAAATGAGTGATCTCATCTTGTAGATTACAAAGGGTCATGGCAGCATAAATATTCCCAGGATACTTCACAACACAGGAGAACCTAGAGCTAGAGAACACAGTGTAAGAAAAAAGGAGTGCCAATTTAAGTGATGTTAGTTGTGAGGTCAGTGAGGTATCCGAATGGACAGTGACAATAAGAGTGAGGTCAGTTATGTATATGGAGGGACAGTGACAGTGAGAATGAGTTTAGTGATGTATAAGATTGGCCAATGACAACAAGAGTGTGGTCAGTGATTTATCAACTGTAATAAATTGAGATCTCAGGATGGAACTCGTAGTGTTTCAGTGGGCGCAATTTTTGATGGCAGATTATGGATTCTGTTTCTTTATGTAATTATGATGACCCTTCTCTCTCTCGCTCGCTCTCTCTCTCTTTCTCTCTCACTGTGTGTGCGTGTGTGTGTGTGTGTATGTGCGCGTGTGCGCACATGTGCCACTGTCCTTATGTCTTTGCTGCTCTCTCTATCACTCATCCTGTCTCTTTTTCAACCCTTCACTGTATCGCCATTTTGCTTTCTCTCACACATCATTTCTTCCTCACCCTTTAATACCCCATCGCTGGATATTCCCTAATCACTACCAGTACCCCAGACATTGAGGAGCATGACCCTGCTGGATGAAATGGCTGGGTTGTATACTGGCCTGGGGCTTTATTTGTACTTGACTCACTTGGAGTGAGTTGATTAACTTAGTTGTTTAGTGGGTAGTTAGGGACAAATACATGACAGTCAAATGTAAGCAAGTCCAGGGAAGGCCTGTGGATGTTTCCAAATCACAAATCAAATTATCTTTAACAGTAAAGTGGTAGTTTAATGATCTTTATTGATGTTTCTCACATTTTAATTACATACTTATTCATCAATGTTCTTCCCTGTGATGAATTTTGATTCCAAATTTTTCATGGACGATGTTTCCACCGTCCTTCTCCCCAAACTTAGCTACCAGTTAATTGCCTAATTAAAGCCTTACTTTATGCAAATTCATTTCACGGTTGGTCTCAAACTGTGCTATAAAAGAGAAACCCTTGCTCGTCTCTAATCCATTCTCATCGAAACGATGTAGCGAGGCAGGAAGTGAGCATTCTTATAAAGAATGGTGCAGCCAATAATTTTACAGATAAAGGATATCTTCTATCCTGTGCTCGCAACCTTTGGTGTTCCAGGTAGGTTCCAGACAGGGTTACTGGACTCAAAACATTAACTCAGTTTCTCCCTCCACAGATGCTGCTAGCCTGCTGAATTCCTCCAGCTGGTTTGGTTTCTGTTTGTATCAGATCTCCAACATCCACAGCTCTTCATTTTAGTTAATTATTATATCTGTTTGTCTAATAGTTGCAGTCGAGCTTATTGTTAATCGTTATATTATAGCGTACATAAGAACAGCAATAGGTCACTCAGCGCCTTGTGCCCATTGTGCCTTTCACTGAGGTCATGGCTGATCCGTGACCCAACTCCACTGACTCGTCTCCAGCCCGTATTACTTAACATGATTGTGGAACCAAAAAAATGTTAATTTCCAAAATTGAACAATTGATCGAGTAACAACTGCAGTTTGTAGAAAAGATTTCCAAACCTCTCCCACCCTTTGTATGAAAAGTGTTTCTCGTGTCTGTTTTCTCTGTTTTGAAGTTGGGCCTCGCCATTTGAGAAAGAATGGGAAATTTCTTTTTCTGTCTCTTTGTGGATCGTATGAATTTAGAATTCACAGCCTCAGAAGGTAGTCGACCCAGAATCCTTAAATATTTTCAAAACAGATATTGATTGTTTCTTCTTTGATGGGGAATAGAGGGCCATTTGGGATCGATTGAATGTGGAATTCAAAACTTAAACAGAACAGCATAATCTTATTTAATGGCACAGCAGGCTCGAGGGGCTGAATAGGCTACTAGTGTTCTTGTTCCATAAGTCCATACACAACAGAGAGATGTGCATTTAGCTGTGGAACCTGCTTTTTGATACATTGAAAAAAAAATTATCGCCCCAATCATGATTACTTTTTCAGAATTTATTTATTGTATCTCTTTAAAACTTTAAATCTTACTTCTTGCAATGTGAGACAGTCTTTGTTATTCATCTTGCATTGACCTTGAAAAGGTATTGGTGAGCCTCCCTCTTGAAACACTGATTTGATTTGTTTTAATTTATTGTTGTCATATATGCATAGGTACAGTGAAAAGTTCTGTTTTGCTTGCTGTGCAGGCAGATCATACAACACAAAGTGCATTACAGTAATAGATCAGAGCAAAAAATATAGTGCTACCACTGCAGCGAAGGTGAACAAAGAGTGAGATCAACATTGAATTTAGAATTTGAGAGGTCCATTCAAGTCTAATAGTAAAAAAGCTGTTCTTGAATTTATCCGTACGTGTATACAGACTTCTTCTGCCTGATGGAAGAGGGCGGAAGTGTGTATTACTGGGATATGGCGGGGAGGGGGAGTGGGTGGAATCTTTGATTATGTTGGTTGCTTTTCTGAGGCAGTGGGGATTATAATGGAGTTAACGAATGGAAGTCTGGTCTGCATGATGGGCTGACTGTGTTCACAACTCTCCGTAGTTTCTTATGGTCTTGGAAAGACCAGTTGCTAAACCATGTTGTGATGCATCAAGATAACATGCTTTCTGTGCTGCATCTCTAAAAGTTGGTCAGAGTCCTTGCAGTCCATTAATGTAGTTGTACCCGCAACAAATTGCTTCAAAAGGATTACCATTAATCCTTTTGTTTATGACAGTAGAAAATCTCACAATTCATAACACTCAGGACAGCATGTGTACATTGACACACGATATGTCATAAGACCTAATATTTTATTCCAAGGAATGTGTGTGTGTCATTAGATAGGCCAGCACTTATTGCCCATCCATAATTGCCCAGAGATCAGTTGAAAGTCAATCATATGCTGTGATTCTAGAGTCACATGCAGATCAGAACAGGTAAGGACCTCAGTTTCCTTCCTTAAAGAACATTAGTGAATCAGTTGGGTTCTCCCCTGACAATTGACAATGATTCAATTTCCATCGCTAGTTTCTTAGTTCCAAGTTTCTATTGAATTTGAACTTAATGAACTCAAATTCAAATTTCTAATTCATATTGGAACCATAATCCCGAGAATATTATCTGTGTTTCTGAATTCATAGTCGGTGATAATGCTACTAGACCATCACCTCTCCTTTTTTGTGTGTGTGTTCTCTAACTTATCTACTTTTCTTTCTTTCTTACAGCAAACTTCCTGGCAACTGTGATTCTATCGAGAGAAAATTGTGGCCTTTCCAAGTGTATTTCAGTCTACATGCTGGCTATGGTGACAGCAGATCTGCTGGTCATGCTTATTAATGTCATTTTGTTTCACATTCTGAGCAGACAGTTCCCATATTCATTCCTCTCCTACACTGTGGTTATCAAACTCATATTGTACATGAGCTGCACAAATGTGTATCTGTCGGTGTGGTACACAGTCTGCTTCACTTTTGACCGATATGTAGCTATATGCTGTCAGAAACTTAAAACCAAGTACAACACAGTGAGAAATGCATCCAAGGTCATAATAATTGTCTCGGTGCTGGTATATTTAGAGAACATCCCTTTTTGGTTTGCATATGAACATCAACGCACAATTAACAATATTCAGTGGGGATTCCGTCCCAGTGTGATCTTTCTCACATCGCCTGTAGGTGCAACATACTCCAGGTTGCAAAATGTATTAGTTACATGGATTCCTTTTATTTTGATATTACTATTTAACGGTTTGACTACCAAACACATTGTAGTAAGCAATATTAGTCGCAGGAGACTCTGGGCTCAGCAGGCTGAAAATCAGAGTGATCCAGAGATGAAAAACCGAAGGAAATCAATTGTTTTACTCTTCCTGGTGTCAGGCAGTTTTATACTGCTGAATATGACATCTGCGGTGAGTTCTTTGATCAATACCTTGGCTGTGCTTGACCAAATACACTATTCCTCACCCCCATACATTGCCACTGAGACTGGGTATCTGCTCACTCATTTGAGTTCTTGTACAAACACATGCATTTATGCAATGACGCAAACCAAATTCAGGGCAGAGCTACATAAGGTGTTGAAATCTCCTTGGACACTTTTCTTGGCAATGGTCAATGCATTAAAAAAATCTGCAAAGTTTTGGGTGCTACCTAAAGCTTAATTTCTGAAAGCGCTCCTGTGTAAAATAGCCATTTTTTACATTTTGCAGAACATTTACAAGAAACTCTAAATGTTAACTCTATTTGTCTCTCTCTCTCTCGTTTTCTGTACAGACGCTGCCAGAATTGCTGAGTTCCTCCAGCACTCACATGCTCGTGCTTCAGATTTTCAAAATCCGCAATTCTTTGTTTAAATCCTTCAGTCTTGGGCAGAAAATGTTTCTTCTTGTGAAAAACATCATTTACAAGAAATCAGTTCCTGTATGAAGTGTTTGTTGTGTAACATTCTCCAAAATCGAACGTAGCAGTTTCCATCTGGAACAAACGCAGAGTCTTGGAGAATCCAGGGACCCTTCCTCAGAACTGAAAGCAGATAGAAATGGTATTTAGAGAGATAGTAGGATCTGCCGATGCTAGAGAGTCTGAGATAACAAGGTGTAGAGCTGGATGAACACAGCAGGCCAAGCAGCATCAGAGAAGCAGGAAAGCTGACATTTCGGGTCGAAACCCTTCTTCAGAAATGGTATTGATCCTGGTTGGGAAGAATGTGGGATGTTTCCTTTTGAAACCATTCACTTTGCACTCAGGTTTCAATGAAAAGTACCACAGTTGAGGATGAACATATGGATATCATCTGTTCCTTTGATCCTCAGGGAATGGAATACTAATGCAGGCTAATTGAACTGGGGTGAGGTATGTGTGTTTTCAGAAAGACAGACAGGAAAGAAAGGGTGGTGGGGTAGATTCCATCTGAGCTGGAATAAGTAAGATCACCTGAAATGATTTTGGATTGGAATATGCAGAATCATAGAAGTGGAGGTAAGGAATTACCAGGGCAAGAAGACATAGGTGGTGGAGTCAAAAGAATGCAGCAGGAGATAATGAGATAAAGACAAACTATTTCCCCTGGTTTCCAGCTCCTAGTACCTCCATTAGAGTCTGTTCACCATTGGGACAACTGGACAAGGTGACGTCTCTGCCATAACAGAAACAAAACTAATGGGGTTGCCCAAAGTGAGGCTAGAAATTTGGTTTGATTTTGTGAACCTTTCACCATAGCTAAAATCTGGTACACAAGGCAACATCCTGGCAACCTTTTCTGTAGCCTCTCCAAAGCATCCACATCCTTCTGGTAGGGTTACTTCAAAAACAGAGAATTAGTGAGGAAATGCTGCATCGTTTGAAAGAAATTAATCTGACCATGAATGTGACACAATAATTGAAGTGTGACCTCAGATAAATTGAATTATTTACAGTTAGAGCTTTGGTTTTGAACAAGTAGCTGATTGGCTTGTGAACTCATAACCAATTATCAATAGCAAGGGCCTTTTGGCCTGCTAACATCGATGCAATTTATTCTCCAGAATATCATCTTGGGGCTGTGAACAAGATACAGAGAAGCCTTCATTCCTTCACCTGCTCTAGTTGTAAAAGTTAACTTAAGCCTGAAAAAACTAATTTATTTTTCCATCAGCTGTTCCATTGAGCTCTCACTTTTGGTGAGTGTGTTAGAGACTGTTTATAAGTATGAACCAGACTTATGCCTCTTGTAAGTCAATGGAAGCCTCCAGGGAAGGAACACTGTGAAGCAGCATTCTGACCAGTACAAGAACCAATGCAATCAGTTCTGAGGAAGGGTCACCGTTAACTCTGATTTTTCATCACAAATACTGCCAGGCTTGCTGAGTTTTTCCAGGACCAATACAATCATTTCATCTTTTATGTGAAGAAAAGACACTGAACCTCCTTCTCAGTCTCTCCCAACGTACATTTTTTTTGTCTCGTGTGTGTGTGTGTGTGTGTGTGTGTGTGCGCGCATCCGTGTGGTGTGTGTGTGTGTGTGTGTGTGAGGTGAAGATGGGTGGAATTGGAATTTAAATTATTTCGGTTATAGGCTGATGTCTTGTAATAGATTTGTTTTCGCTGGAGTTTACTTACCTGCTATAAATCATAATTTCTATCCAGTGGAGAAGTCTGATCTAAGACTACTGTTAACCTTTGTCTAAAAGACAGTTAAATCCAGGAATTCTACGCGTATTTTTACATCATTAACTATAATGACAGTTCCGAGAATAGTGGAGCTTGATTTCCAGTGCACGACCCGAGAAAGCAGTGGTATCACTAACTTTCCTTTGAAAAGGCGAGACAGAGGCATTCTGAAGGGATTGCAAAGGTAGTTTCCTTCCAATATTCGTGTACTAAATAAGTTGTTTTAAAATGTGGTTTCAAATACATGCGTAGAAATTTAAGTCAGACAGTCACATCATACTTATTCATATTGTATTGTGCAATATTCGTTCATATTGCAGAATTACTTCTTACAACAAACTGTCAAAAGGAATTACTAAAATAAGTTTTAGTGTCCTGCCTATATCCTTGAGCCCACATTTGGATCACACTAACTGGGATTCTGAAGTTCGGATTCTCAGAATTTATTGTAGTCATCTTAAATACTAACTTATTTCTGCTGTAACACAGCTGTAGGCAGAGTCTACCCTTAGAAAATGTTGCTGTTTTGAAAATATCGGATCAGCCTTGAACTCTTCCTTAATTATCAAGTTTATTGTGATGAATCTGACTAAATCCTTTCAAGTGGACTATTCCTGTTTCATATTTCAGAGGTTCACAAGATAATTCCGGAGACGATGGAAATATATAGTTCCTCCTTAAAACAAATCAGAAAACGCCAACCAGAGTGTTAAGAATGACTTTGCCCAGATGTCACACAATTTTGTAGTGTTCAAATCGCTCCTAGCACAAGCCAATACCAATATGAACAGTCTCAACTTTATTAGGAGACAAGTTACAGTAGCCTTTAATATGAAACATACTTCCTCGAATCTTATTTGGTACCTTGAGATTGCAAGACTTTGTGGGTCTCATGTATATTTACACAGTCGCTCTCTCTAGCGACAGCAATGGCTCTGTGAAGCTACTTTCTCTCTCTCTCTCTCTGGTTTAGGGCAGAAGAGACCGATGTTTGGGCTTTAAAGCTATGATGCTGGTCAGCTGGTCTCTGCCTCTTGCCATGGTGGTCTCATCGGATGGCCTCCGGAAGAATTGAGAGATCAGGCTGCAGATGAACCCTGTTTTTTCATACTTTTGTGAATATTTTTTAATAGGTCTGGCCAATCAGGTAGAATTGTTTAATAGTTTGAAAAATTATCAATTATTTTGTTGGCTTGTTATTGTTTGTTTCTTTGTACAGCAGGACTTAATATCTTTCATAGAATCCCTGTGGAAACAGCCCCTTTGGCCCAACAAGTTGACACCAGCACTCAGAGTATCCCGCCCAGGCCCATTCCCCTATAATCCACTTAATCTACACATGCCTGAACACTATGGGCAATTTAGCATGACCAATCCACCTAACCTGCACATCTTTGGACTGTGGGAGGAAACCGGAGCACCCAGAGGAACCCCACCCAGACACGGGGAGAATGTGCAAACTCCACACAGACAGTCGCCCGAGGCTGGGATCGAACCCAGATCCCTGGTGCTGTGAGGCAGCAGTGCTATTCACTGAAACACCGTGCCACCCCTAAACTGCTCCAGTTGAGGCTCCAGCTCACAGCCTCGGCATTGCACACGCCTCCATACCGTCATATGAGGACCGCGTGCTGACCGATTGTGCCTTTCAGTCTGGATCCTCCTTTGTTTGCTGGATAACACGTTGGGGTATGTTTGTATGGGATAACTGTTGCCTTTTGCATTGTGCCAATGTCATTAGCAAGTGGCTGCTCTGTTTGAACTGTGTCTGGTTTGTGGGTTTTGTGACTTCAGAGTCACATGTGATCAATGTACCCAGCATTCCTTGATGTTTGGTCAAGTTAGCCGTCCACCTATGTTTTCGAAGCCAGGAGTCTGCTACATTTCCTCCCTTTTGCAGAAAGAATCTTATGCGAATCGAGTTCAAACCTAATTGTAAACGTTGCTTCTGTTTGTTGTCAGGGGAGTCTACCTGTTTGTGCAACAACCATTGGGCAGATAGGTCGAAATTAACATCATGCGTCTTTAAAAGTGATATAATTCTGTATCCAAGTCAATCCATTTTGATAAACAATGCAGGATTGTCGTGCATAAAAAAATTCATCAATCAGAATGAATGCAAGTGGCAATTGTAGTGATTGTAATGAGGTCAGTCACGTGGAAATTGTTTGGATTGCTGTGGTTGCAGTCAGTGTGGACATTTACTGCTGCTGCTTCCGGGACGACATGAAACCAAATCTCCTTCCACAGGCAAAATTCTACCCCCTTCCCCTGTCGCTTACAACCTGTACACTGCATCAACCGCTCCCCAACCATTCCAGGCAGCTTTCATGTCATGTGGGTGTCACTGATAAAATGATCCCTCAGTGCGAGTGTGCTGAGCAACATCTCTGGAAATTATAGACCACAAGCAAGAGTCAACGACATCGTTTTCAGCCTGTAGTCACCTGCAGGCCAGACCGAGTAAAGATGACAGACGGATTGTTATAATAACCAACAATGATCTTGTGCTCACTGTTACTGAGGAAACCTGGACGCAGGGCTGATAAAACCAACAATCGCCCACTGTCTTCAAACCAGTTCAGGTGCCATAAGGAGATCTGAATCCACACCTCACAGAACATTTGCCTGAGCTTCTGGATTACAAATTCAGGGCAACTACTACTAAATTAACATCCACAGCATCATAGCTTTAAAACTCAAACATCGGTCACTCCTGCCCATTTCCACTAAACAGGCTAAAAAGGCTGAATGACTTTCCTTTATCCCAGTGGAATTGGCTTGAAAAGCTGAATGGTCTCCACCAATTCTTGTTAGACCGGATCGAGCAGGAGTTGAATGGATTTCGTCCTGTTCCTGGCATATACTCTGCAGATGAGACTGAATATCCTCCACTGTTCCTGTCTGCCAAACTTCAGATAGGATTGAGTGACCTAGACCTGTTCCTGTGATATGGTATCGACAAGGTGCTGAATAAATTCTGTGTTGATTATAACGAAATGGCAGGTGGACCTTATGGAGTATGAGTTCCCTGATTTGGACTTAAACGCGGTCAAATCAGGGAGACCCGGATGACAGATATAAATGGAGTGTCAGAGTCTCTGTTCACTCAGATCTGGCTCTGAGGGAGCTGGATCAGTGTCAAGGACTCTCCACGTGTAACTAAAGGGTGACTTGGTGACGGGACTCTGGCCTCTGTGGAGTTATTTCAGTGGTGACGAGAGTGGTATTAATGATGCATTCATGCAAAACTACCTACTAGCTAAAGTTCAACTGGACTTCAAACAGGCATTACAACTGGCATTATCGTTGAAAATGTGGCAAATGGTGAATATGTGTTGCAGGGCATTCCGATGGAAGTGAACACCGTGACCAGGCCAAATGAGCTTAGGGAAACATCACTTGAGTAACAAAAACAAAGTTACTGGAAAATCTCAGCAGCTCTGACAACATCTGTGAAAGATGGAACAGAAGTTAACGTTTCGGGTCCGGTGACCTTCCTCAGAACTTGAGTAAAGTCAATTGTATAACCTCACTCAAGACATGCTCTGAGCAGGGGGCCTGTATGTCAGCCCACAGAAAAAAAACCCAACACAAATGCAAGCCTCGGCCACACAGTTACAGTTTTCTTCAGGATATGGGCCTGCAAGCCATTGTAGTTGCTACCAGTATGTGGAATCAAAATTGAGTAAGATAACTTACAGGGCGGTATCAAAGAGAGTGAAAACCCTAGAAAGTCCACACCAACCTAGTTTGGAACAGTTAACACGACCCTGCCTTAGAGTAGCCGCTCCGTTGTGCTTTCTAAAAAGAAAAGCAGAGAAACCATCCTAGTTGAATGAGGTTTTTGACTTGCTCGCCGAGCTGGCTGGTTGTAGTTCAGACGTTTTGTGTTATTGCTGAATCCTTTACTGGATTTCTCTTCTGTGTTATTAAACGATGGGAAGTGGCTCTGTTTGGGATAAGTCTTCAGCTAAATGCTTGTTGCAACCTCTCAAAGTCTTCAATGTGTAGAACTAGAGCATGGTGGTCTCTTCCGACATTATCCAGAGATAGGTCTTTAGTCCATTCTCATGGTCTGACTGTAGACTTTCCCACCTCTGTGTATTATTTCAATCCCTGAGTCCCTGACCCAATATCTCCTGCTTGTTCCAGGTACTCTTCAAAACACCTAAAGATTGTTTTGATCGTGTAATAGAAAATGCAAGTGTCTCAAAAGCTGACAATGTTTTGATATTCGTTTTAAACAGAAAATTAAATATTCCAGAAATATTTGGAACTCAAAAGTCCTTCAATTCTCTTCAACTCAAAATAAGGTTCCTTCTACTCTGAAAATAAAGCATGACTTCCCTTAACTCTGTCCACACCAAACACATTTGGATTAGGGACAACAAGGGCTCAAAAGATAATGTAAACTTTCCTCTCCTTATTCGAAATTAAAGTAAATTAAATGTCCAATTCGCTCCAGTCCATCCTTATTGAACACTCCCAGGACAGTGTCAATATTCAGAGGAAAATTTCTTCCACTTGTTGGAACCGAAAATAAATAAAATAAAGATCCCCTCACACCAACGTCATCAAACACTTCTGTGTCATGGACAACAGGAGGTTGCACAGCTCCCTTGGTTCCTTCAAGAAGTCCAAAATGTCTCTAGGGTTTCTACGTAAGAAACAAATGCCTGTCGCTCTTTCGGCTGCCTACTTCAGATTCCCTCTTTAGCACGTTATCATTTCCCAGCTCGTGCTTTGCTCACTCTGGCTGTAGAACACCTGGCTGATGGGTCAAATCCTGGTTGGCATCCTATATTCTCAGTTACGCACTTGAAACCTGGCTTTCACAAGGGGTATTTACATTCCTAACAGCAGCTCAGCCTGAATTCTCAACTGTCATAGAACAACGTCAAAACATAGTTGGCTCAACATTCTCATTAAGAACTGAACTCTTCCACAAATTCACCACCAAGTTATTTGTTTGAATCTCTCTGTTCTTTTCTGTTTCTCAGCTACATTTGTTGTCCCAAGTTCCAAGTCCAGCTCGCAAACACAGCGTTTGATGCTAAGATGGTGATGGATGCAGGAGTGTCTCAGTGTCGGGGGTGGTTATTCTTGACCCTAAAATAATAAGTGATATAGTTAGGGTAAATGGCAGAGATAGTAGGAACTGAGATGCTGGAGAATCTGAGATGACAAGGTGTAGAGCTGGATAACCACAGCAGGCCAAGCAGCATCAGAGGAGCAGGAAAGCTGACGTTTCGGGTCTGGGCGCTTCTTCAGAATTGGGGGAGGAGAAGGGAGTTATGAAATAAATAGGGATAGAGGGGGAGGCGGACAGAAGTTGGATAAAGGAGAAGATAGGTGGAGAGGAGACAGACAGGTCACAGAGGCGGGGGTAGAGCAAGTAAAGGTGAGTGTAGGTGGGGAGTTAGGTAGGGGATAGATCAGTCCAGGGAGGACTGACAAGTCAAGGGGACAGGATGAGGCTGGCAGGTAGGAGATGGGCTGGGGCCTGAGGTGGGAGGAGGGGATAGGTGGAAGGAAGGACAGGTTAGGGAGGCGGGGACAAGCTGGGCTGGTTTTGAGATGCGGTAGGGGGAGGGGAGATTTTGAAGCTTGTGAAGTCCACTTTGATACCATTGAGCTGCAAGGTTCCCAAGAAAAATATGAGGTGCTGTTCCTGCGACCTTTGGGTGGCATCGTTGTGGCACTGCAGGAGGCCCAGGATGGACATGTCTTCTGAAGAGTGGTGGGGGGTTGGGGTTTGAAATGGTTCACGACAGGGAGTTGCAGTTGTTTGTTGCGAACTGAGCATTGGTGTTCTGCAAAGCGGTCTCCAAGCTTCCGCGAGGTTTCCCTGATGTAGAGGAGGCCACATTAGCAGATGTGCAGGTGATCATCTGTTTGATGTGGAAGGTCTTCTTGGGGTCTGGGATGTGGATGAGGGGGAAGGTGTAGAGGCAGGTGTAGCACTTCCTGCAGTTGCAGGGAAAAGTGCCGGAGGTGGTGGGGCTGGTGGGGAGTGTGGAGCAGACAAGGGAGTCACAGAGAGAGAGGTCCCTCTGGAAAGCAGATAAAGGTGGGAAAGGAAAAATGTCTTTGGTGGTGGGGTCAGATTGCAGATGGCAGAAGTGTCAGAGGATGATGCATTGGATTCAGAGGTTAGTGGCGTGGTACGTGAGAACGAGGGGGATCCTGTTTTGGTTGTTATTGCGGGGAGGGGGTGTGAGGGATGAGCTGCGGGAAATGCGGGAGATGCAGTCGACGGCATTTTCGACGACTGTGGGGGTGAAGTTGTGGTCCTTGAAAGACGAGGAAATTTGGGATATCCGGGAGCGGAATGCTTCATCCCGGGAGCAGATGCAGCTGTGGCGAAGGAATTGGATATAGGGGATGGCATTTTTGCAGGAAGGTGGGTGGGAAGAGGTGTATTCTAGGTAGCTGTGAGACTTGGTAGGCTTGAAATGGATATTGGTTTCCTGGTGGTTGCCAGAGATGGAAACAGAGAGGTCCAGGAAGGAGAGAGTAGTATTAGAGATGGTCCAGGTGAACTTAAGGTTGGAGTGGAAGGTGTTGGTGAAGTGGATGAACTGTTCGAGCTCCTCGTGGGAGCACGAGGCAGCGCCGATACAGTCATTGATGTAATGGAGGAAGAGGTGGGAGATAAGACCAGTGTAGCTTCGGAAGAGGGATTGTTCCACAAAGAGGCAGGCATAGCTTGGGCCCATGTGGGTACATTGTAAGGTACAAGGTAAGCGGCAAATGTCTTTTTTCCCCCTAGGTTGAGGTATTAAAAGACTAGAGGGCATATTTTCAAGGTGAGAGTAGAAATATTTAAAAAAGGAGACAAGGAGCATTTTTTTTTAACATAAAGAATTGTTCGCGTGTGGAATGAACTTTCGGAGGAAGTGGTGGATGCAGGTACAGCAGAGTACATGAATAAGCAAAAAAGAGTTTGGAAGGAAATGGGCCAAGGGCAGACAGGTGGGACTAGTTTAAAATGGGATTATAGTTGGCATGGACTGTTGGACCAAAGGGTCTGTTTTTTAATGATGTATGACTCTATGACTGTATAGCACAGAGAGAGAGGCAGATGGAGAGACTGCAAGAGAGATAGGAAGAAACGCAGATGCAGAGATAGAGACAGACAGAAGGAAAGAAAGAGAGAAGAAATACAGAGGCAGAGAAACATAGATTCGCAAGAGAAAGAGATTGAGGCAAAAAGAGAGATAGAAAAAAACATAAGTACACAGAGACCAAATGAGACAGGAAAAGAAAGAGTTAAAAAGAATGAAACCCCGAAAAATGCAAAGAGAAAGAAATAGAGAGAGGGATAATGTTGACAATTTACAAATCAATGACTGACTTGTTACAAAAAAGAAATTGGCATTTACCAGTATTGTTTCAATACTGATCATAACTTGAAAATCAAAGAAGCAGCATCAATATTGGCAGAATACAACTTCCAATTTTTGTTTGCTAACTAATGTGATCACAATTGTCCACTGGAGTCTCACTACTATATATATTCCTACGTATTTTTTGTACCACTGAAGGGAATTGATTCCCTGTTTGTCAGCTCAGAGTATATTACTGGGAGGCTGATTGCAGCTCAAAGTAAGCTCAAAATACAATGATGATGGTTGAAACATTTCACAGTGTCAGAAAATTATATTACCTGATGCTGGCCAGCATCAGTGTCCCGGGTAAGTGAAAAAAAAATTTTTTTTTTTGTTATTGTGTGGCCAGTGGCATGAAAACTCTGAGTGGCCACTATACATGATCATCTTCTGGTCACACAATCATTACAATATTTTTTCCTCAATAACCTGTATTACTGGCAGCGATTCATTCCCTTTTTAGAACGGAAAAGAAATTCTGTGTATAATTCTCATTGAAATGTTGTGGTAGTTATTGTCTTAGTGCAAACTAGTGCATTTGAACATTACATTGGTGCAGCACGTCTCAGAAATGTTGCAGTGTGGGGATTATCGGTCAATGCAGATGTAAACTGCGTATTAGAAACAACTGCAACCAACTGGTCCCAGTGAGCGTGTCCAATGGTGAACATCTGTCATGTTGTAGCTCCTGGACTGGAGGTCAATCATTTAGCCCTACTTTGAAATGGCGCTTTCTTTGGTGATTCATCTGGACCACGGTACTACAAATAATAGGAACAGGAGTAGGCCATTCGGCCCTTTAATCCTACCCTGGCATTCAATAGAATCATGCTGATCTCACATTTCTCACGTCCACTTTCTTGCCCTTTATCTATAACTGTTGTTTCGATAAACTATCTATCTCAGCCTTAACTGTACGTAACGACTCTGCTCCCACAGTTCTCTGTTGCACGGAGTTCCAAAGACTCTCAACCCTCTGAGAGAAGAAGTTCCTCCTTATCTCTGTCTTAAATCGGTGCCCCTTTACTCTGAGACTGTGCCCTTTGGTCACAGACTCCCCCATACGGGGAAATATCCTCTCAGCATTTAAAAGCATCTTAAGAATCTTACCTGGCTCAAATAGATCACCTCTCATTCTTCTAAATTCTAGTGAGTAAAATCCTAACGTATTTATCCTTTTCACATAAGAACATCTCACCATACCAGGAATCAGTCAAGTAAACCATCTCTGAACTATCACCAATGACATCATATCTTTCCTGAAATAAGGGGACTAAAACTGCTCATAGTACTCCCGATGTGGTGTCACCAGCACCTTGTATAGTTTCAGCAAGACTTCCCTACTCCTATACTTCAAACCCCTGGAAATAAGGGCCAACATTTCATAACTTTTCCTGATTCCCAGCTGCATCATGGGTGCTAGATTTCTGTGTGTCTCCTTTTCCACTGAGCTGCCTCTACATTTCTCTACTAGAATAAAATGAAAACAGGTGAATAGTTGCAGTAGGATTTCTATTTTTGTTAATGAGAGTGGGAAATTAAATGCCTCCATGCATTCTTTTTTTCTATTGAAGTTTTTCAGCAGCAACAGATTTCAACTTATGGTAGCTCAGTGGTTAGCACTGCTTCTTCACAGCACCAGGAACCCGGTTCAATTCCACCCTTTGGGCATCTGTCTGTCTGGAGCTCTTACGTCCTCCCCTTGTCTGCGTGGATGTGCTGTGGTTTCCTCCCACAGTCAAAAGACCTGCAAGCTAGGTGGATTGGCCATGCTAAATTGCCTACAGTGTCCAGGGATCTGGAAATTAGGCAGGTTAATAGGGTATGGTCTAAGGTCGGAGTGTAACTATTGGGCAGAAGGGCCTGCTTCCAAACTGTAGGGATCCTATGATTCAACTCCTTCCTGTCATTTACAGAATGTTTGAGCAGTCTTCAAGTATTCAAATCTTCTGAACAAAGAATATGCCCTGTCATTGTAAAAACACTAATGGTTTTATTAGAAATTAAGCCTCTTGCCACAGACAGTGCAGCCTTCCTTTATACTGAGATCAGACCAAAAGAAGTAATTCATGAAAGCATAAGAAAAGAACAGAAGGTACTGGCCACATTACGCAAATTCTGCAAAACCAGTGCAGAGAGAATCAGAGTTTAAATTTCGTTTTGAACACGGATCACATTCGATGAGAAACATTAATTTGCTTAACTCCACAACTAATGCCCGAGAAACTCAGTGCTGCCAGAATTTTCTGTTTTTACTTTCAGTCTTGAGCATCCACAGTATTTGGTCTGTTAATTGAACAGTAAATAATTGTATTAATATGAATTAAATGATGGAATTAATATGCCTCCCTATCAGCCCAAAGGATTAGCCTTTAGTGATGGGCAATTTCTGCAGAGGTGTTCCTGTCTTTTACTCTACTTTGAGAAACATACCGTGACCAGTAAGTTCAGCTTTGCAAGTCCGATGCTCTGTTTTATCTTTCAACTTTTATTTCTTGACGTTTATTCCTTTTTAAGGGAACTCACTAATTCATTTGACATTTTTCAACTCATGAAAAGACTTGTTGTCAGTCTCAGTAGTTTGACATACAGCTCCACTAAACTATTAAATCCCTCAATCCTTTTCCTGCAATCACTTTCAAAGATTTACTTCAGAAAATTCTTGTTTCCACTGAAAAGTAGACAATGATGCTTAACTATCATAAAATGTAATGTCACTTTGTAACGTCTTTCATTAATCACGATTTCTGATGTTCTGCTATTGTGATCCTCCTCTGGTTTCATTCTCCTCTCTGGGACAAAAGGTACTGCAGATGCTGGAGAATCCGAGATAACAAGGTATGGGGCTGGATGAACACAGCAGGCCAAGCA
>JAHRHZ010000239.1:174658-199860 GCA_024137785.1 Ginglymostoma cirratum | reverse complement strand
TCTATCCGCCTCCCCCTCTCTCCCTATTTATTTCAGAACCCTCTTCCCCTCCCCCATTTCTGATGAAGGGTCTAGGCCCGAAACGTCAAGCTTTCCTGCTCCTATGATGCTGCTTGGCCTGCTGTGTTCATCCAGCCCCACGCCTTGTTAAACCAGATCTTGCTGCATTTGAACAATAACTGTTTCAGTCTCTGATGAGCTGCGAATGATGCATGGCGAACATTACCAATTCTGCCCTTATCATAGCGGGAAGATCATTGATGAAGCAGCTGAAGACAGTTGGGCGTAGGTTATTGGTCTGAGGAACTCCTGAAGAGATATCCTGGAGCTGAGATTGTTGATCTCCACCAACCACGACTAGGTATGTCTTCACCTACAGGAGAGGTTGTACCTCATACCCACTATTTCTATTTTTTCTAGGGATCCTTGACACCACACTATGTCAAATGCAGCCTTGTTGTCAAGGGCTGTCACTCTCAACTCAACCCTGGAATTCACCTATTTTCTCAATGTTTGAACAAAGATTGTATGAAGTCAGGAGCTGAGTGGCCCGAGCGGAATCTAAACTGGGCATAACTGAGCCGTTTATTTCTGAGCTGATGCTGCTTGATACCACTGTCGATGACCCCTCCATCACGTTAGTGGTGAGAGTAGGTTGATGGAGCAATAATTGGCCGGGTTGGTTTTGTCCTGCTTTTTATATATAGGCCATGCCTGCACAATTTTCCACACTGTCGGATAGATACCGCTTTTGGAACTATATTGGAACAGATTGGATAGGACAGCAGCAAATTCTTCCTTCTACTTTTGCCAGAATGTTGTCAGGGCCCATTGCCATTGTAGTATCCAGTGTCTCAAAACATTTCTTGATATCACGTGGAGTGAATAGAATTGGCTGAATGCTCGTATCAGTAATGCTGCTAACCACTGGAGTAGTCCAAGATGGATCATCCACTTGGCGTTTCTGGCTAATGATTGTTCCGAATGCTTCAACTTTTTCTTTTGATCTAATGTGCTGGGCTGTTCTATCACTGAGGATAGGGATATTTGTGAAGCCGCCTCCTCCAGTGAGTTCCTTTATTGTCGACAGGCATTCGCGACTGGATGTAACAGGACACAAGAATTAGATTTAATCCATCGGTTGTGGGATTGCTTAGCTCTGTCTATCACTTGCCGCATCTGCTGCTTGGCATGCAAGCAGCCCTGTTTGCTGGATTCACCAGTTTGGCACCTCATTTTCAGGTATGCCTGATGCTACTCCTGGCATGCCCTCCTGCACTCTCCGCTGAACCAGGGTTGATTCCCTTGCTGGATGGTAATGATTGAGTTGGGGAAATATTCTGGGCCATGAGGATGAGGTGACAGACTGTGGTGGAGTACAATTCTGCTGCTGTTGATGTTCCACAGTGTCCCATTGATGCCCGATCAAGATTTACTAGATCTGTTCAAAGTCTGTCCTATTTACCACGATGATAGTACAGCACAAAATGATGGAGGTTATTCTCATTGAAAAAGTGGGACTTTGTCTCCACAAGGAATGTGTGGCAGTCATTTTTACAGATACTGTCATGAACAGACGCATATGCTGCTGGCAGATTGGTAAGTCTGAAGTCAAGTCTTTTATTTTCCTCTTGTTTGTTCCCTCACCATTTGCTGCAAACCCAGTCGAGCAGTTATGTCCTTTAAGACCCAATAAGCTCTGTCCACACTACTGATGCCAATGTACTCTTAGTGGCAGACATTGAAATCCCCCATCCAGAGGACAATTTGTGCCTTGCCATCTTCAGTGCTTCCTCAAAGTATCGTTCAACATGGACGGATTCCTTGCCTGAGAGACGATGTTGTGTGGTTATAAGCAGAAGCTTTCTTTCCTTTTGGTAAGACAAATCAGAGCAGGGGTTATGCACTTAATGGTAGGGTCCTGTGGAGTGATGCCAAACAAACAGAACTTGGGATCGAGGTTCATATTTCCTTGAAGATGGAATTACAGGTAGACAACGTAGTGTAAATGGCTTTTGGCATGTCAGTGCATTTAATACAAGAATTAGGATGCCATGTTGTCGCTGTACAATGGGCAATTGGTTAGCCCATTTTTTTTGGCGTTCATTTCTAGTTTTCCTGCAATAGGAAAGATGCTATTACTTAGAATAATTCACTGTATTGGCTCCTGTGAGGACAGTCCTGAATGCTGTCTCGGGAGAACATACAAATCAGGTGATCACGTTGCTGAGTGGCTCTGTGCGTTACGTAATTGTGACCCCAGCTTCCAATTACTTGTCACTGTATGTAACACTTCAGTCAAATCCCGATCTGAGCTCTCTGACCTCACTCTGTTCTACACTCAATGGTTTATCTGTCCTGAATAAAGCACTGTGTTGTTAAATTCAGCATTTTAATGACTATTAAAATCAGCAGGAGATTTTACCTGAAATAAGATTTTAACTCACTTCAATTTCATTGGGCCACTTTGATTCTAATGGAGTCTGTGACTTGGAAAGGAATTGGCGAGGCCTCTTATTGGAGGGGGGTTTCCTATTGGTACAAAGATGGCAAGTTGGTCATGCATAATTTACTATCATTTTTTCCTGCCTAATAGAGCATCCAACTTCTCTCTATACATCTCTTGCTCTATCCTCACTCTCGATTATTCTCCATTAAAATTTTTCAACCCCTTTGGAGATGATTTCTAACTCAGGAAAAGTACCCTTAACCTTAAGTGAGTTCAGACGGATCAGGAGGGATTCCCAATCAAAGGCTAGAATTAGAGGATCTGATACAGAGTTGAGGATTTTCGGGTCTTGTGAAGTGCTAGACGAGGGGAAGTCCACAAACTCAATTGGCTCCCTTGTGCATTGAGTGGTCAACTCAAGAGAGATCCAAGTCTGCTGAAATTTGACAGAATACTGGGGAGTGTCTACACATTGGAAAGGTTTGAACATAAAGACAATCCCTGAGGAAAGTTTAACTCTGGGGATTTCGATTTTGTCTGACCTAAGGATTTATGTGTTGATGCTGGGGACTCCAATGCAGTTTTGAGGTGTCCCATTACTGTCTTGCAAGTGTAATGTCATGTGGCAAGTCAAGTCATTAATGTCGGCACGCCTGTATGGGAGGTGGTGTCTAATGCAGAAACGTAGCAGCAACATTTGAGCATCTAAGTTGGATCAAATCAGTCATCATTAAAACAATTAAGCTGCCAAATTTCCACCTGAGTGCTATTGTCTACTCATACACTGCCCCATAACCTAGAATGAATGGTTGATTTTTCTCAAATATTATCCACTGATCTGTCCCTAATGAAATCGATTCGATGCCAGGATTCTTGCCTTACTATGACAAGGTTTGCCTTTAGGAGGGATTTATTGTGGCCAGTTTCTCTTGAAAACAGTGAAGTGAACATGATGTTGAGGAGCATTCTCCACTAAAAACGGGATAACTCGGCTTTTATAAAGTAGACAAAAGAAGCATGGAGTCAAACCTAGTATTTTAGTTTATGCTTCCAGTTTTTGAAGTTAGGGTCTTTGGAGTTGAAGCTGCTAGGTACACATCTCTCTCTGATGCATACATATGTGTGTGTATATATTCGATGTATTTGAACAAATGTGACTTTTTTGTTCATATTTTAACTGCAGTCAAATAATAAATCGTGTTTTCCTCAAAGCTTAGTTGTTTGACCAATCGTATCACATCTGGTATGCAGCACCTTGCAAATTTCTTAACATAAAATAAAAGTTAATATCTGGGCTATCTACTTGATATAATTTGAAGACGTTTGGTCTCCTGTATAACAATACAGGCAGTGTTACACTCATGGAATGTCTAAATCATTAACTTCCATTCTTTTATTCTTTTTTCCATTTGTCTTTACAGTTAATTTATTGGCGATTGCTATCCTGTCCCAGGACCTCTGCGCCTGTACAATTAATTACCTGGTGGCCATGGAAACAGGAAATTTACTTGTATTATCAAAGAGGTTATACTTAAATGGTACGGAAATTATTATTTCCCACAGTGCTTCTCGGATAGAACCCCTGTGTGCAGTGTGATCAACGTCCTACTGTGCACAGCTACTGACTGCTCTTTCTGGTTCACTGTTACTTTCTCCTTTGAACGACTTGTGGCTATTTGTTGCCAGACACTCTAAAGAAAATATTGCACTGCGATAACATCAATTATGGTTCTAACAACAACTGGTGTTCTGCTTTTTTGAAAAAAGAAACATCCCTTCTACTTTGCAATTGACCTTGCAGAGACAATTGACAATATATCATTGTTCTGTTATTCAAAGCCAGGCTATTATAGAGAACCTGGCTGGAAAGGACTTGACTTATTTGATAAGAATTTGACTCCATTGCTCCCATTTTCTTTAATTCTGTTGTTCAATGCCCTGACAATTGCATATATTTTACTGGTCAATAGAATGTATCTCTCTCTCTCTCTCCCCAACTCTCTCTTTCCCCCAACCCCCGATGGGCTGGCCAACCCTTGAACCTGTTGCCATTTTCCAATCCTGCATCCCTCGTCCCTTCTATCTGTTGTATCAAAACGAAAGGTGTTGTTGGCTCTACCGTGGCTTCCATCACACTCTCTTTCTGCCTTTCTTGGGATTTCTTTCTTAGTTGAGGTAAAAATCTTAATTCTCTTCCTAACAATGCACAATACTTCCAGCATTAAGTGCTATGGGCAAATTCTGACAAACAACTCTAACCAAACTGCATCAACCCAACCGAACCTTGCTGCATCCACAACCATATTACATGATTAACCTTCACTCTATAGTGTGAATGAGACGCATTTACACAAACCCTGACTCGAAATGTATTCTTAATCCTAATGCGAGCTCTAAAGCCATCTGTGATTATTTACTTGATATGATTCTGAAAAGTATCCTAACAGTAAGCCTATATGTAAAATCGAACCTAACACTAATCCTAATCTTAAATGTCGAAATTAAAACAGCTACCAAATAATACTTCTAGACCCATACTCAGTATTAAATTAACCCAAAGGCTCACAATAATCTTAACTTTAAAAACAAACCGAACTGCAATTTTAAACCTGTCTAAAGGCTGTGATACTCGTTCTGACTCAGCTCAGGCTATGGCTTTCACTTGAACAACATTTCAAATCCTTACTCAAACACCGAAAGTTAATCTCCAATTTACTGCAAATGTCAAGTACCATTCTGGTTTTAATTGAAATGAATGTTGGCTTTGACCTGAACTGAAAGCTGCCCATAGAGAAGCTGTGATGCTACCAGGTCACTTGTCAAACACTGCTGATCAGGTGGAGCTGTGTGAACTCAGGTTGCCTACTCAGTCTCACATGTCTATCTGCTATGTTTACATTACACCTTAGTTAGCTTTATATTCCCAGATTCGGATCCTGCATGAGGTAGGTTAAAAATGCATTGACAGGATTTGGTAGGCCCAGGTGAGACCGTTGCAGTAAGTGCTTGGAGATGGAGCAAGGATACCGAAGTAGTTTGTAAATTGGGCCAGAGAGAGAGGTGGCCTTTGAAGCCCTGAGTCTGTCATAGTCATAGTCATAGTGTCTTAAGAAGCAGTAAAGGTCTTTCAGCCCATTCAGTCTGAGGCGACAATAAATACCACTAAAGGTGTGTTAATCCCAATTTCCTGCACTTGTCCTATATCTTTGCAAGTTATGATATTTTAAGTACTCATTCAAATATTTCTTACGAGTTGTAAGGCTTCAAGACTCCAGTACCTTCCCTGACAGTGCATTCCAGATTCCCACCACTCTGAGTGGAAACGTATTTTCTCAAATCCATTCTGAATTCCCACCCCATTTCCTAAAGCTATGCCACTGCTGACCGCTTCCTCAAACAAGGAGAACAAATGCTGTCTATCCATTCTATCCAACCCACTCATAGACATATTAACCTCTGTCATGACCCCCACCTCACATCTGCAAAGAAAACAATCCGAGCCAATCTTTGCCCTGTGAAGAGTGATTGAACAAAAAACTTGTCTCTTCCCTGAATTCCAGAAATAGTGGGACACGCAATGAAACACAAAGCAACCTCAAAAACCAAAAAAAAAAAAATCGTGCAGATGTTGAAAATCAAAAACAAAGCCAGAAATTGCTGGAAAAGCTCAGCAGGTCTGACAGCATCTGCGGAGAGAAATCAGGGTTGACTGTTTGGGTCCAGTGACCCTTTTTAGAGTTTTGCAAGGGAAATGTTGGTATAGATGCGGAAGAATAGAAGGGAAAGGGGGGACGAAGGATAAAATGGTAGGTGGAAATGGAGCACAGAGAGAGACAAAACAACTGTTAGGCAGACCAAAGACTGGGTAAATGTCAGCCTGCGGGAATGAATACCTGCTAATGGAGACCGTTAGTGGCTGACAACTGGTTGTTTGTTGCAGCAGCCCATGTGATGACAGGTCTGGTGTGGGGAGGTCGGGTAAGGAGATGGGAGAAGATGTTCAGGCCCGAAAATTATTGGACTTGATACTGAGTCCTGAAAGCTGCAAGCTATAGCAAACTTTCGTGCACACATATTATTTCCTCTGGTATGATGGTTGAAATGATGAAAAGTGGGTTATTTAGGGTGGATAAGGAGAAACATCTTCATTCAGAATATCCTGAGGAGGTTTCACGTTTAAGAACAGCTCTGAGAATGGTCTATGCAAAGAATAGTCAGATGATAACGGAATCATGAAAACCAGGATAATCCAGGAAGGAAGCATTGATGGACAAGATCTACAGTGTAGTTTAAGACAATCAAGGGGCTGGAGGGTATTTTTACTTCTCCCAATTGTTAGCTCTCCTATTAAATTAAGGTCACCAGTCTCGGGAGTGCTAATCTAAACTACAGTTCATTGCAGGATTGATGAACAGGGAAATCAGTCACAAATCACCAACTGGAGTTTAGAAGATTATGAGGCGATCTCAATTTAACATAAAGGATTCTTAACGGGTTTGACAGGATAAACACTTGTGAGGATGATTCCCCTCATGAGACAGATGGTGACCTAGTCTCAGATTAAAGTGGAGGGAGTAACGTAACAGTGAGTGAGATGGAATTTCTTTTCTCCAAGAGTCGTGGGTCTTTGGAACTCGTTGTGACAGAGTGCTGCGGGGACAGAATCCTTGGGTATATTGAAGACTGTGATGGATAGGTTCCGGTCGTGTAGCGGAATAATTGGGCTGCAGGCACAGGATAGGAACATGGGCATGATGAACAGTGGCCGAAAATGCCCTCGACCGTGTTTCTCGCATTTCCCGCAACTCATCCTTCATACCCCCTACCCACAATAACAACTAAAACAGAATCCCCCTCGTCTTCATGTACCACCCCACCAACCTCCGAATCCAACGCATCCTCCAACACTTCCGCCATCTGCAATCTGACCCCACTACGAAAGACATTTTCCCCTCCTCTCCCTTATCTGCTTTCCGGACGGACCACTCTCTCTGAGACTCCCTTGTCCGCTTTACACTCCCCTCCAGTCCTGCTGCACCCAGAACTTTTCCCTGCAACCGCAGCAAGTGCTACACCTGCCCCTACACCTCCCCCGTCGCCCCTATCCCAGGCCCCAAGAAGACTTTCCACATCAAGCAGATGTTCACCTGCACATCTGCCAATGTGGTATACTGCATCCTCTACATCGGGGAAACCAAGCGGAGGCTTGGGGACCGCCTTGCAGAACACTTACGCTCAGTTTGCAACAAACAACTACACCTCCCAGAGGCGAACCATTTCAACTCCCCCTCCCACGCCTTGGACGACATGTCCATCCTGGGCCTCCTGCAGTGCCATAATGATGCCACCTGAAAGCTGCAGGAACAACATCTCATATTTCGCTTGGGAACCCTGCAGCCCAATGGTATCAATGTGGACTTCACAAGCTTCAAAATCTCTGCTCCCCCAACCGCATCCCAAAACCAACCCAGCTCGTCTCCGCCTCCCTAACCATTCCTCCCACCTCAAGCCTCACCCCCATCTCCCACCCACTAACCTCATCCCGCCTCCTTGACCTGTCCGTCCTCCCCGGACCGACCTATCTCCTCCCTAACTCCCCACCTACATTCACCTTTACTGGCTACAACCCCGCCTCTTTAACTTGTCTGTCTCCCCTCCACCTATCTTCTCCTCTATCCATCTTCTATCTGCCTCCCCCTCTCTCCCTATTTATTTCAGAACCCTCTTCCCCTCCCCCATTTCTGATGAAGGGGCTAGGACTGAAACGTCAAGCTTTCCTGCTCCGATGATGCTGCTTGGCCTGCTGTATTCATCCAGCTCTACACCTTGTTATCTCACATAATCTCATACATGAGCTGACACACACACACACACGCTAATACACAGATAGACACGCAGAAGCACTCATACAGTCTCGTATGCAATCTCACACACTCATAAATACACATTTTCAGGCACACACACTGAATCTCATTTACGTATCTCCTACAGGCATACTTACGCCCTCTCACTCTCACTATCACTGACTCTTTCACACAATATAGCAAGGTGGACAGATTGATATGCAGTCCTCTAAATGTGGCCTTAAAAATATTTTGGGTAGCCATAACATGACTTCTCCTTTACCATCCCGTCTACCTGTGACACCATTTTCAAGGAATTTTGTACCTGCACCCCTAGGTCTCTGTGTTTGACAGAACTCCCCAGAGCACTATCATTGACTGTGAAAGCTCTGCCCTGGTCTCTCCTTTCTCACACTCTCACGTTTTCTTAGAATGACAACCACCTTCGATCATTGTCCCTTTTGACATTTCTGAACGAGATCTCCAAATCACAGAAGGTTTACTCGACAGTACAGACAACAATCAGGAGGACAATTCCACTCACACAGTGACCAACTGTTAGGAAGGGACAGAAGAGTATTTGAATTTCCAAATGGCACCAGATCAAGACAGGGTTAGATTTTAAGAGAGATAAAAGATACTGCAGATGCTGGAGAATCCGAGATAACAAGCCTGGGGCTGGATGAACACAGCAGGTCAAGCAGCATCATAGGAGCAGGAAAACTTGACGTTTCGGGCCTAAACCCTTCATCAGAAATGGTGCTCCTATGATGCTGCTTGACCTGCTGTGTTCATCCAGCCCCAGGCTTGTTATCTCGGATTCTCCAGCATCTGCAGTATCTTTTATCTCTGATACAATTTTAATCCCACTGCGAAGTCTCTTCTAAGGATGCCTACCCTGAAGAAGTTACCCTCCTCCCTCCGGACAAACCTCAGGGAATCTCTCTCCCACTGCAACTCTCTCACAACCTCTTCGGCCTTGAAACTGCTCGACCACGTCCTGAAGCAAACCTGGTACTACAGCCACATCACCTTTCTTAGTACCTGCCTATGGAACCAGATCATCCCCAATGGACTACAATCCACATTCAAGCCTTCCCAATTTGGCCCCAACCGTGACAATATCTACATGGAGAACATTGAGACCCTCCAGAAGCGCTTCTCCCTGCGACTCCTGAAACACACACTTGCAGCAATGTGCAGGCATCTCCAGGCATTTCTGATGAAGGGTTTAGGCCCGAAACGTCAAGTTTTCCTGCTCCTATGATGCTGCTTGACCTGCTGTGTTCAACCAGCCCCATGCTTGTTATCTAGGGTTAGATTTTAAAACTGATTTGGCAAAGATTGATTTGAAAGCAAATCGTGAAGAGCAGATAAGGGGTTTTCAAGTTAAGAGACAAAACATAGCATTTGAACATCATGGTGCAGTCAACAGTTCAGGATAGAAAATGTTATGTGAACAGATCTTACAAGTGATGGCAGGGACTGACTCAGCACTTCATTGTTGAATGGTTTCTAATTAAAATAGCCCGGGCATTTCACTCTGATATTTATGCATGATAAAAGAAGTGATCCTGACCCACGTTTAATACACTTCTCTTTTCCTTGCTGATCAACAATTATCAGTAAGCTCGAGCTGATGATATTCACGCCCACATAGATCCCAAAAATTCATTAGAAGCCATTTCACTGCACATTCCTATCCAACAACCTCGTCCAATTGAGTCCACATCCTGCACACTTCATTTGAGGTTTCATCAAGATCCAGAACGTTCTGTTCAGAACAATCAGAAGCAACTTGCACCATGAAGAGAATACATATAAATCCTGCAGGAGTGCATGATCTGTACAATCACAGCAAAACAATTTAAATCCTTTCTGTGATTTCTCCTCGGCTACAGGCAGTGTGTATGTATATGTGTTCATGTGAGTAGATGTGTGTGACAGAGGGTGTGTGAGTCGTATTTTCTGACCCTGCAGAGAGAGATTGCTGTATCTGATGGTATCTCCATGTGTGCAGTCTTTAACACTACCCTCAATTTAATGCAATTTGTTCAATCAGCTACCTTCCAGCATTTCCAGAAGAACTATTGATGGAAAAGATGAACAACCATGTAGGGTCCCTTGTCATATTGTTAGGCATGAAGGTCATTTTGCGAATAGTCTCATCTTCAATTGTGCAATAGATTTTGGTACAGTTTTCCAATAAAACTTAACTTCATTTAAATATACCTCGGGGTCGTTAAAGTAGTCATGGCGAATTTACACGTTCACGTTATTTACACTGAAACTATCTCATTTCTGAAAAAATAAAATAAATTTGCGTGCGTTTGTGTAAGAACCATGTGTTCATTTGCCGAGGAGAATTCACAGAAAGGATTTAAATTGTTTTGCTGTGATTGTACAGATCATGCACTCCTGCAGGATTATATGTATTCTCTTCATGGTGTAAGTTGCGTATGATTGTTCTGAACAGAACTTTCTGGATCTTGATGAAATCTTAAATGTGTTTATTTGCATTATAAACTCGTGTTCATTTGTTGAAAGCTTTTGTGTTCATTTGTCTAATAAACTTATGTTTATTTGTGTAATAACCATGTATTCTGAAAGTTTAAGATTTAAACCTGCAACTTTGTGCCTGTCCTCGCTCCTTGTTCCCGCATGGAGACAGCAGCTGTTCCATTGAAACAATGACTTGTGGAGACTGCACTGCAGGCGTCACAGTCCCCAGTCCCTGAAACACACTCCCAGCGAGTTTACAATCACAGAAGTATGCAATCTTTCAGAATCATAGGATAGTAGAGGGCAGGAAGAGGCCATTTGAGCCATAGAATATTTGTGGGCTATTCAAAGGAACAATACAGTTAGTTACATTTTTCAGTTACAACTGCCAACTGATTCCTGCCAATTCCCCTGTTCAAACTTTTACCTAAGCCTGTTTGACCATTATCATTGAATACCCTTCAATTTCAGTGGACTTGTAATGTTCTCGTCCTGAGCACAAGGTTCCGAGAAAGAACGAGATCATGGTATTCTATTTGATCACTGCAGCAATAAGCTGTCAGAGGGAGGTCAAGTACGGGTCCATTTCACAACATTCAGCAGCCGTATTCTGAAAGGGAAAGTTCCAAGAAACTATTTTCCCAGCTGCTGTCAAATTGTAAGTACAAACAGTGAGCCTGATGTTGGGGTGGGGAGAGGAGATAGGGTGCCACAAAAAAAGGCTGACAGGTGGTTACTGGAGAGATGCATTGAGTTCAAGGTTGCTAAGATGTCACCTGGGAATGAGATCAGTGGACGTATCTGGATGAACAGTCACAATGAGAGAGATATCAGTGTTGTATCTGGATAAACAGTGACAATAAGTGGTCTAGATGGACAGTGACAATTACAGTGAGTTCACGCTTGTATTTGAATGGGCACTGGCAATAAGTACGAGGGCAGCGATGTATCCTTTGCTGGAAACCCATCTTATTCACTAATTCGCCTTTCTACAGGAAAGGCAGTATGTTCTCCTCACTTGGTCTTTCATGTGATTCCAGATCCTGTGCAACTGGGGTTGGGGAATAAATGCTGACCTCAGAAATAATGTACACATTCAGTGTGTGAGAAGAATCGCATTTCAGTCTGTGAGTGAACTGTTCTTGTTTAAAGGGGGCAGATCCTAACAAAGAATACAGAGGAACAGCTCTGAGATATATTTTCACATTTGAAAAAGAAAATGTCCTAAAGCAGCATCTTTTGAAATAATTTGTGTTCTCAGGATAGTGGGCATGATGTTTGAGTGGACAGTGTTATGGCTGAAAGATTCCAAATTCTATTTTCGTTTTCTTGTTTTGATAAACTGGGTAGCAATTCTCTTTAATAATCAGGTTTAAACACGTTTTTTAAATAAAATGTTAATTTACAGAAATTTGAAAAACAACAACAAAACTGAGCAATGCTGCACTGTTGATATCCCCAAGGAGCTTCCACACAGTATAACGTAGTATCTCTGGGAATGCATTAGTTCAGAGTTTCAAACAAAGAGCTTGTTAGCGCCTGGAGGGACAAATCAGTTCACACAGAAAAATGCATCTACCAATTGATCAAGTGGAGAAAGTGTTCTACACTATCCTTGCTTTTATTGGCATCCCTGGTATGACTTTATGACAATTGAGCTTGTTTTAATCTGTTGCTGATCTGCTTTCTGATTTTATCTTTCGAACAACAACATCTCCAGCTCGCTGACTGCTCAGCCTTATCCAGACGCCATAACAGTGATAGCAGTTCACTGAGCAGCATTCTCGGCACTATTCTCCACTGACAGAAGTTCCCAACTTCCTTGCTGCTTCTGCATTTTCTAACCTCAGTGTTTTACCCTCTGTTCTGATTTATTATAGTTTGAAGGCTTGAGAAGTGGACATGCAAGTTAGGTCTGAAGAAGGGTCACTGCACCTGAATCGTCAACTGTGTTAATTTTTTCCATAGATGCTACCAGTCCTGCTATGCAACTTCGGTTTTTCTTAGACAAATAAGGCCTGTTTTCGTTAGAATTTCGAAGGTCACCGTGTGATCTGAGTGAAGTCCGACATGATATTAACAAAAAGAGAGACAAGGTAGATAAAAATTAGTTATTTCCATTAGTCAGAAATTCTAGAATGAGGAAGCATACTCTGAGAATGAGGACCAGACGGTTCAGGACTAATCTTTGGAAGCACTTCTGCAATTAAAGGGTGGGAATGGTTTGGAACTCTCTTCCACAAATGACAGTAGATGCTGAATCAATTGTTACTATTAAAACATTTTACTTGAACAAATGCAAGGTGATAAGGTGCCCCATTTTGATTTTTAAAGCTGCATCTAAATACCAACCCTTCTGGAAACTCTCCCGACCTCACTGAGTCTGGTCAGGGGGTTCAAATCTTGACAGATTTCCCCCCGATCCCTGCACTGCAAGATTTTTGTCATGCACAGATGTGTCGATTTACAGTGTAAATATCACAGCAATCCTAACCCACACGTGCTGTCAGTAATGGAGTCCTGCATGCTCTATTATTCTGCCCTTGTGTAAGCTACATGGAATAGTCTTTATTGAAATGTACTTAAGTTCTGATTACCTTTTTTCCTGAATTGTTGTGGCTCTTATCAAGATTTGGTCCAGCACTAAAAGTAGTAGATTACCTGATTCAAGCAGAAGGACAGAGTTTGGTTATCACAGTCCTAACGCCAGTTCTATTGTTGGGAGCGAGGATTCTAATGGGGTTCTACATCTTTTAGAGTTGATGCTGCGACTTGTAAGAATCTAGGACACTCATTCAATTGCAGAACAAACAAAATCACAGACTTCCTTCTGGTCTCGTAGGAGGGAGAGTAAGTTCAGTCTCTGCCCAAATTCCGTAATTTCTGGAATGGGTGGGCGAGAGGACAATCTGAAGTGGGTGTGAAAGCCTCAAAATTCAAACTCACTCAACCACAACCACTTCCACTCGCACAGTGCGCTGTTTTTATTGGTAAAATATTACTGTTATTCTCTGGAATGAGCAGGGGGACTTTTGACCAGTAACTCAACACATTGTTTTCCTATTTCCATTCCACAGTTAATTTGCTGGCGATTGTTATCCTTTCCCGTGGAAAATGCGGTATTTCCCATTGCACTACTCGCTACCTGGTGTTTATGGCAGCTGCCGATTTGATGGTCATTATCGCCGATATTATACTGAAGAGTTTTCGCATTTATTACTACGTGCGGTGTTTCCTAGACATCACTCCTGCGTGTAGCGTAACTGGGGTCCTGAGTCGTGCAGCGAGGGACTGCTCTGTCTGGTTCACTGTCACGTTCTCCTTTGATAGATTTGTGACCATTTGTTGTCAGATGCTGAAAACAAAATATTGCACTGAGAAAGCAGCGACTATGGTTCTAGCAACAACCTGCACCCTGC
Source organism: Ginglymostoma cirratum (assembly GCA_024137785.1). NCBI lineage: Eukaryota > Metazoa > Chordata > Chondrichthyes > Orectolobiformes > Ginglymostomatidae > Ginglymostoma > Ginglymostoma cirratum. The sequence goes on along the minus strand of JAHRHZ010000239.1, from coordinate 185,647 downwards.
TCTGTTTGAAAAACATTCCCTTCTATTTTCAATATGAACCTTGGATAATAATAAAAAATGTGCCATTCTACTGTAAAACAAAGTCAAACTACTATACTGATACTTGGTGGGTGGCATTAGATTGGATTGATACAGTTTTGACCCCATTACTGCCATTCGCTTTAATCCTGTTATTCAATGCAATTACAGTCAGACACATTTTAATAACCAGTCGAGTCCGAAAGAGGCTGAAGGGTGACAGCAAAGGAGAGAATCACAGAGACGCAGAGATGGAGAGCAGAAGGAAGTCTGTGATTTTACTCTTCACCATATCTGGGAGCTTCATCCTCCTGTGGTTAATGTACGTTGTAAATTTCACCTATTATGTCATTCAAGGAATCCATCCTGAAAATTACTCGCCTTTTCTATATCGCTCCAAAACTGTTGGTTATATGCTACAGAACCTAAGTTGTTGCACAAATACATTTATTTATGCAACAACATTGTCTAGGTTCAGAGCAAAGTTCAGTAATGCAGTAAAATACCTGGTTACGCGATTTTCTTGCATTATGACAAAGTAAAAGTCCTCAGTGACAGGAGGGTCATACTGTTTCCAAACCATGAAATGATTTTTAAAATTAGTATTCACTTGTGGGATGTGGATGTGGCTAGCTGTGTCAGTGTTTATTGCCTGTCCTTTGTTGCCCATTGGGAAGTTAGTGCTTCCTTCTTGAAACGCTACAGTCCACGTGATATGTGTTCACTCACAATGCTCGTATGGAGAAAATTATAGAATTTTGACCAAGTGCCACTGAAGGATCAGTGATAAATTTCCAAATCAGGATGGTGATTGGCTTGCAGGGGAAATTTCAGGTGTGGTATTCCCAAGTATCTACTGTCTTTGTCCTGCTAGATGGAAATGGTTTACATGATACTGTCTGAGGAATTCTGGTGAAGTTCTGCAGTGCATCTTGTCAGTGGTGCATGCTACTGTGACTAAGCGTCAGTGGTGCAGGTAGTCGATGCTTGTGGATGTGGTGTCAGTTAAGCAGAATACTTTGTCCCGGATGATGTCGAGCTTCTTGAGTGTTTTGTTGGAGCTATCACCATCCAGGCTAGTATGGAGTATTGCATCACACTCCTAACAAGAAACCTTATCACAGTGCAGAGAGAGGGAGCTGAGATGGGAACTTGTGGATGCTCCTTCATAACACAATCCAAACGAATTGTCCAGGGAAGTGGAATTTCCGACTCAATTACTATCAGCTTGGAACTGTCCGTAAGTCTCCATAAATACCAAATCCTTCAGAGTATTCTTATGTAATTAAGTAGAACAGCAAATCAAAAATGTTTGACTATTAAATACGCGGTCTCACCTCGCTGTAACAGTTCAACAGATGCTACGCTACTGTCACAAGAAGACAACTATGAGTCGTTTCAGTGTGCGAATTTGTGGCAGGTAATTATATGACGTTATCACAACTCACCCACCAAACATTTATTTATGTAACAACATTGCCTAGATTCAGAGTAAAAAAATTGGCTAACGCAGTTCATTATCAAGTCACGTGAATTTCTTGCATTATGAATAAATAAAAATTGTATATGATAACAAATGACTGGGTTCCCTATTTTTTAGCATCAAGGTTCCCAATGGCAATTTGCTCCAATGCGGTCCCAAACAGAAATTTTCTGTCATGGGGTGGAGTCAAAATAGTGCAACCAAATTCACCTGTTTTGAAAATGATACAATGCCACCTTCTGCTGGACACCCAATGCCACTGCACATGATGTGTCAATGATGATGAAACCCCTCGTGGGTTCAGTTAGAAAGCGAGAGGGGGGGCAGCAGCTCAAAGCACCGTCCAAACTGATAGCATCATCAACACACTCAGAGACACACACATCCGCACATACATACGTTAACAGACACATAAATGCACACACAAATACACAGATAGTCAGACTCTTAGACAGAGGCCGATGTAGGCAAGGTAATTGTACTGAGATCCGTCAGTGTGAAACGTGCCCGTGTGGAGAAATGTTGTGCTCCTTCTTAATGTGGAAATGATTTGTCTTTGAGCAGTATTCCTGATGTTATACACATTAAATAGAGTACTTCCCCAGAAATTGGATCCAGGCACCTCCGACTGAACCATTTGTGAGGAGACAAAGTGAATTTTATTTCACTTACGTCAGTTTATAATGTTTTCCAATGTACTCTTGCAAATTCTAAGTAAGAAAGGATTCAACCTTGGAGCAGGTGAGACCAGCACTGGGCATGATCATCTCCTTCTCCTCATAACTCAGTGACAACATTGGATGGAATTGGGCAAAGCTGTTTTGTGTCTCCAAAGACATTTTTTAAAGAACAGAACAACAGTCCAATGTGGACGATTCAGTGTTTGATATTTTCTGCCCAAACATTATGCTGCATGTACAGTGGTGTGGGGATTCCAGCAGAGGGTGGCATTTTCTCACTGTAAACACAAGAGGAAGAGGCAGGCAGAGAGAGAGAGAGAGAGAGAAAGAGAAGGCGAGAGAGAGAGTCTGAGCCTTTAATTCACCACATTTTAATTCATTCAAACGTCCGTCAGGACAAAGCAATTCCCATTACAGGCAGAGATGGACGCACACCAGACCCACACAAATTCAAACACAGGAAAGCACATATAGTGAAACAAATTGCGGTTTTTGGTAAATTACTTGTCGATTGGGAGACGAGAAGTTAGAATTTCGTGTTTGTAAAATGCTAGAGAGGCAGGTATTGCGTGCCACCTTTAAAAGATGATATGTTTTTTTCTTTGCTTACGGATTTAAAAAGAATGTCTGTGAACAGCAGCTTTAAAATGTGCAAGTACACAGATATCACAATTTGAAACATTTGTATTGAAAAGCCATGCAGGTTGGAAGCCAAGCAACAATTTTTACCAAGACAACAAGTTTTGAATTTAGCCATTAAATTTGAACTAGGCACTTAGATACGAAAACCCAATTAAATTTAAATCTGATGGTTTTGACAACAAAGGACCAATCCTATTTTAAGAAATATTAACATGTCATCAAGGGTATAAAAAAGGGGGCAGCTGGGCATAGACCGGAGAACAAACTGCCATCAACCACAGCTAACAGCCCTCCATTCTCAAGAGAGAATCGCTGGCTCTCATTGCGTCTTCTATGCATTAGGGGAAGTACAATCTAAACAACAAAAGTACCCACGGCACAAATAATTCATGTTCCTAACAGAGGAATTGGCAGAAAAGACATTCCTGACAGAAGAATCGACAGAGAAGGCAAACCAACATTCCGGACGGCGCGTGAACGTAATTTCGACAGACTAAATTTTTGTTTCTATAAGTGCAACTTCTTCATATTGGAACAGCATGCCATTAAAATCTTACCTTATTCGGGAATAGGTAGTGGTTAGAAGGAGTTTATTCGGTTTGTTAATAGTGTAGTTGATTTGTTCACTGTTAGAGTTAGATAAATAAATTGTTACTTGTTGACGATAAAGTGAGTTTCAGGAATTTCTTTTATTTAACTACTAGAAGTTGCTGAGGAGCAGGTTATACCACCGTACGCACTCCTTTTAACAGATTATAGGGTGAGGCGCTCCTCTTTGGGTGTTTCAGTCTTAGTTCTCAAAGGGGTGTCAACTCCAATTTATAACACACATATGAACATAAGCATTAAAATTTTATCACCTTAAACACAAGAGGGTCACAGAGAGGTGGGGGGTTCACCTACAAAATAACAGAGACGCCACAGGACAGAGATACAGACACAGAGACGCACGCACAAACATCGACATACGTCGATACATGCCCAGACTGAAGCAAAGCCCAGAAGCAGGGTCCGTCCCTCATGGGAGAAACAGTGTGTGTGTGAGAAACCATAGTGAGAACTGAGACGAACTGGAATGTCGTATCACCTCTTCGGTGCCTGTATGTCTTTCTGTCATTTGTGTTTGTCTCAGTCTGATTTTTTCCCTTTCTCTCTGTCTCTGTCTCTCTCTGTCTCTGTTTTTCTCTCTCTCTCTTTCTGTCTCTCTCTCTCACTCATTCACTCACTCTCTCTCTCTTTCCGTCTTTGGCAGCCTCATTTGTTGTCTCTCTTTCTCTGTCTTATCTCACTTCTCTCTATCTTGTCTCATTCGCATTCTATTTTTTCTTGTTTATTCGTTTTTTTCTTTCTCCCCCTCCCTTTCTCTCTCCTTCCGAATTTCCACCTCCACCTCTCTCACGCCCTCCGTTTCTCCATCTCTATTGCCGACCTCAAAGTGTCCATGCAATTGTGCAATTCCCCCGAATGTTTGTCACCTTTTGCCAAATGTGTACCTACAAAAAATATTTTGGCCCCATTTTTATGCCCCTCCCAAATATATTTCCTTCCCAAAATATTATGCCCCGCCATATATGTTGTTAACATACATTTCGCTCCTTCCAACTTTGTGACTCCAAATACTCGCCACTCCCCATACTTGATGCCCCTGAAATAAATGGTGTTCACCCCCTCCAATTATTTGGCCGCTGATATTTCCCCTCTCAACTGTTGTATGTACTAGATACTGTGCCCATAGTGTACCCCCAAAATATTGCCTCCAAGTATATTACATCACCAAATTTTGCATCTCCCAAATATTTGAACTTTCCCAATATCTGCCCTTCCCAAATATTTGCTCCAAAGTATTTTGCTCCTCCAATATTTCTGTCTCCCCAAATACATACATCCTAAATATTCACCTGTGAATGTGCATCCACAAATAGTTAGACACCACCAAATGTTTTTAACTCTTCCAATCTTTGCCTCACCAAATGTTTGCCCCCCAAAATATTTTGTTGCGCCAATATTGCATTGAACCCAGTCCCTTGAGGAGAGATATCTAAGTATGTGTGACCTTAGACTGACAACTTTAATGCACATCAAGGTCGCAATCCTGGTGTTAGAGAAGTTTTATGACGAAGACGTGTCCCTTTGGCCCATCATGCCTGCGCCTCCTCCGTTTCCCCACTAAATGATCGAGGGCCAGTCAGTATCTAAATGTCCATCCCCTCAGTATTTGACCCTGATTTGACACTTCCTGTGAAGACAGCTCCTCCATGACACACCGCCCTGTCCCGCAATCTGCCTGTTGTGTTCTACCTCCTCTGTCTCTCTCTCTCTCTCATACAACAGCCCCTACCTCTTTCCACTCTCAAACCCTTCAAACACTGCCCTCTCTCTCCGGCTGGCCTGGACCTTCACTGTCGACCACTTTCTCTCTCAGAAACTAAGGGATATGGCCGGTGTCTACCCCTCCACTCCGCAGACTCACAACCCCTGGGCTGGAGGACACAGTGAGTATGTGCACACACAAACTGGCGTTTTGACTGACCACTGTAATGGACAGCAAGATCCATGTCTGTTCAAATCCCTTGCCACACACTCAATGAGAAAGGTATTTCGTACTTTTTCCACTCCACCCTCCTCTATTTGGACAAACGGATGAAGTGTTAGTAAAACCGGGGAGAGACGAGGAAACAGGTGGGTCCGACCATATTAAATGCACAGCAACCTGTGGCACTGAGTCCAAATCTTCCCAATGCCACTTACCCAGTCAGAGGGACCGAACAGAGGGATCCAAACAGAAAGAGGGAGAAAAAATGCAGGAAGACAGAGAAGGACAGACAGTGCGAGGGATGAAAGAGAATGAAAGAGAGATGGGCAATGGATAGCAAGAGAGACAAATCCCAGGGCGAGAAGTAGGACAGATAGACACAGACAGAAAGATCTCAGTCAGAAGATGAGTAGATGTAGAGATATGCAACAGAAGAGAGCTCGAAATGAGAGAGTGTGAGTGTTGCTGTTATACAGGTGGAATGATCTGCTGCCAAGAACAGCAAGATTCCACAGGGCGGAAAGACAAAAATGCAGGGAGGTGGTATTGGGTTTGGTAAAATTGAATGATTAAGCAATCCCTTAAAACAGTGAGGTAACAATCGGAAGACAGCAGATCTCCTCAGTCCTGAGGAAAGTTCACTGGACCCGAAACATTTAACTAGAAAGTTGGGGGGGGGCAGGGGTTGGGGGGTGGAGGTAATGGTGAAACTTGCTCCAGAGGGAAACAAAACCGCAGGTTAACAATTGTAGTGGTGGATACAACTAAGTAGAAAAATATGACAGAGATGACAGGGAAGGAGAACTCAGGAGAGGTGATTGAAATCTCCAGCACAGACACAAATAGGACAGGGTGTTTGGAAAAGGCGAGCAATCAAACATTGGAAAAAACACATGACAAAAAAAAAGAGAGAGGATTAATGTAGGATAGAAGGTGTTATATCTGAAGGCACACAGTATAAGGAATAAGGTAAATGAGCTTGTGGCACAGATCGAAACTGGCAGGTATGATGTGGTAGGCATCACGGAGACATGGCTGCAAGGAGATCAGGATTGGGAACTGAATATCCAAGGATATACATCCTATCAAAAAGGTAGGCAGTTGGGCCTTCAGATAATTACCGTGTCATCCAACACAATAGCTGTGAATGGCTACTGAAGGGACAGAGGGGGCATTTAGACTGTGGCCATGGTCCTTCGTTCCTGACCGGGAGAATGGTTGAGCAGGAGGGTGTTAGAGTACCATAGAAAAAGCAGGGAGGGTTGGGTGGGATGGAGAATACTGAGGGGCCATATTAGAGGGAGATGGGGGGCACGGGGAGACAGAGCACAACGGGCAGAGTCAGGGACAGGGAGGGGTATCATGGAGGAGCTAACTCCACAGAAAATGTAATCAATGAGGCTGTATGGGGCAAATCCTGAGGAGCTGGCAGAACCAGGATCATTTAATGGAGGGAGGTCAGGCATGACAGGCCAAAAGGAATCCTTCTGTTCCATAATGCTTCTGTAATTCTGGAATGGGACCTTGTTGTGCATCAAAACGGTCAGTCGTAGGTCAGACAGTCCAAACATACTCATTTACCTCCTACCCAAGGCGTGAGGCACAGCGCAATATTGGAGGGAACAAATTATTTGCGAGGATGGTACATTTAGTTAGCCAAATATCCAGGGATGCAAGATATTGGTACAGGCAAAATATTTGGGGATGCATATTCAGGGGAAATATATGCAGAGGCAAATATTTGGGGAGCAAAATATTTCTCACAACTTGAGAATGAGAACCAGACCGTTCAGGAGTGATGTTAGGAAGCAGTTCTCTGCACACAACAAGACAAGGTGTAGAGCTGGATGAGCACAGCAGGCCAAGCAGCATCAGAGGAGCAGGAAGGCTGACTTTCGGGCCTAGACCCTTCTTCAGAAAATTCATCCAGCTCTACATCTTGTTATCTCAGATTCTCCTGCATCTGCAATTCCTACTATCTCTGAAACAATTTTAACCCCTCTGTGAAGCCATTTTCTGAAGAAGGGTCTAGGCCTGAAACATCAGCCTTCCTGCTCCTCTGATGCTGCTTGGCTTGCTGTGTTCATCCAGCTCTACACCTTGTTATCTCAGATTCTCCAGCATCTGCAGTTCCTACTATCTCTACACACAACGGGTGGGAGAGGTTTGGACTCCCTTCCACAAACAGTAGTGGTTACTGGATCAGTTTTCGATTTTATTGAATTGAATTGAATCGTTTATTGTCACGTGTATTTCATATAAAATACAGTGAAAACTGTGTACCATCATCGTTCATAGGTGCCATTCTCATCACTTAAAATAAAGTTTGTAAAAAGAGATAATTTTAAAGAGACCACAATTTTTCCATCTCCGCTGCTACAGTCCCCCACCACACTTTACCAGCCCTGTCTTAACTCCAACACAGATCATGTTTTGTTAATCAAAAGGTATTGCGGAATATGGGCCAAAGGCTGAGTGGAGTTAGACCTTTCATCAGCCAAGATCTCATGGAATAATAGAACAGTCTCGAAGGGTTAAATGGCCTAATTCTGTTCCTATTTTCTACTGTCAAATTCAATGCGGAAACTTTGTATATGGCCGTCTAATCCTGCGCCCAAAAGCAGTACTGGAAGATTATTGCAGTCACATTATTACTGGAAGGAATTGCCAGTGGAGCTTTGAACTCAAAGAGAGACAGCAGTCGGAGTTGAATATCTGATTCCAGCCATTGTGCGTTACTGGAGTTCTTTGTCCGTGTAGGATTCTAAAGGATGTGGGTCACAACTAGAAATGGGAACTTCTGATCCATGGAACGTATCCGAGTGGAAATCTCTGACGGTGTAGAGATGTGCTCTATAAGAGATATTTAATATAATGAAAACATGTGTAGCCTTCATTTAACTTTTTGTTTTGAAGCTGTCTATTTGTATTTGTCATGGGGCTGCCTCTGTATTTATGTAATACTGCCTTATGTAAAATAAGAACTCTCTTTCTTTCTCTTCATCCTCTACCACTCTGTTTCTCTCTCTGTATCCTTCTGCTTCTCTCTCTCTTTCTTTATGCCTCTCCTCCTATTCTCTCTTTTCTTCTCCTTTTTCTCTCTGCACTCTCTCTTTCTCTCTCTATCTCGTTCTTTTTTGTCATTATGTCATTATGTTCTTGTCATTGATTTCATATTGAGATCACAAAGCTTTAATGTGATAAATGAATTTGGATCCTCAGGGCGGTAAGAGAAGACAGCATCACTGGGATCTTGGACAGCACAGGATCAGCTGTGCAGGTAATGTGAAGCGGGATAAGAGATTGGGTCATGCCTTTAATTGGGACGAAGGACAATTGTTTCATGAAGGATTTGTTGCACCAAATGAAATGATCGACAGTAAACATAACGCAAAACTCAAGGGTTTTGTAGCGCAATGGCAGTGCCCCTACCTTTTCACCCAGAGGTCTGCTGTCTACTCCAGAGATGTGTCATAATACACTTGAACAGATTGATGGAAATATTTGCCCTGTCCCTCAGGAGTTCAGATGAAAAAGATAAACCTACAGGTAAAAGCAAAGTCCTCGTGGTGTAACGCTGTGTCCCTGCTTTATCAATGTTCATTGACCTTTTTTTAATTTCAGCTTTGCACATTTAGAAAGTTTTCATCAAATGGATTCTGCTAATTCTCCTGCTTCATTCCTTTGGCTAGCAAGTCTCACACTTTTACAGTTCTCTGAACAAAGCGATTTCTCTTGAATTCATTGTTGAAGTTGTGAGTGGCTGCGCCATATTTCTCAACATCTTGATTCAGACTGAGCTCAAAGCAGAGTCTTCCTCTATGCGTGGAATCTCTTCTTCATTCTGAAAATCGTTTCAATTGGACTCTTAGTCTACAGACTATCGGAGGTAAAGTGTCACCTTAGGTGGGCAACGAGGGCCTGCACAATGTAGCACTTAATTGCCCCTGATCACAGACATTTAAGCGGCCTCCCTGGTAACCATTGTAACTGGGACTGTCACGAGTGACCACTCAACCTGTGCCTATGGCCAATGGTGAGACTGTGTTATTGGAGAGCAGACAGACTGGTACCCCCGTGACTGAGGAAACCACACCCACCGCGGGGAGGAGAACACCCGGTGTGGTAACCAGCAACACTCTGTCCCTCGCCAGGAATGAGCCGGGATTCAACGTGCGCAACAAGTGCATGGCTAACGAGGCAGTATCTATTATGATGGGTGAGAACACCCACAGAGACGAGTGAGACTGGGTGACAGAACCTGGGGAAGGTACAGGGGCCAGTCAAACTGCACATCATGTGAGCAGTGAGACTATTCATGTGAGAAGCAGCGAGACTGGGCCCATCATGACCAGTGAGAGGACAACTCTCAAGAAGAGTCACGCTCTACTCATCTTCTCATTGTCTCCATCAACCAGATGTAAGCTCTTTGATGAAACACTTAGCAATCACCAAATTATCTGTCACTATAATAGATCTTCAAAATATTCTTAATCACATTCATTGGTCTCTGCTCAGAAAAAAACCCACCAGCAGACCCATCACCAACTAAATCAGACAGGGTTCTCTGATTAGTAGAATGGCTCCATCTCAAGTCCTTTCTTGGGCAGCAGAGTGGCATGTTCACCACCTGCTACATCGTGCACTGTTACCTCCGTGAATATTTTCCAGATTGACTGAGTCCCACGCGACATCTGCAGGTACAGTCTGGACTGGTATAATGAGTGACATGTCAACATCATCAATACCTTACAAAGTTGGACCCCACAAAACACTGTAAATCATCTTTAACCCACTTCATGTTGACCACCTCCCTACATTCTCCCAGCCCCGTATTGATTGATAAATGGAGGCGTCGTCTGTGGAGAGATCTTCCGCCTCACTGGGACTCAGAACGCAAAAGAAATTGATCTGGGAGATCTTGCTTGCTATTCCAGAGTAACTATGGTCTTTGTAGTCCTATTGAATTAAATTACATTTTAATGCACACTTGAAATTTGCCTCCTTTCGCTTCTTAGTCTTCCATGAAATATTAAAACTTGTAAATTTACAATTGCAACAAAGTTCAGAGTTTGATATTGTCACATTGCTTTTGTAAAACAAGAAACTCTTGCAAAGTTTTATTACTGGAATGATACTTATCATTTTTACTTTCAAAAGACATTTTCAATTTTTAATCTCAAAACAATTAAAATAAAATATAACATGACAACATCCCTATGAGTTGCCTGTTTCCCAGCACAATTTCAGCCATTCAATAAAGTGGACCATTTGTTTGGGCACTAAATGATATATTTTCAAATTTGTTGATGACACAAAGTTTTTTTGGAAAATAGATTGTGAAGGGGCCAGAAAGGGAGCTAAATTGGGACTGGACAGACACTGTGTCTGAGCAATAAAATGGTAAATGGAACATAAATAAATGTGGTTATCGATTTTGTTAAAGGAGAAGCAAACCAAAAGAGATTTGAGAGATAGTAAGAACTGCCGATGCTGCAGTCTGAGATAACAAGGTGTGGAGCTGGATGAACACAGCAGGCCAGGTAGCATCAGAGGAGCAGGAAAGCTGACGCGAAATCATTTCTGAAGAAGAGTCCAGACCCGAAAAGTCAGCTTTCCTGCTCCTCTGATGC
>JAHRHZ010000239.1:62500-107875 GCA_024137785.1 Ginglymostoma cirratum | reverse complement strand
GGAGGCGCACAAAGAACGAGACCAACATCAAATTAAAATTTTCAGTGATCCATTCAGAAGTCTAATAACAACGGGGAAGTATCTGTTCTTGAACTTGTTGACACTTGTCTTAAAGCTTTTGTACCTTCTACCGATGGATGATGTTGGAAGAAAGTATGAATGATTTGATCTTGATTCTGGAACAGTTTAGTGACTCAAAGCAGTCTGTAAGAAGCTCTGCTACCGCCACAGTCCAGCACAGCACCACTTTCTATACTGGATCCTCACGTTTCAATTTCTGCTTGTAAGCGGCAGGAGAAACACATCCTTATGATCTGATTTTCCAAAGTGCGGACAGCGTATGGAGGGGTATGGAGTAGTAGGCATATTTGATGATTGTGTAGCATTAGTCAAGGGTACTTGGCCCTCTGTTGGGACAGGAATGTGTTGATATTTGATAGCACACTCTTGAGGTTGACCTGGTTGAAGTCACTGGCTCCAATGAACTAGGTCTCGTGGTATTCCGTCTCAAGTCCATTTGTGGCAATATATGTTTCAGGTAGGAGGGACAGCACATCACTGTAAGACATTCTATGATAGGGGAAGAGTAACTCGCCAGAGCCACCACATTGGAGCATCAGTCGTGTTGATTAGAAGGTAGACGACACCGCCCCTTGCCTTGTCTGAGGACACCAAGTAGTTAATAGGATGTGTAGAGAAACATTCAGGTTATGTGGCACAGTCAGGTATAGAAAGAGTGAGCCATGTCTCTGTAAAACAGAGCACACAGCAGGCTCTCAGTTCCCAGTGGAAGTTAAGTATAGCTTTAACTTCATCCATTTTCTTCTCAATGGCTTGGACGTTAGACATGAGAATGCTGAGGATTGCCAGCTTAAAACCATTTTGTTTCAGTCTCACCTGCAGGCCAGTGCAGCTCCCACGTTTCCTGGTAAGGTGTTTCCACTGGTGCATCCAAGGCATCGGTGATGGAAGTCTGATGCCCCAGGAAGATACGTGTGTGTTCCCGATGGGGTCTGGGTTAAGGCCATGGATTTTGGATATTGGAGAAGATTCCTTTGGGTCACCACATTGTCCAGTACCCTCAAGATCAGATCCTGTTCACGGGCTATTCAGACCATGGCAGAGTCCCCCCACCAGCCCTGGCTCATTCGGACCCCGAATATGGCCAGAATGCTCATGAGGGTGCTCACCAGGCCCTTCATCGGCAGCTGGTTCATCTTCTCCAGTCTGCGGGTAGGGAAAGAGGTTCTGGAGGTGTCCCTCTGTGCCTTAGGGTCATAAAATTGATGTCCTGTGGTCTGTGGGTTCCCATCTTCCCGCTCATGAACCGAGACCCTGCTCCCCTGGCATTCAGCCACTGCCATGATCGGGATATCCGACTACAGGAGCAACACATGCGCTCGCCAACATCTCTCCCCCACACACTCCACTGTGATTGTCCCAATCTTTAGGGTCATAGAATCATACAGCATAGAAACAGGCCCTTTGGTGGAATTGGTCCATGCTGACCAAGTTTCCCAAACTAAACTAATCCCATTTACCTGCATTTGATGTCCAACTGCAGGAAGAATTGCAATTCAAGCCCAACTTTCCCTACTCACCGCAATTGTCCACTCCACACCCTACAGCACTTGACAACCGTCCCCACTCATTCTTCGGTCAATGTGACTGGATGTTGGACCGCAGGAGCAAGGGCAATGTTCCCACCACCGGTCCCCATCTCACTGCCACTGCCCTCTTCCACTCCCATTCTAAGGACACCAGAATGAGATGTTGCACTGCAGGAGGTACGGCAATTCATATGGCACCATTCCCCCCTACGAAGACTCGTCACTGCAATTGCCCCCAGGTGGGATCATGTGTTGGACTCCAGGGGTCATTGTATTTTACCCACCAATCCTAGACCATAGCACCCCACATATAATTGCCCCATGTTCACTGGATCTTGATCAGACGGGCAGATGGGCCGAGGAATGGCAGATGGAGTTTAATTTAGGTAAATGTGAGGTGTTAAAAGGCAAACAAGTGCAGGGCTTATACACTTAATGTTACAGCCCTGAGGCGTGTTGCTGAACAAAGAGACCAAGGGGTGCAAGTGCATAGTTCCTTGGAAGTGGAGTCGCAGGATGATAGGATGGTAAAAAGAGTGTTTGGCACGTTTGCCTTCATTGCTCAGACCATTGAGCATAGGAGTTGGGACGTCATTTTGCGCTTGTACAGGACGATGGTGAGGCCCCTTTTAGAATACTGCTGACAATTCTGGTTGTCCGTCTATTGCAAAAAATGCTGTTAAACCTGAGAGGGTGCAGAAAAGATTTACAAGCATGTTACCGGGATGAGAGGAATTGTGTTATTGTGAGGGGTTGAATATGCTCAGGGATTATTCCATGGAGTGTCGAAGCTGTGGGGTGGCTTTATAAAATCATGAGGGGGTACGGATAGGGTGAATAGCCGAGGTCTTTTTCCTGGGATAGCGGATTCTACAACTAGAGGGCATAGGTTGAAGTTGAGAGGGCAAAGATTTAAAAAAAGAACTTGAGGGGTTGCATTTCACGCAGAAGGTGGTGCTTGTATGGAATGATCTGCCAGAGCAAATGGTGGAGCCGGGTACAAATACATCATTTCAAAGGCATCTAGATTGTGAGTCACTAGGGATGATTTCAAGGGACATGGGGCAAATGCTAGCAAATAGGACCAGGCCAGATTAAAATAGCTGTTTTGCATGGACGAGTTAGGCCAAAGGGTATGATTCTGTGCTATATGACTCTACAACTGTATGAAAATGGGATAAACGAGTGTGGGAGACACCAAAATACACACACAAACCCCACACCCAAACCCCCAAGATTAGCCATTCGTCATCAGATGGCACGCTCACTACACAAAGCATCACATCACGCCCATTAAACCCTTCCCACCAACATATCATCGCAACTGCCCTCACTGTCTGGGCATTGGGTGGGATGTTCACTGCAGGAGACATCACATTCCCATCTTCTAGTCGCCCAGCAGACAACGAATATTCTAGCCACACGTCCCCTCCCAAAAGAATTTCGTGGAGCTGAGCACACCTCCATGCGGTCTAGAGTGTGCACACAGTCCAGATATTAGACGCCTCAATGTGGAGGAATGTGGTGAGGGGAAGTGCTGGATAAAACCATGAAACCCCTAGGATTAAAGTCAATACCCCACACGGAATATCTGTTGTGATTAGCAGACACCCTGAAGCTGGGCGCTGGATCAAGATTCAAGACAGATATGAGATAAGTCAGCGAACTGTGCTGCAAGGTGCTCACAAAGGTCATGTCGAAGCAAGGGTCCTCCATGGACAGAACAGGCCGGCTCATCGTTCTCCAAGGAATCTGGCATGAACATCGCATCCACTGATATTGGGAGAAGAACCCAGGGGCTGAGGGAGTGCTGAACTGTAGGAGGGTCAGTACTGAGAGAGTGCTGCACTGTCACAGAGTCAGTGCAGAGGGAATGCCGCACTGTCGGAGGGTCAGTGCTAAGGGAGTGTGGCACTGTTGGAGGGTCAGCGCTGAAGAAGTGCTGCACTGTTGGAGGTTCAATGCTGAAGGAGCGCCACACTGTCAGAGGATCAGTGCTAAGGAGTGCCACACTGTCGGAGGGTCAGTACTGAGGGAGTGTCGCAATGTCGGAGAGTAAGTATTGAGGGAATGCTGCCCTTTCAGAGTGCTGAAGGAGTGCTGCACGATAACGAGTCGGTGCTGAGGGAGTGCTGCAATTCCAAAGGTTCAGTGCTGAAGGAGAGTTGCCAAAACATTTAATGTATTCAAGAGGCAACTAGATATTGCACTTGTGGCTAATGAAATCAAAGATTATGGGTACAAAACAGGATTAGGCTATTTAGTTGGACGATCAGCCATGATCGTGAAGAATGGTGGGGCAGGATCGACGGTGCTCAGGGGATCATGAAGGTCATGGATAAGGTAAATAGAAAATAATGTTTTTTTTCCCCCAAAGTTTAGGGGTATGCAAAACTGGAGGGCATAATTTGATAGTGAGTATTAGGACTTAAAAGAGACCTGAGGGACAACCTTTTCACACAGAGGGTTATCGTACGTGGAATGGACTGCCAGAGGAAGTGATAGATGCAGTTATGGTTACAACATTTCAACGCCATTTCAACAGGTACAGGAAAGGTTTAAGGCGACACAGGCCAAATCTGGACAAATTGGACAAATTCAGTTTGGGAAACGTGGTGGGCATGGGTATGCTTGACTGAAGTGTCTGTTTCCTTGCTGCATGATTCTCTTTCCACCTCTCTTTCTGTCTCTGCTTCTATTCTTGAAATGGTGGTCTACAATTCAGCGGCACTGCTGCTAAACCTGTTCGGTAAAATATTTTTGTTTTGTTGCATTCATTTGCTGTTTCTATAGAAGAGTTGAATTAATCATGAATAATTGGAGAATTATTTTCCAAGAAGATGATTTAAATGACCATAGAGTTGTTGCCCAATATTTATGTTTTCAATACGGATGTGAAACAGAACATTTCCTGTTTTCCATCAATATCACGTCTAATTCCCTTTGATTTTAATTAGTTATGGCAGGTATGGATTCAGAACTTCATCGTTGAATCATTTCTAATTAAAATGACCGGACATTTCACTCTGATATTGATGTACAATAAAAGAAGTGATCCTGACCCACAGTTAACACACTCCCACTTTCCTTGCTGTGTTAGAAATGAACAGAAAGCTCAAGCTGATGATATTCACAAGCAAATACTTCCCAACAATGCATTAACAAGGCCTCCCATTGCATATTCCTATCCAATAATCTCATTTGATTGAGTCCAATCTTTTACACTTCATTTGAACATTTTTCCAAAATCCACAAAGTTCTGTTCAGAACAAACACAATTACACCATGAAGACTATAAATGCAATCGTCCAGGTATGAACTCATCAGTTGGTCTGTAAAATCACAGCAAACAATTTAAATCCTATCTGTGAATTCCCCTCTGAGGCAGGCCAGCATAACATCTGGCTTTCTCACTATACAAAATGTATATTTAGTGCTCCAATCAAGCCTTCTAATTTATGGAATGCTTGGAATTGTGCTGGGAAACAAACAATACAAAGTCATTTTGTCATGCAATAATCAATTTAATGGCCTCGTGATTACAAAGCGAAAATGTCTGTTTAAAGTAAAATTGATCAATATCTCTCCAGTACTTAAAATTTCAAACAGTTTCTAGTAGTGTAAACAAATTGAAACCATCAAACTTTGCACATTTGATACATGCTGTAAATTTTCATGTTGTAGCACTTACTGGTGTTGTGAGAAGCAAAAAAAAAAAGAATTTCGTGAATTATAGAGTGCATATAAATGTAATAGAAAATATATTTATTTCAGTGGAACAGCAAAGCCCGAGGATATTCTGGGATAGAGAGGAATATCTCTCAGGCCAATTTCATTTGCATTCCGAATTACAATGAAACCGAAGATCTCTCCACATACTCTGCAATGCATTTAGCAATCAATACAGGGGAGAAGAAAAAGAGAGGTGGGGTGAATATGTAGTGGGGTAGAAATGACTCACAATGGTTTGTGTGGTCCAATATTGTAAAATATTGATGATGTTGACATGTCACCATATATATTGGTCCAGACCCTATCTTCAATTGTCACATGGCCCAGTCAATCTGGGAAGCATTTGTAGGGTTAACAGTGCCCAATTAAAGCAGGTGCTGAACATGTCACTATACTGCAAAACAAAGAGATGTCTCCTGTTCGAGCTTCAGACTGAGCTATTTTACTG
Source organism: Ginglymostoma cirratum (assembly GCA_024137785.1). Taxonomy (NCBI): domain Eukaryota; kingdom Metazoa; phylum Chordata; class Chondrichthyes; order Orectolobiformes; family Ginglymostomatidae; genus Ginglymostoma; species Ginglymostoma cirratum. Next base: position 102,085 of record JAHRHZ010000239.1, on the reverse strand, counting down.
ACCTGAGAAACAGTGTACAATTAGTTTTAGATGGGTCTTCTGTCTGTTTTAACAAAGCAGAGAGCGGTGGATGCGATTGACAAGTTTTTGAATGATCTATTATAGTGACGGAGAAATTCTCTTTGATTCGAGTCTGGAGATTGTTAAGTTTTAGATCAAAGAACTTGCATTTAATTGATGAAGATGAGGAGAAAATGGGTAGAGTGAAACTGTCTCGAGAGTTTTCATCCCACAGTCATAATAGACACATTTGGTTTGCTCATTGTGGGAACAGACTCTCTGGTCACTCTATGCACAGTGTGACTGACTCCTGCCCCTTCTCCCAGCTCTGGGACCCAGTCTCACTCGTCCATCTTGCTGGTCCCACCCATCGCTGTGGTGATTGCCTCATCAGCCATGGGATCCCTGCTCCCGTTGACCCCTGTCTCATTCATGACAAGGGACACAGTATCGCTGGTTACTGTGCTGGGCTTCCCCATTCCCGTGGTGGTTGTGATTTCCTCGGGAATGGGATATCCAGCCTGTCTGGTCTCCAATAACACAGCCTTACCATTGGCCGCACGTGCTGATCGAGTGGTCAGGACCTGGACAGTCTCACTTGCGACGGTCCCAGTTACAATGGTTACCAGAGACGTCACTTCACTGTCTGTGATCAGTGATGTTTGACTGCTCACATTGCGCAGACCCTCGGGGCGCGCCGAAGATGCCACTTTCCTCCCAATGAAAGGCACACCCTCGCTCGACCCAGTATCCACCCTCTTATGGGACACAGTGGCGACAGTTTCATGGATGGTGATGGGCACACCTTCACTGGCCCCGAATTCTCTTGTCTCACTGTTCACTCTATCTTTGGGCAGAGTGGGCCATGCCTCTGTTATCACCAATGGGAACGTTGCATTGACCCCAAAGGGCTCTCTCCTACTCTTTGTGAACGGTGGATTTTGATTGATGGAAGAAGCTCTTAGTGCAGACGGAGCTGAAGTTATTGACGAAGATCGATTGTGGAGGCCTTGGTCCATTGGGGCTGAGATGAGTCGTGCTGGAGCGAAGGAAGGTGATGTGTCTACTGATGCAGAATGAAAGGTCGGCAGGGGTATAACCTGACTGAGCTTGGACGCGGGAACAGGCTGGATATGTCGATTCAGCACCATTGACTTGGGAGACACGGGAGCTTGGGTTCCAGTGGGTGTCGTGAAGCCGCTGATGGGCGAATTCTCTGTAGACAGAGCTATCACTAATCAGTTGAAGAGAAATAAAATGAAGTTAATTCAAACACTGCAGACAATGCAAGTCGCAGAATTCAAATTGATGCCTGTTTTCCAACAATACAAACATTCAGTGCTGTTGGGACAAATTGAAAGTTCACATCAAACAAACTTGAGGAACATGTAACCAATGTAATAGCAACTGTTACAGCCTCCTGAAGATTTAAGTATCACCTCTTGTTAGAGGGAGAGACGATGGCCCCAGTACAATTAACAACTTAGTTCAATGAACAGGCATAAACTCTACGGGTTAAATGTTGTCTTTCTGTGTTTTATATTTCAAGATTCTAATTCAAGAATTGAATGGAATATTTGATCTTTGCTGCGGTATTTTGACACTTAACCCCACTAGAGGCGAGTATTAGGGGTTGAGAGTATCAGCTCTTTTAATTGGAAAGCTGGATGTTGCATTATAGAGAACCCAGTCGTTCGTTACTTTCCGTTTAGTAGGTGGGTTCTGATAATGTTGTGTCATTATGTCCTGCTACAATTTCTCACCTTGGAACAGCTCGGAGATCTTTGTCAACTTCATGATTCCAAGTGAGGTGCGAAATTGGCATTTGTTGAGGATGCAAGGCAGTGAGATCACTTTCACCCAGAGCATTAATATTCTGTACATCACAGAGAAATCAAACAGGGGAATGGAACGAAGCAGGCCAAGGCACATTACAATTCATTGGGACTGATCATTTTACACCTGCTCCATTTTTAATCCGTTCTGTCGCTGAATACGCACCTTTACATGGAGGGCACACTATTTTATTCACATCCAGGTAACTCCTTCCACCGAGGGCTATTGCAATATCCGAAACCGTCCTGAGATTCCTAAGGTTTCCTTTACTAAATTCATTCAACATTTTCTGCATTGTTTGACTGCAATTGTAAGTACGGGAGGTGTACACATTTATGCTTTCTGTCAGAGCCTAGAAAAGAAGAATATAAAAAGGTCAGAATGTTTCTTATACAAAAGACAAATATCACGTCAGTTCTGAGGACTTGCTTTCTGATAGAAGATAGAAACTGCAGGAAGTGCAACTCTCCAGAAAGATGTAACAAAGGTAAAGATTCACTCTAGTCCGTTAAATATCATCATCTGATTCCAAATCTGCTCCTACAGACACTCTGAGCAGCCTAGAAGTTAAATTAGATGTTAGGATAGAGAAACCAGTGTTATCACAAGGTGAATACTTTTAGTCCATTTTGACTGCGTGCAGTTACTTTTAACATTTTACTGAAATATTATTGACACAGCTTGAATGTGATATGTTAGTATCAGAATGATAGCAGACTCAGGGGGTGTGAACTCTCAAGAAAGACTGAATTTTGGTGGGGGGTGGGATGTGGGCAGAGGAAGAGGGCGCAGTGGATACGTGTTCTTTCTTTATAAAGGAAAGTGAGGATTGAAATTCGAATTGTAATGCTTTCCAGAGTGATGATGATATTCCATACATCGAAGAAGACTCAACTTTGAGCTCACTCTGAAGTGAGAGGTTTAAAAATATGAGGCAGCCACTCACACATTCAGTAACGAATTTAGGAGATATCTCTTTGCCATCTCGATCACGTCATTGGGTTTAACAAAACTTTTAACAAACAATTGCTCTTCTTCCCAATTAAAGGCATGCCCCTATCTCTTATCCCACATCACACTACCTGCATGGCTAGTCCTGTACTCTCCAACGTCCCAATGGTACCATCTTCTTTCACCTCCCTGAGAATCCACTTTATCAATCGCATTAAAGCTTTGGCAATCTCAAGACGAGATCGACCTCTTGGTCTTTGTGACCGTATCAGGCACTTCAGTGTAAGGGCAACGGTAGCCATTGTGTCTGAAATACAGGAAGCTATTCTCAGTACTTCACCAAAAGCTATAGGAGAGTGGCTAACAAGATAAATACGTAAACCAATGCAGAGAGAAGGCTGGAGAAACTCAGCATATCTGGCAGAATTTGTGGACTAAAAAACAGTTAATCTTTTGAGTCTCTTATGACTCTTCATCGGAATTGAAATGGGTTGAAAATTGTTTACTTTCCACATACTTCTGTTGATAATATATGTTAATATAAAATGGAAGCAAGTTGAATGATATTTTCAAAAGAACAAATCAGGGACTGTAACAGACAGGATCGGATGAATGTGATAATCAAGTAACAGCAAATGAGACTGTAGATGCTGGAATATGGAATCAAAACAGAAAGTGCTGGAGAAACACAGTCTATCTCTGGAGAGGAAAACAGAGCTCATGGACTGGACTTTCCAGGGACTGATTATTTAATGCAGACTGCAGCTCCAGACCCTTCTTTTATCTGGAATAAGGAAGGTGCCCATCTCTGAGAGGAGATTCTACTCAGGGTTCCCACTGAAAAGTCTATCCGGATCTCCTCCAACGGGTGGGAGCTCAGACGGTCTTGCTGAGTTGCCAATCCCTGACCAGTCCTTACAAGATGGTCCATAGCCAAGGCGCTGGAAGTTATTCGAGAGAAATTGGATTTCAGACAGTTACAATCCTCAGATCACTAAATGCTATTTGTGATAAAGACAACAGGAATGAAATGGCACTTGAGTAGAATGGGGAAAAGGTGGGTTTTTCCAACCATCACAACCTCTATGACCCCAGCTACCTTCTGTTCACAATATTTACCACAGTCCATCCTGATACACCGGGTTATCATGTTGTACATTATCATCCGAGGACTACATCACAACTGTGGACTTCAACGTAACATGTGCCCAAACGTACCGACAGTTAATTCTTTCCGATGTTGAACGATCTGCGTGAGGTAAATAGCAGCAAATTTCTGGATGATAAAGCTGTGGATGAAGTCACCTTCCAGGCATAGTGCCAGCATTGCCAAGCTGACGTCCTGAAATCTCTTTAGAGCACTACCAGCATTTTCTGAAAAGGCACCAGAGTAAATGATAATGTTAGAAATGTCTCCTCAATGTAGCTATCGGAAGCTCCAGGTGTCAGCATTAAATGAGTTCAGAGTAAAACATTGATGAAATTAATTCCAGTGCTGACGATTATTGGTTTGTGCAGGTAGATTTGAAAAACTGCGATTGTTTTTATTGGAAAAGTAAGGTAAACGGGAAACTCTCCTCGACATATTCAGAATCCTGAGAGGTTCTGCTGGAGGATATCTGAAAACAAACCCATTTCCTTTGTTGGAATGAAATAGATACACCGAGTTTATTCAATCATCAAAAGAAGCAGTGACAATGTTAGACAAAAAAAAATGCAAGCTCATTTTATTCTCAGACGGTATGGTTATGATTTGAAATTCACTCCCTGCCTAAAAGTCCAGGGCAAAACTTTACAGTCATTTACCACAGAAGAAGTTTAGATGATGGCTTGTAAAGGAACACAAATGCCAGATTGATAAATGGCGTGAGGGAGCAACAATCCACCGTAAAGTTAAAGCAGTCTTTGCAGAGCATAAAGCTGCTCTCTAATTAGAGAGAGAGGGAGAGGTGACTGGTCATCGTTTTACCTGAGGGTCGCTATGCCTCAGATGAGGGGAGAGGTTGAATCCTTCATGGTAAGCTCGGGAGGCAGGAGGTGAATCCATGCTGTTTGTCACACTCTGCATCACACACTAGCTGTCCATCCACTGACCTAATGTAGGTAAACCTTCCCCACACTCTCTGAAGTTCACCTGTGGACTTTATTTCTTGGTATGATGAGTCCTTCACACTGTGTTGTAATTGCGCGATATCCAACTTTCAGTAAACACTCTGTAAAATTCATTTGGTTTCAATTCTATCCTTTAAAATAAATCCTAAAACCTAGTTTATCTTGTGGTCTGAGTAACGTGTAATTAAACGCTTAGTGGTTGATGCACTCTCCACCTTTGCCCGCACAATCTAAGCACGTGAATAAGATCCCCATTCTTGCTGTCAGTATTAAACATCTTTGTTGGACCTGCTTTGCGTTTTCCTGATGGGTTTTATAATAGCTATAATGAACATACTTGTGGTAGGGGCCCATACTGTTACCATTAGAAAAAGTTTTCTCCCATGCTTCATGGATTTCTTTGTACAGTGACTGACGAAGTTTCTCCACCAAGTTCACCTCCCTTTCCCCTGATGCTGCTGGGATCTGGGCTGCAGTCTGACACCAGGATCGGAAAGCCAAGATGTAGAATGCCATCAAGTTCATGGGAAAATGATCACCTGGAACAGAAAAATAACATCATCTCAATTTGGCCTGACTGAGACAGTCACTAACTTTAATGGTAAATAACAATGGGAAAATTCTGTGATTATTCAATATGTCTTGCAGTGCTGGTGGAGGGAGAAACACAATGGACCTCTTCTATTTAGTCAGCTCACTGTCGGAAGGGTTTGCTTGGACGAAAGGGAGTGCAGAGGAGACTCACCAGGATATTGCCTGGGCTGGAAAGTTTCAGCTGTGAAGAGAGACTAAAAAGGCCGGAGATGTGCTCCTTAGAGCGGAGAAAAATGAGGGAGGACAGAACTGAGGTTTAGGTCGGTAGGAAGAAACATTTTCCCTCAGTAGAGCGGGCAATAACAGCAGGCACATTGGTTGAAGTTAAAAGGCAGAATGTTTCGAGAATATGCAAGGTGAAATTATATTCCCCACAGTAGTGGGAGGAAAAAGGAAGTCACTGCTTGAAAGAATGATAGAGGAGGCAATCATCACAACATTGAAGCACCACAACATTTAATCCATCTCTATATGATTGGTTCCCACAGGCCATTTCATCAGGCACCAAAGCCACCACGTGCATCACCTCCAACATCCACCCCCCATCCCCCAATACCATACGATCATAACACCAAACCAAATAAGAACAGGAGTAGGCCGTTCAGCCACTCAAGATAGCCCCACATTCAATAGGATCATTGTTGACTCGAATTTCACTTTCTTGCCCTTTCACTGTAACCCTTGATTCCCCGACTTATCAAGAATTTATCTATTTCAGTCTTAAACATAAGGACTCCATCCCATCAGGTCTCTGTGGAAAGGATTTTCAAAGACCCACAAAACTCTGAGAGAAGAATGCCTTCTTCATCTTAGTATGAAATTGGTGCTCCTTTTTTTCTGACCACTTTACTCGCTATTGATCAAAATCAAGATATGCTCCTGAAAGTGCTGTGCAAATTAATTTGCCATGTCCAAAAATAGAACTCTACTCAATTCTCTGCAGCTTAAAGACTGCAAAATGATTGGAACAGATGACAAGTTCGTTCTTTAATGTAACATTAATTGTATGTTCCCAATGCTCCCAACGAAAAGCAAATTGATACCCAAATATTCTTCTACTTACGAGAAATACTGTATTATTTCTGGATAGTAATTTCCCTCCTACCTGATTCCGTTTTTCGAGCAGCTGCTTCACTCAGCTTCTGAATAAGTTTTTCTTCCATCTCCAAATCCTGCTTAATCCCCAAACGCAGAACAATAAAAGCCCAGGGTTGTGTAATGATTGATCGACCAATCAGTTCCATCTTTATCTTCCGTAGAATTGACTTCTGATGGCTCTCAGAAGCCCCTGAAACCCAAATTTTAAAAAATCCATTTGTTCTGGAGCATAAGTGCAAAATTCCCCCCCAAAAAACCGTTCAGGGTCAGAATGAACAGCAGGAGGCACAAATGGCGAGTGAACAAAGTGAAGGCTAACAATGGGATTGCACGTTGGAACACATATCAGGTCGTGGCAACATCAGCTGGACACATACATACTATTTGAAGGGGCAAACGGATGATAGTTTCCATTATATATGTACAAACTGCTGAATCCACACAAATGAGTGCAGTAATGAACATAAACATCGAAACTAGTATTAATAGGAGGCTCCCCGATTATTCAGTATGATTGTGGCTGACGGAGTATGTGGACAGATTGTGGGATAACGGGTCTCGTTTTGTTCTGTAATACTTAATGTTTCCCCGCAGCTGCATTTCAAAATTATAGAATAGTTTACCAAAGTGAAAACGATGTGTTTTAGAAATTTTCAGACAAAGAAGTAATAGCAAAGGTAAGAAAAATGACCGTAGTAATGACAATAATAGCCATTTTAACAGCAACAATAAAAATAGCAGTGATGAGAATTGCAATTGAGATTAAAACACTTACTATAATGTTAATATAAATACAATTAATTACAAATAATAACAATATTAACATGAAAACAATAGTAATAATAATAGAAACCCTTACCGCAGTGTTCAGACTTGGATGGAAATGAGACAGTGGAGAGCAGGATGATTACCAGAAGCATTGTTCCTTATGAATGACCCTGAACTCGTGGTAAGTCTGGAAGGTTGGAGAGTGGAACACTGTGACACCGAGTGGAGCCCAGTTAAACTGAGTGCTGTCTTAGTAATTACTTCACCGTTTTCACACAAAGACGGGAGGCAGCTCTTTCAGTGTGAGAAGATCAAACATTCTGTGACGTGAGCAGGAAGTGGGTGTGCTCAATCACAGTCCTTCAGTATCATTCATTTCACCATCCAGCCACGTCTACTTTCTACCTCCTGCCACTTTGTGACAGAAATAATGTGAGTGTGGACTGAGGGAATTTGTAGTTCATGATATAAAACAACTGAACTTAGTGTTTTTCTCCTTTCCTGCGTATGTTTCTGAGGTAATCCCTGTGCTGGAGGAATGTTCATGTACATTAGAACCACATGGAGGGAACGTAGGAACAAAAAAAAAATTGCTGGAAAATCTCATCAGGTCTGGTAGCATCAGTAGAGAGAAATCAGAGTTGATTTTTGGTTCCAAACACCGCTCTTCAGAACTGGTAGTCGCTAGGAAGAAGTTTCCGTCTTTTTTAATGCAGGAATAAATTGAGGGGCGGGGGTAAGTAGTAAATGGATGCAGATAATGCAAAAAGGGATAGAAGAAAAATTGGACAGACAAAGGACTGGATAACGGTCGGCCAAGGGGAATAAATGGTTACCAATGGGGATTAATAGTGGTTAACAATAGGTAGTGTGTAATAGCTGTCAAGGCCCTGGTGTGTGGGGGTTGGGTAAGAACATGAGAGAAGTTGCCTTGTGCCCACAAATTGTTGAACATGCCATTGATCCCAAAAGGATTTCGAGGTCCCAAGAGGAAAATGAGATACTGTTCTTCCAGCTTATGCTGAGCTTCGCTGGAGCACTACAACAAACTTGAGACTGAGATGCTGGCCAGGGAACTATATTGTGTGTTGAACTGGCGGGCAACTGGAAGCTCAGGAGCTTTTCTGAAGACAGAACATAGCAGTGCTTTGAAGCGGTCATCCAGTCTGTGCATCATTTCCCCAATGTGGAGGAGATGACATTTTGAGCAGCAAATGCATTTGACTGGATTGAGTGAAATGTAGTTAAAGCGCTGCTTCATCTGGAAGATGTCTTTCGGCCCTTGGATACTGAGGAGAGAGGAAATAAAAGGGTAGGTGTTACACATTCTGCAGTTGCAGGTGAAGATGGTGTGCTTTTGTGGGATGTGTTAGGAATGAAAGAGGAGTGGACCAGGATGTTCTGGAATGCACAGTCCTTGTGGACTGCTGACAAGCGAGGTGAGGGTGAGATGTTACTGGGATAACATCCCACTGATTTCTATATTCTCTATAAATTAATGCTCTTTATCTGCTTACAGATATATGCAGGTATGCAGGCATTGCCTTAAAACTTCCTGTCCGACTAGAATTAGGTGTAAAACTTTGTAAATCCTTATCTTCCTACACATAGGTAGAAAGACACTGCCTTAAGCTTCCTGCCTGAATAGAATTAGGTATAAACGTTGTAAATCTTTATCTTCCTGCACAGGGGTACGTGGAAACTGTCTCAATTAAGATTAGGTGGGCAACGTTTGTAAAGGTGTGAGACTTCTGAAATCCTTAAAGAATGTAACTTCTGTCTCTGCTAAAGGGGCCAGAGCACTGACTTTTGTTCAAGCCAGAAACCTCGGTGGCTTGAAATTACGTTCTGTCACTTCGGCAACTTGAAATCACCTCCTGCCGTTAGCAGTCACTTCACAAACTATCAATACTGTACCCTGCTTTCTTTATGTTTTCGATGTAGTAATTGTTTGTGTGTATCATGTCATTGTCCGATGTAGTGATTGTTTCTTGTATCATGCCATTGTGAGATGAAAAATTGCTTTATGTACTATGCACTCTATAAGGTATAAAAAGTGGGGACTGTCCGCTGCTCGGGGAGAATCGCTTACAAGACTTGGCATTCTGGGCCAGGTTGAGTACAGTGATCCTCCACAGTTTGTACTTGCTTTGTATTAAAGGATTTGTGTATTTCTAAACAGGTCAGGGTCTTGTTATTACATCAAGTCCGTGAGGGTCTCCAAAAACGAACCTAACAAGGGGACAGGTATCTGCTGGAGACATCCTACTGAAGATGGCGGAAATGGAAGCGAATGATCCTATGGAGGTGGATGTTGATGGAATGATAAGTGAGGACAAGGAGATCTCAACTATATTGTGGGAGGGAAGAGAATGAGTGAGAGCTGAAGTGCAAAGAGGGGTTCGGACTGACTGATGAGACTGTCAGTTATGGTTATCTTTTCACTCTTGCTCAATTTCGATCTTGTAAAGTTTAGTAAGTTCCTTGTGAAGCATTTTCCCATTGGGAATGGAAGCTTTTCATAAATGACTTAGTAAATCCTATTTTTGTTTCAACCAGCCTGAGCCGATGCCCCACAATTTATTTCAAACGAAAATAAAAATAGAAAACAGGAGCAGAAACAGGCCATTCGAGCCTGGTCCATCCTCCACAATGATCATGGCTGATTATTCACCTCAAATCCTTATTCCCAATTTTGCCATCATGCCTTTTGATCTTCTTACCAATAAGAACAATATCTAACACCTTTTTGAAGATGTTCAATGTTTTTACCTCAGTTGCTTTCTGTGACAGAGACTATGATGGACATGAACAATTATACAAAATTGTATAAGTTTCTGTCACTGTTTTAACCTTAATAATCCTGAAAACATTGTGAAATTACCAGCAAATTAAACCTGCAACAAATACTAACACACAGTGATGTCCTCATTGAGATATCAGATGCAGAAAACCGAAAATTTTGATTTAAAGGCAGTGCTTGAACAGGACTTGAACCCAAATCAAATCCGTGATCTCAGGATACTTTTGAATGTATGTCTTACTGGACAGTTCCAGTGGAATCATACAGACTCTAAATGTCTTTCTTTGGTTAAAAATCCCTTTCATTTCCTTTTATTCCATGGTCCCAATTGTTCTTTCCAAGCAGCCAGACAGCAACCTTTCTTGGCAGGAGCCTGTTGGGACAACGTGACCTCCATCCCCAGCACTGGGGAGGACAGGAGCAACAATGGCTCTCTATCAATTTCCATTGAAGGAAATCAACGACAAGAACTTAATGACGAGAGAAAGAGAGAGAGAGGTGGTGCAGAAAGAGTAGGGAGAACGTCAGAGAGATAAAGAAAGGAGAGGCAGAGACAGTAAAAGAGAGAGATAAAAACAGAGCGAGAGACAGAGATAAAGACAAGGACACACAGAGACAAAAACAGACAGGCAGAGGAGATAGATAAAGGAGAGGCATGGAAAGAGATAGTGTGAGCGTATGGGACACACAGAAACACACAGAGAAAGACAGGCCAGACAGTCAGGGAGAGACACGGCCGGAGGGATACAGGAAAGAAAAGATAGAGATGGAGAGCTAGAGATGAGATGGCTCCTTGAGGTGAACAGCTTGCTGAATAATGACACACCATTCAGAGTCAGATCTCCAGTCTTCCGTCACGAGGACAGTGTGAAAGATAGACTTGAATCCTGTATCCAATGAGCCATAAGACACTAACTCATTAGAAAATAATGGTCAAGGCCGAGGCTAATTGCGTGGGACGAGTTTGAAAGGCTTACATTTAAAGAAGCCAGAAACCTGGTTATGTTCTCAAGGTAGAGCAGGGTCAAGAGTGGAGGCCAGGAATAGATGTGCGTACACAAGTGATGTTAAGGCTCTGGGCCTAATGCGGGAAAGTGGGACGTGTGCATGTGACAGCATATTTTTGGCAGTACAGACCTGGTAGCCAAAGAACATCTTCTGGGCTGTGTTGTCCAAGGTTGAAAATTCTAAAGGATGCATAGGCAGTGGTTTGGCCTCTGAATAATGGGATATGGACAGTGGCAAATAAATTGAGTTGAGGCATGTGACCAGCATCAACTGCTGCATGGTGAAGCAGCCTAGGATCAGATATGGTCCGAGGGAATGGTAGGACAAATCTGACGGGATGAATGGCCTCCTCCTGTATTTATTCATTGGTCTTCGGGGAATAATAAAGGTCTGACGCAATCACTGTGAACTGGATAAAGGTCCAAACCTGTTGTTTGCGATGTAGGTACCCTATAAACAGGATGTAGGTTTGTGTGTTAATAATTCAATTGTAATACTGAACTGAGCATTTCGGCCTTATTGGACACAATATTCCACATTGAGTGAGGTGACGAACTACAACTTAGACAATATACCATTCAATAACCCAAGAAGCAGATAGTATGCTTATTTTTGTTCCTGTTTCTGGCAAGGTATGGCAGGAACTATGCAGTCTGATGGGACCAGTGTGAAATGGGCACTAATAATAATTCAAAGTATTTCCAAGTTCTGGAACAATCCCTCTTCCAAAGCTACACTGGCCCCATCCCCCATCTCTTCCTCCATTACATTGATGACTGTTTTGGCGCTTCCTCGTGCTCCCACGAGGAGCTCAAACAGTTCATCCACTTCACCAACACCTTCCACCCCAACCTATAAATCACCTGGACCATCTCTGATACCTCTCTCTCTCCTTCCTGGACCTTTCTGTTTCCATCTCTGGCATCCACCTGGAATCCGATATCCAATTTAAGCCTACCGACTCCCACAACTACATAGAATACTCCTCCTCTCACCCACATTCCTGTAAAGAGGCCATCCCCTATTCCCAATTCCTTCGCATCCGCGGCATCTGCTCCGGAGATGAGGCATTCCTCTCCCGAACATCCCAGATGACCTCGTTTTTCAAGGACCGCAACTTCCCCTCCACAGTGATCGAAAATGCCCTTGAACGTGTCTCCCGCATTTCCCACAACTCATCCCTTATTCCCCCTACCAGCAATAATAACCAAAACAGAATCCCCCTCGTCGTCACGTACCACCCCACCAACCTCCAAATCCAATGCATCATCCTCTGACATGTCCGCCATCTGCAATCTGACCCCACTACCAAAGACATTTTTCCCTCCCCACCCTTATCTGCCTTCCAGAGGGACCACTCTGTCCGTGACTCCCTTGTCCACTCCACACTCCCCACCAGCCTCACCACACCCGGCACTTTTCCCTGCAACCGAAGCAAGTGCTACACCTGCCCCTACGCCTCCCACCTCACCACCATCCCAGGCCGTAAGAAGACCTTCCACATCAAACAGATATTCACCTGCACATCTGCTAATGAGATATACTGTATCCACTGTTCCCGCTGTGGCCTCCTCTACATTGGGGAAACCAAGCAGAGGCTTGGGGACCACCATGCGGAACACCTACGCTCAGTTTGCAACAAACAACTACACCTCCCAGTCGCGAACCATTTCAACTCCCCCCTCCACTCCTTGGACGACATGTCCATCCCGGGCCTCCTGCAGTGCCACAATGACGCCACCCAAAAGCTGCAGGAACAGCATCTCATATTTTGCTTGGGAACCCTGCAGCCCAAGGGTATCAATGTGGACTTCAAAAGCTTCAAAATCTCCCCTCCCCGACCGCATCCCAAAACCAGCCCAGCTGGTCCCTGCCTCCCTAACCATTTCTTCCACCTCAAGCACCACCCCCATCTCCTGCCCACTAACCTCATCCCGCCTCCTTGACCTGTCCATCCTCCCTGGACAGACCTATTCCCTCCCTAACTCCCCACCTACATTCACCTTCACTGGCTCTAACCCCACTTCTTTGACTTGTCTGTCTCCTCTCACCCTATCTTCTCCTTTATCCATCTTCTATCCGCTTCCCCCTCTCTCCCTATTTATTTCAGAATCCCCTTCCCCTCCACCATTTCTGAAGAAGGGTTTCGCCCCGAAACGTCAGCTTTCCTGCTTCTCTGATGCTGCTTGGCCGGCTGTGTTCATCCAGCTCTACACCTTGTTATCTCTTCCTCCAAAGAATGTTTGTCCTCTTTTCAGAGCTCGTCTTATTCCTCAGACATGGAACGAATCTGCCTGACATGATGTACGTAAAATGCCCTGAACATTTCACTCTGATAATTATTTGTTATAAAAGGATCGATCCTGACCCACAGTTAAATCCATGCTCCTTTCCATGCCATAAATCCACAATGATTACAAAGCTCGAGCTGATGATATTCATGCACACGTGGTTTACAACAATATAGGAACAAGGCCTCCCACTGCACACTCCTATGCAACAGTCCGATCTGATTGAGTCCACGTCCTGCACACTTCATTTGACCTTTCTACAAAATCCATAAATTTCTGTTTAGAACAATCCGACACAATAACTCCACAAAGACAATAAACGTATGTTCTCCACAGTGGGTCTGTACAACCGCAGCAAGGTAATTTAAATACTTTCTGTGAATTCCCCTCTGATGCAGGCTAACTTGCCATTTGGTACTCTCACTGACTGTTCCCCCAACCTTCTATCCTCTATTTACCCACTCAGGCTTCTATTTCCCATGTTTCTACATTTACTTGAAAATTGAGGAATTTGATGATAGTATAAGATAGGGGTAGAGGTTAGATAGACCTTAAGATTAGGGTAAAAGTTCGGCACAACACTGTGGGCCGAAGGGCTTGTACTGTGCTGTACTGTTTTATGTTCTATGTTCTGTCAATGCAGGCTCAGTTTTCCCAATCTTTACTCAAAAGGAATTTTTTCTTCCCAGTGACTCTCCCTGTGCTTCCTTGTGGCACTCCATCGATGACAAGCGTTTCTGTCATAGGGCTGGGGGCCAAACCTGCGCCAAATACTCCAAATACTCCCGAAGCAGGTATACCAAGTCTCGATAGAATTGCAGCCTGACACATTCTCTTATGAACCCAAGTCATTGATAACCAAAGTAGCATTGGCCTTCCTAATACCTTGCTGCAACCATGTGCTAGTTTCCAGTAACGGAGGAATAGAGACAGCTAGATGACTTTTGGTGATCTAAACTTCTCAACTCTTCTACATGCAACAAGTTCTCTTTTAGTTCGTTTCTTCATAAAATAAAACTCCTACCGTGTGGGAGCAGCACTTTTGGCCCATCGAGTCCACTCCAACCCTCCGAAGGGCTGCCCACCTAGACACATTCTCCAGGTGTGCATTTACAATGGCTAACCTACCTGGAACACTACAGGCAATTTAGCTTCGCCAATGCACCTAACCTGCACGTCTTTGTACTGTGAGAGGAAATCCACGCAGATACAGGGAGAATATGCAAACTCCACACAGACAGTTGCTCAAGGCTGGAATCGGACTTGGGTCCCTGGTGCTATGAGCCAACAGTGCTGGCCACTGAGCCACAGTACCACCCTCTTGTTGGATGAAATCAGGATCATCACTTTTACTTGTGCTCCATCTGTAAAGTTATTGCCTAGGCATGGAGTCTGTTTAGTCCCCTTGAAAGCTGACTCAGTTCCCTTCACAACTCATATTTCAAGCGAGCTTTGTGTTATCAGCAAATTTGGAAATATAACCATTCAGTGTTCTAATCAAACTGTCCAATTAAATTGAATGGAATTGGATTAGCTTTGTCGTCCCATGTACTCAAATGAGCACAGTGAAAAGTTTATAACTTGGCACTTACAGCACCATCTTGGTTACAGACTTATCTAGGTACAGCTTCTTCAGTTACAAAATCAGTTACGGTGTAATAATGTCACAAATACACAGCAGCATCTTAAGTGCAGAGTACCTAGGTAAAATCCTTAGTTGCAGAATAGAAAAACGATGAAAAAAATTACATTACAGTTATATGCAATGTAACCATAAGGCAGAAGAAAACAAGAAATAAAGTTAAAAAGACAAATATCACTGTCTCTCTGCGAGGGCTCTGCACAGCAGACCAGTGCAGGGGGCCTCCATGTGTTCTAACTGCCAGCTACCACCACTCTCCGCACTGGGCACATTGGTCATTCGCATCCCTGCTCTGGGCACATTGGTCCCTTGCTTTCTGCGCTGGTCGCACTGGTCCTTTGCCTTTCCACCCTGGGCACCCTCATTGCTGGTGTCCCTGCTCCGAGCTGCTGGCCTCTGGCATCGCTGTTTCGGGTGGCCGATCCCACTTTAGATGTCAGGAGCTGGAATTTTGGGCTAGGCGTCCAAGGCAAAAGACAAGAAGAGAAAGCATAGAAGGAAGGAAAAGAGGGAGAAAAACAAAGACGAAAGAAGGAGCCGAGCAGAAGCACTCCAGCTAAAGCATCATAATCCGCCAAAATTATTGAATACTTGAAATCGTGCTGGGAAACAAACAACACAAAACGATATGGTAGTATTAGACTTTATTTTAACTGTTTTGTGATTACAAATTGAAAATGTCAGCATTGAAATATTCAAACAGTTTCTTGTATAACAAAAGCAAAGTGACAACATCATACTGTGACATTGACACATTTTGTACACTTGCACGTTCTCACAATTCCTGAAGGCTCCAGAAGCAAAATGGGGAGAATTTCGAGAATTGTGGATTGCATAAATCTGTAATTTAAGTTATGAGATAGTAAGAACTGCCAATGCTGGAGTCAGAGATATCACGGTGTAGAGCTGGTGGAGCACAACAGACTAGGCAGCATGAGAGAAGCAGGAAAGTTGACATTTCGGGTCGGGGCCCTTCTTTTTTTAATTTGGACAACAAAACCCAAGGTTACTCTGGAATAGAAGAGAGGAGCATCTCTCAGGCCAATTTCGTTTCCATTCTGATTTGCAGTGAGGCTGAAAATCTCTCCGCATACTGTGCCATCCATTTATCAATCCAGACGAAGAGGAAAATAGAGTGGTGGTGAGCAAGAAGTGGAGTGGAGATGACTCACAATGTTTGGTGGAGTCCAACGTTGGAAAGTATTGATGATATTGATTTCTCACCTTATATTGGTCCAGACCCGCCTTCAAATGTGACATGACCGAGTCGATCTAGAAAACCCTTACGGAGGTACTAGTGCTCAATGGAGCAGATGGCGAATCACTGTGGTGCCCAACAAAGAGATCTCCACTGTCTCAGCCTGAGACTGAGCTATTCTACTAACCAGAAAAACTGTATATGATTTAGTTGGTGATGGGACTCCAGTTTATTTTTTCAGCAGGGGGCGATGGATGTAATTGAGACGATTTTGAATTATCTATTATAGTGACAAATAAAATCTCTTTGTTTTTAATCTGGTGACTGTTAAGTTTTGGATCAAAGAACCTGTCTCTAATTGATGGAGATGCTGAGAAGTCAGGAAAGTGTGACTTTTGTCGAGAATTGTTGTCCCACTGGTCATGATGGGCGCAGTCTGCTTGCTCCTAATGGGAACAGTCTCATTTGTCACTCTCTGTGCAGTGTGACTGCCCCTCCACCTCTTCTCTTAACTTTGGGACCCAGTCTCACTCAAGCCTCTTGCTTCTCCCACAAATCGCTCTGGTGAACATCTCGTTATCAACGGGCTAACTGGTCAAATTGAGTCTTGCCTCAAACCTGTCTGGGGAAAGAGTGTGAGATAACAAGGCGTGGGGCTGGATGAACACAGCAGGCCAAGCAGCATCATAGGAGCAGGAAAACTTGACGTTTCGGGCCTAGACCCTTCATCAGAAATTTGGTTACAATGCTGGGCGACCCCTCCCCGTGGTGGGTATGGTTTCCTCAGACTTGGGGGAAAGTTACCCTCTCTTCTCTCCAAAACACAGTCTCACCTTTGGTGGCACGTGTTGATTGAGTGGTCAGGACAGGGACAGTCTCGCTCACAATGTTCCCAGCTAAAACTGGTAGCAGGGATGTGGACTCACTGTTTGTAATCAGGGACGTTGGAGTGTTCACATTGTCTGCGCCACTTAACGCCCCCCCTCCACTCCCACCCCCAAAGACAAACACATCCTCACTGGTCCTGGTACCCACCGCATTATCGGACATGATGGTGACAGTTTAATAAAGGGTGACAGGTAAAACCTCACTGCTTCCGAATTCTCCAGCCTCACTGTCCACCATCTCTGCTGTGTCTCCGGGCACAGCGGGCCACCCCTCACTCATCACCAACCTGAAAGTTGCATTTACCACAAAGGGTTCTTTCCCATCCTTTATCACCGGTGGATTTTGACTGATGGAAGAAGCTGTTACTGTGGGCGGTTTGGGGGTGGGAGGACGGTGGGATCTGAAGTTAGTGATACAGAAAGAGTGTGTGGGGGTCGAAGATGAGCCGTGCTGGAGCAAGGGAAGTTGGTGCAGAAAGAAATGTCAACATCCTGAGTGAGCGAGGACGTGGCAACTGACTAGATATTTTGGTTCAGTACAGTTGAGTTGGGCTCCAGTGGGTGTCATGAAGCTGCTGATTGTCGAATTCTCTGTAGATGAAGATGTCACTAATTAAATGAAAAGAAATAAAATTATGTTACGTGAAACCCTGTAGATAATGAAAGCAGAAAGAATCCCAATTGATGCCAGTTCTCCAGCCAAACAAATATTCAGTTCTGTTGGGACAGAGGGAATTGAGAGTTCAAGAGGGACACATAAAATAAACGTGACGAACATACAACCAATGTCATAGAAATATTTTCAGCCTCCTGATGATACAAATGCCACCTCATGTTATAGGGAGAGATGATGGACACAGGAATACTCAGAAGTCAGTTTAATGAACAGAACTGAATCAAATTTTTGCTCCTTGTTGCAGTATCTTTATTGTTAGCCCCACGACAGAAATTTTCTATTTAGACCGCATTGGAGTAGCAGCCCATTGGATTTGGGAAGCTGGATGTTGCAAAATAGGGAGCTCAGCTATCGGTTATCATTTGCTCGGTGGGCAGATTCTGATACTGCCATGTCATTGTCTGCCACAATTTCTTGAAACAGCTCGGAGATCTTTGTCAACGTCACGTTTCTGGGTGAGTTGTGAAATTGGGATTGTCTGCAGATCACAGTGAAATAAAACTGAGGAATGAAACCGAGGAATGGAACGAAGCAGACAAAGGCACTTGACACTCCACTGGGATTGATCAAGCAGATTTTTACACTTGCCCTGTGTTTAAACCGTTCTATTGCCAGATCCTCACCTTTATATGGAGGCTACATCCAGGTAACTCCTTCCACCAAGGGCCATCGCTATTTTTGACACTATCCTGAGATTCCTGAGGTTTCTTTGACAAAATGCATTGACTACTTTCTGCACTGTTTGGTTGCAATTGTAAACTCGAGAGGGGTACACATTTAGGTTTTCTTTTAGAAACTAGATTAAGAGAAAATAAAAGGCCAAGTTGTTTCTTGTGAAATCGATAGAATTCCCATCAATGCTGAAGAGATGCCTTCTGATAGAAGACAGAAACGGCAGGATGTACATCTCTCGGGAAAGATGCAGCAGAAAATAAAAATTCACTCTTGTCCACTGTACATCATCTCCTGATTCCAAAATGTACACCTAATGACACACTTAGCAGGCTAGAAGTTACACCTGGTGACAGCATGGAGAGACCAGTGTTACTTTGTGGTATTGAAATATTGTTGGCTTACTGCTGGATGTAATCTGGCTTTTTTTAAAATCAGAACGACCACAGAACCAGGGTGCAATAACTCACGGGAATTATTGAACTTTAGTCGGGGAGGGGGCCAGATGAAGGGGACTGCGGAGGTGCCATAATGTTTCTTTATAAAGGAAAGTCAATAGTGAGAGTCTAATTGAAATAGTATTCAGAATGATGTAGAGATTCAATGCGTAGAAGAAGACGTATCTTTGAGGTCACTCTGAAGCTAGAGATTGAGAAATATCAGGCAGCCCCTCACAAATTCAGCAACAAATTCAGGAAAAATCTCTTCGCTCGGAGAATTGTGAGATTTTGTGACTTGCTAGCCAGAGAAATGAATCCAGAGATTTGAGACAGTTTCTGGAAAACTTTCTGAATGCACGACGATGAAATGAAAAGAAAGTTCATTCAATACGTTTAGATAAAACAGGGAGGCTATCACTGCACCACCACAAGAACCTAATTTTACCTCTGGGTTTGCCTTTCACATCTGAATTACTGACCACACAACAGATTTTTCCATCTACCTGTTCAAGTGCAGTTTGACACACTTCTGGAGCAGATAAGGCATGCACCTAGGTCTCCTAGCTCAGAGGTACAGACACTATCACTGAACTACAAAGAAAAGTCCTGATGTTGCCTTATGCTTATTGTTGATCACTTCATTTGGTGCAACAAATCCATTATCAAACAACTGTTCTTTGTCCCAATTAAAGACATGCCCTAAACTCTCACCTCATTTCACATTACCTGCATGGCTAGTCCTGTATTTTCCAAGCTCCCAATGGTGCTGTCTTCTGTCACCTCCCTGTAAGTCTACGTCATTCATCACATCGGGCAGCACAGTGGTTAGCTCTGCTGCTTTACAGCGCCAGTGACCCAGGTTCGATTCCACCGTCGGGTAACTGTCTGTGTGGAGTTTGCACATTCTCCCCGTGTCTGTGCAGGTTTCCTCCGGGTACTCCGGTTTCCTCCCACAGTCCAAAGATTTGCAGTTAGGTGGATTGGCCATGCTAAATTGCCTGTAGTGTCCAGGGGTGTGTACATTAAGGGGGATGAGTCTGGGTGGGATGCCCTGAGGTTCGGTGTGGACTTGTTTGGCCAAAGGGCCTGTTTCCACACTGTAGGCGTTCTATTTATTAAAGCTTTGGTGATCTCAAGACGAGACCGACATGTCGATTTTTTTGACTGTAACAGATACTTCAGAGTAAGGACGGAAGTAGCTATTGTGACTGTAGCACAGAGAACAATTCTCAGATATATCACCAAAAGCTGTGGACAAGACAAATATACAAACCGTCATGGAGAGAATGCTGGAGAAACTCAGCAGATCTGGCACCATCTGTGGACAGAGAAGCAGAATAGACCTTTCGAGTCTCTTGTGAATCTTCATCAGAACTGAAACAGTTTGGAAAAATCTTTATTTTCTATATAGTGCTTTTATTAATATATATTAAAAGAAAATGGAAGCAAATTCAATTATATTTTCGGAAGTAAGAATCAGAGGCCACAATAGGACAGGTTGGGATGAACTGGATATTCAAATGACAGTTAATAACATTGTAGCTGCTCGAATCTAGAAGCAAAACAGAAATGCTGGAGAGACACAGCACAGACTGTGGCAGACAAAATTGCAAGGCGATAGCTCTTTAAAACAGAGCAGGACGGAAAGTTGCACGGAAACCTAATCCACACAGAATAGATCCAGTCACAATTTGAAAGAGCCTATTCTAGTGAAAGGAAGATCTTTAGGGCCCGGGAGGCAGACTCAGTGTACATTGACAAGCTGGAAGAATAGTGTAGGGAGCTCTTAGAAACCATACTTGTCCCGTATGTCTGAAACACAGAACAATGCACATCAGACCCTAGTAGGATTAATTCTCCATGCCAGTGCCAAATACAATCCCTGGGAAACCAGGACTCCACCCAGAATCCACCCAGGATGTGGGAGTGCTAGTATAGGATTCTCTAAAGGTTAACTTGCAGGTTGAGTCTGTGATTAAGAAAGCGAGTGGAATGTTGCCATTTATCTCAAGAGGGTTGGAATATAAAAGCAGTGACGTGCTTCTAGAACTTTATAAAGCTCTAGTTAGGCCCCATTTAGAATACGGTGTCCAATTTTGGGGCCCACACCTCAGGAAGGACATACTGGCACTGGAGTGTGTCCAGCGGAGATTCACATGGATGATCCCTGGAATGGTAGGCCTAACATACGATGAACGGCTGAGGATCCTGGGATTGTATTCATTAGAGTTTAGAAGGTTGAGGGGATATCTAATAGAAACTTACAAGATAATGCATGGCTTAGAAAGGGTGGACGCTGGGAAGTTGTTTCCGTTAGGTGGGGATACTAGGACCCGTGGGCACAGCCTTAGAATTAGAGGGGGTCGATTTAGAACGGAAACGAGGAGACATTTCTTCAGCCAGAGAGTGGTGGGCCTGTGGAATTCATTGCCATGGAGTGCAGTGGAGGCCGGGACGTTGAATGTCTTCAAGGCAGAGATTGATAAATTCTTGATCTCGCAAAGAATCAAGGGCTACGGGGAGAGTGCGGGTAAGTGGAGTTGAAATGCCCATCAGCCATGATTAAATGGCGGAGTGGACTCGATGGGCCGAATGGCCTTACTTCCACTCCTATGTCTTATGGGCTTATGGTCATATAGAATGGGATAACGAGTGCCCTCGGCGTCCAGCAACCCTAAGGAAGAACCGAAAGGCCACACACTGACATAACCACACACCACCGCACTCCCCCTACACAAATGGGGACCGCCGCCATCTTTCTACCAGATGTCTGAACCATTAGCCCCCACCCTGATCCACCGCCAGAACCAGAGCTTAGAAGTCCTGTTGTCACCCAGCCTCAAACAGCTGGTGGTCACACTACATCCACAACTCGAATACCAGCCACCTAGCTGGTGCCATCTCCAACATAATGAGCCTCTTTCATTCTGTTTTAGACCCATATGCATTTTTTAATGACAGGCAGTCTTTTATATATAGCCTGGACACCTACAAGCAAACCAAATTAATCACCATGTACCTTGGTCCTAGCTGAGGACCAACAATTAGGGAGGGAGTCGCTTGAGATGAAGACAGTGATCTTCACAGCTGTAGGGCAGGATAATGCAGACCCATAGAGGTACTTCATAACTGCAGACAAAAACGAGGGGAACACCTCACTAGCTCTGTCCACAGACTCTTGGTCCAATTTGCCCGGATTTTCGGGAGCATGACTTGCACCTCAGCGATGAACAATGGAAAACCTGGGTCCAACCTCTTGGCTCCCATGCCTCAGAAAGATGGTGGTTCACATGTATGGGATTCGACCCCGCAGCCACCCCAAGTAATGAGGCTTGTGACCTCCACAAGCTAATTACAATATGGGAAAGGGACCTAACGGCACAGCAGTCATCCAGTAAACCAGTCCACATAATCATGGTACAGACTTCTTGTAGCCTCCCCTCCGAATTTAAAGGGGCAGGAAAGCACCAAGAAACCCCAGACAGACTCTCCCTGCATACAAGTCTCCTGCTCCCAGAAGAACAGAACTGTCAGAAATGAACCCCTACAACTGTGGCTGAACTGGCCATTTCGTTTGGGACTACCTGGCACTTAAGATTCCAAACTGGCATCAGAATATCTGGAAAAGGGGTCCTTGACACTGATCCAGCTTCCTTATAGGCAGCTCTCAGAGTGAACAGGATGTCTGACACTTCTGTTCCTTTTTTTTTGGATGAAATTACCACGAATTCTCAATAATCATTAATGATAAGCTAGCAGAGATTTCAAAAGGAACGTACTTCTTGTTAAACTATTCTTTGAGGAGGGATCAGATGCATTGTTGGGGAAATATGGTGATGTCAAGTATGTGGATTTCAGAAAAGCCTTTGACAACACTCCTGTTCCTATCTGTCAGGAAGGGCTCTCTGATTGGACCAGGATAACAGCCCCAATCAGAGAACTCATATTCCATGAGTTCCACTTGGCTGACTTCATTACAATCACTACAATTTTCACTTGTATTTATTCTGGTTTACTGAATTTTATCTACAGACTACAATCCTGTCTGGATTATTGGAATGAGATTTTTTATGTATAAATGATGATATCACTTATCAGATATTTGATGATGGTTTAACAATATACATAATGGCTTTTGCACAAAGAGGTTGGCTCCCCTGACAACAAACAGAGCGAATGTTTACAATTAGATTTAAACTTTATTTGCCTAAGTCTCTTTCTGAAAAAGATTGAAATGTAACAGCCTCCTGGCTTCTAAAACACATATGGATAGGCATCTTGGCCAAACAGCAAGGGATGCTGAGTGCATTGGCCAAGTAAAAATTTGAAGTTACAAAGCCCACACACCAGACACATTCCAACCCAACAGACAAGTGCTAATGACATGAACATTATGCAAAAGCAATAGTTATCCTGGACAGACCTACTGACCAAACAAAGGAAGGCCCAGACAGTAAGACACTGTGATAACAAAGTGTGGAGCTGGATGAACACAGCAGGCCAAGCAGCATCATAGAAGCAGGAAAGCTTGACGTTTCGGGCCTAGACCCTTCATCAGAAATGGAAGCTTTCCTGCTCCTATGATGCTGCCTGACCTGTTGTGTTCATCCAGCTCCACACCATGTTATCTCGGATTCTCCAGCATCTGCAGTTCCTATTATCTCTGATACAGTAAGGCACTGTGTCCTGCTACATAAATAAACAAACAGGACCAATCCATCCAAATCATTGACAATATGTCAAATATATAAGCAATTCTCCCTGATTGGCTGCAACCGTGGAAAGTTCCAGAAATACTGCCAAAAAGGTATAAACACAGGGTTCACCTGTAGACCAATCTCTTCAATCTTCTGGACGACATTTGAGGAGACCAATGGCAACAGGCAGAGACCAGCTGATTATCCAGAGATAGAAAATGATGAAGAGAGAAAGCAGCTTTGCAGACCCAGAGACAGAGGCACAGCCAGGGAGAGTGTGATGGCACAAATCTACAAGAGACTCGCAACGTATTGTAAGCCTAAGGGGCAAACTAGGACGGGAGATAGTATATTTAGTATCAAAGGTTATTCTAACTTGTTTCCTAATAAAGGTGAAGCTATTTACGTTGGTATTCGTTTGTGTTCGGAATGATTTGACTGCTTCAGTATTTGTGTGATACCCGTGAAAATTCTTTCATAATATTCTGTTTGGAGGTGTCTAATATATTTTAAGGAGGAACTAGCCAATACCTTCAAGTCTAGAATTGTCTCGTAAACCTCCTCTGAACGGCCTCCAATGCAATTACATCTCTTCTCAAGTAAGTGGACCCAAATTATTTGCAATACTCCAGCTGAGGTCTCAACAATGCCTTGTACACTTACAGTCATAGAGATATACAGCACGGAAACAGACCCTTCAGTCCAACTCGTCCATGCCTACCAGATACCGTAAATAAATTTAGTCCCATTTGCCACCATGTGGCCCATATCCTTCTAAACACTTCAGTTAGGTCTGCCCATATTTCAGAGACATAAAGTAGCCACGAATTTTTAAAACAGCTTGCTTCATCATTTAGACACAAAGTAGTTGACTAACTGCGGTTAACTAACCGAGTAAAATAGCTGCAAACACTTGCTCAGCAATTATGTGAAACAATGGTGCCTTTGAGAAGAGGTTATTCCGAGGCAAAAGGGAGCATCATCTGGACAGCAGTTACAAGGAGCTTTGTTCGAGGCAGCCTTGATAAGGAATTAAGAATAAACAGTTCGAAGATTTGTAACAAACACAGATGAAATAACGAAATTGTGGATTGTAAAAGAAATTTTGAAGGATTAAACAAGTTCATTAAACTACAATAAGTAATTAATTCCAGTATCACTAATGAAAGAATGTTGTCTCATTAGGCAAACAGCATTAGTTCAGCATCGTTAAACCATGAAATCAGCAGCTAACGTTATCTTGCAGAAATTAGCTGTTTCTTTGAAACTATTCATAATGTTAAGAAATAGGTACTAGTTAAAGATTCTAAAGCTTATCGCAGATTTCAACGTAATTATAGACACACATATAACCAACATGCAATAAAAGCACGACATATCTTGTCTCAGTGTGGAGCGGGAGGAACACAGCAGACCAGGCAGTGTCAGAGGAACAGGAAAACTGACGTTTTGGGTGGCAACCCTCCTTCAGAGACTCTTTTCCTGCTCCTCTGATGCTGCCTGGCCTGCTGTGTTCCTCCAGCTCCACACTGTTATCTCTCACTCCAGCATCAGCAGTTTTTACTATCTCTGCATATCTTGTCTCATTAGCTAAAGAGTGCTAACAGGAGAAGTAATTATAAAACCTAACATATAACTAACTTTAATACAGAAATTAATATTATGAATCTTATAGCAGAATCAACTGTCTTTTTTCTTTGAGCAGGGATAGAATCTCATGAAGGTAGAAAGCTGAATACAATGAACTGCAGAATTCAAATGGTCCTTTGAGATAAGCAAGTAAGGAACATGTTCCAAGGAGTACAGCCAGTTGCTTTAGAATGCAAATTAATAGGTTACATAGAAAGATCCCAAGACCTGTCGATTCCAGTGTCTGTCAGGCATCTTGAAAACCAAGGGAACATAGGGCTGTCCATAGGAGTATCCATCATTGATCAGGTGTTTCACAAGATTGGCTGTATGGAGAAAGGGAAAAGACATAGTAACTACATTGGATGTGACCACTGTAACACAAAATTTATAAAAATACTGCATTTACTGAAAAAAACAGAGTGTGTCATTGGTCGCTCTTCTGATATTAGCCACTGATTAAGGGAATGACTGTGTTCTCACGTCGAGGCCAGATTCGGGGAGGATCTTTGGCCCTCTCCCCGCATAAACCCCATTGTTGCTTGAATAGAGACTGCCTTGTGCCTGAATCCTGCCGGCCTCCTGAGTCTTTGTCCTCAGTTTCGCTCCTAAAATTTCGAACCCCTACACCTTCCGAAACATGTACCCTCCTGATGCCTTTTATATCTTCTAATTGCACCAGCTTCCATCACGTCCTGTCACAGCTAATTCCATATATCCTCTGCATGAAAGAGTTGCTGCTTAGGGCCGTTTTAAATCATTCCCCTCTCACCTTAAACCTATGTCCTCCAGTTTTGGACTCCCCCACCCTGGGGAAAAGAACTTGTCTATCCATCCAATCCATACGCCTCATGGTCTTATAAACCTCTATAAAGTCACCCCTCAACCTCCGACCCTACAAGGAAAATAGCCCCAGTCTATTCAGCCTCTCCCTACAGCTCAAACCCTCCAAATCGGGCAACATTCTTGTATATCTTTTCTGAATCCTTTCAAGTTTGAAAACATCCTTCCTATAGCAGGGACACCAGAATTATACGCAGTATTCCATTAGTGGCTATTATACTTCACTACGTTTATATTCTATTCCTTTCACAATAAAAGTCAAAATTCTGTTTGCCTTCCTTCTTACCTGCTGAACCTGCAATGCTAGTTTTCTGTGATTCATGCAATGAGACACCCTGATCCCTCTGCACCAAAACGCTCTGAAATTTCTCTCCTTTTGGAAAATAAGGTGCTTTTCTATTTTTCCACGTTAAACTTCTGCTAAACTTTGTCTCATTCCCCTAATCTATCCAAATCCTTTTGTAAATTTCTTATTTATTCATACAACCTGTGTTCTCACTTACTTTCGGAATTCATGCAAATTTTGTTCTTAATTACGAACTCCAGCAATTCGCTGAAGAAAGATTTTAGGCAAACTGGAAAAGAAAGTGTATGAGGAGCATATCAGAATAAAGTGAGAATTTGTAATTGAATTACTTTCGGGAATGCAGTTCTAGTTGCTGTACACAAACACAATCCAGGTTTCCCTGCATAGCAAGGCCTCAAACATAGCAGGTGAAGAATGCACTGCATCAACTGTTTCTGCATGTTGAAGAGTAACATCTCAAAGAGGACACAGAAATAATCGATTTATCCTTAAAATGGTTTTTCAATATTATTAATGCCCACCTGAAAAAGCAAACAGGACCTTTGGTATCGTGTCTGATCTGATCAGTGACTACCTCAGACACAGGAACATACAAATGACAAACAGGAATGAGAACCCTTGAAAGGATTTATTTAGCTCCACCACTATAAACTGGATACTCAGTGGTGTCTCATCCTGGTCTATTTTTGTCAAAACTGCAAAATTATCTCAGGATAGAATACATCTGTGGTCAAATTACAGCAGAAACAATTTATTATTTAAGACTGTAAATTCTGAGAATCTGAAATTCAGAATCCCAAGTTAATGTTATCCAAGTTTGAGCTCAAGGATATAGGCTTGACATTAAACCTTTGTTTATTAATTGCTTATGACGGCTCATTGTAAGAATAATTTTAAAATATGAATAAATAATGCATAATCGAATACAGATAACTGTGACGTGACTAACCTGCTCAAATTTCTGCACACTTAATACAGTAAGGTTTCTTTAGAAATCCTTTGTCTAAACTTTTCACAGGGAAGCTAGGGATGTCACAGATCTCCGGGTCGTGCACTGGAAATCAAGCCCCACTATCGTCAGAGTTGTCACTGAAGATGATGTTATAGTACACGTAGAATCCAGAAATTTGCCTGGGCAAATCCAGGGCAACCAGAAAGCTAGAAACACCCTTCTCTACTGATTGGCACTTTTGATTTATTAAACTAATTAGACTCCAGCTACAGCCAAACTATTATGAGTCACCTCTCTGAGACTCAACTAATTGAAACTCCAATCCCTTTGGAGAGTCATTCTTACGTACACACACACACACACACACACACACACACACACACACACACACACACACACACACAAACACACACACACACACACACAAACACACTAACACATCGGTGGCAACAACATGAGTTTTATGTATGGAGAGAAAGGCTGAGACGTAAGATCAGTGGCTCCTCTTCATATGGAAGCTAAGATGACTGAATTGGTTCTTGTTCTGGTTAGAATGCTGCTTCACAGTCTTCCTTCTCTGGAGGCGCTCATTGATTTAAAAGAGGCACAATAACTGGTACATGCTTATAAACAGTCTCTATCACCCTCATTAAAAGGCAGAGCTCACAGGGACAATGGAAGGAAAAATAAACTAGTTTTCTGACGCCTTAGAGCTACCTTTACTGCAGAGAACAGAGAGAACGCCTGAGCAGGTTGAGGTCTGAGTGCTTCTATCAATCTTATTCACAGCACCAAGCTGTTCAGCGGCCTGGGGATCAATCGCATCGCTGCTGGCAGGCAGAATGTCTTTGTGATTGAGAACCGATCACCAATTCACAAACCAATCAGCTCCTTGTTGCAAACCAAAGGTCCATCTGTAAACCACTCCGTTCATCGGCACACACATCGTCTGGTTATTTGCTTTCAAATCATACAGCAATCTCCACTAATTCTCTGTTTTTAAAGTAACTCATTTCTCATTTAATCCACAATTAAAATACAGATTCTTTTTCAAACAAAAGGACTGTATATGCCGCTACGCTTAGAAAAATTAAATGCCATTTCAAAAACGTATTTCATTACAAGATGCATGATGCAAAAAACAAAACACTGAAATCTATTTATTCTTTCTCCTCTCTGACAACTTTGTACAATCTCAGCATTCCTTAGACCTCTCAATTATTCACCATTTGACATTTGCGACAGCAAATCAACAATAACGTTAAGTATTCCAGCAATGTGTATGAACTTTATATTAAATGGTTGCAACAAAAGACTCTATCTAAATAGGCTTTCATTCTTTGTTTAACCATTTCAATAAGGATAGTGGATTATGATCCGTGTAATTTAGCATTTCATTGTTCTTTGTCAGATACAGACTTCAATGTGTGAAGAATCAACAGTAATTCTGAAGGTAAGTTTTTTTTCTATAACATGCATTGTTTCTAAGAGAAGTGTCCTACAGGTTTCTCAATTCCTGATTCATCATCCTGCAAAAAGACAGCACACAATCCCAAGTAACAAGCAGGAACTGATATTTTGTTATGACGTGTTGTATGATGACGATTGGTTGGAAAAGTCAGGAATGGCCAACAATGTTACATTTGTTAAAGTGCTTTCATCCTTTCAAAGGCTACTAAGCGCTCTGCTAACCAAACCACTTTTAGAACATAGAACAGAGAACAGTACAGCACAGTACAGGCCCTTTGGCCCACGATGTTGTGCCAAACTGTTACACTAATACTCAGGTCGATCAAACCTCCACCCCTACCTTATACTATCATCCATATGCCTATCTAATAGCCGCTTAAATGCCCCTAATGAGGCAGACTCCACTACCCTCTCCGACAATGCATTCCACGCCTCAACCACTCTCTGAGTAAAGTATCTACCTCTGACGTCTCCCCTGTATCTAACTCCACTCACTTTAAAACTATGTCCCCTCGTAATAGCTACCTCCACCCAAGGAAAAAGTCTCTGGCTGTCTACTCTATTTATACCTATGATCATTTTGTACACCTCTATCAAGTCACCAGTCACCCTTTCTCGTTCCAAAGAGAAAAGCTCCAGCTCTCTCAACCTTTCCTCGTAAGACCTTCCCTCCATTCCAGGCAACATCCTGGTAAATCTCCCTTGCACCTTTTCCAACGCCACCACATCTTTCCTGTAATGAGGCGATCAGAACTGGACACAATACTCCAGATGTGGCCGAATCAAGCTTTTGTATAGCTGGAGCATAACTTCACGGCTCTTGAACTCGATCCCTCTATTTATGAAAGGTAACACACCATATGCCTTCTTGACAGCTCTATCCACTTGGGTGGCAGCTTTCAGGGAACTGTGAACATGAACCCCAAGATCACTCTGCTCCTCCATACTGCTAAGAATCTTTCAGTTGACCCTGTATTCTGTTTTCAAGTTTGCCCTTCCAAAATGAATCACCTCACACTTTTCAGGGTTAAACTCCATCTTCCACTTCTCAGTCCAGCTCTGCATCCTATCAATGTCCCTTGGTAACCTAGAACAGCCCTCTGCACTGTCCACAACGCAACCCACCATCGTATCATCCACGAACTTGCTAATCCATCGTTCCACTCCTTCATCCAAATCATTTACAAAAATCACAAATAGAACAGGACCCAGAACAGATCCTTGTGGTACACTACTCGTAACTGAGCACCATGTTGAATATTTTCCGTCCACTACCACATTTTTTGTCTTCTAAGGGCCATCCAATTATGAATCCAATCTGCCACATTTCCTCCATCCCATGCCTTCTGCATAAGCCTACCATGGGGAACCTTATCAAACGCCTGACTTAAATCCATGTATACCACATCCACTGCTTTACTTTCACCTACGTGTTTGGTCACCTCTTCAAAGAATTCAATAATATTTGTGAGGCATGATCTACCCCTCACAAATCAATGCTGACTATCTCGAATCAAACTGTGCCTTTCCAAGTGATCATAAAGCCTATCTCTCAGAGCTCTTTCCAATAATTTGCCCACCACTGACGTAAGACGAACTGGCCTGTAATTTCCGGGGTTATCCCTATTCCCTTTTTTGAACAAGGGAACAACGTTTGCCTCTCTCCAATTTTCTGGCACTATACCCGTGGACAGTGAGGGCGAGAAGGTCATCACCAAAGGCCCTGCGATCTCTTCAGTCGCTTCCAAAAGAATCCTTGGATAAATCCCATCAGGCCCTGGGGACCTATCTATCTTCAGCTTCCTCAAAATTCCTAGCACATCTTCCTTACTAACATCGACCTTCTCTACAACTCTGAACCAGCCTGTTTCACACTGTCCTCCTCTACAACTAGGTCCCTCTCAGTTGTGAATACCGAGGAAAAGTATTCATTAAGGACCACTCCTATCTCTTTAGGCTTCGTGCACAAATTCCCTTTACAATCCTTCATCAGCCCTACCCTTTCTCTGTGCATTCTCGCATTCCTCATGTAAGTGTAAAAAGCCTTGGAGTTTTCCTTGATCCTATCTGCAAAGGTTTTCTCATGCCCCCTTATAGCTCTCCTAAGCTCTTTCTTCAGCTCCTTCCTGGATAATTTGTAGCCCGCTAGAGCCTTTTCCGTTCCTTGTTTCCTAAACCTTATATAAGCATCCTTCTTCCTCTTAACCAGTCGTTCGACCTCTCTTGAGAACCAAGGCCTCCCTCACTCGACCGCAGCTTCTCTGGCTGCTAGGGGCAAACATATCGAGCACACGCAGTATGCATTCCTTAAACAATCTCCACATTACAATAGTGCTCTTCCTTGATGGCATCTGTTCCCAATTTATGTTACCTAGTTCTTGCCTAACTGTAATTACCCTTCCCCCAATTATAAACCTTACCTTGCTGTATGTACCTATCCTTTACCATGAGTATTATAAAAGTAACAGATCGCTATGATCGCTACCGCCAAAATACTCTCCTACCAACAGGTCTAACACTTGGCCCAGTTCATTGCCAAGCACCAAATCCAAAGTGGACTCTCCTCATGTTGGTCAATCTACATACTGTGTCAGGAATCCTTCCTGAATGCAGACAAAATCCACTCCATCTAAACTATTACAACTAAAAAGTTTCCAATCAATATTTGGAAAGTTGAAGTCACCCATGACTACAAACCTGTGACTTCTGCATCTTTCCAGTATCTGCCTCCCAATCCGCTCCTATACTTCTCTGTAACTATTAGGGGGTCTGTAAAAAGTCCCCAACAAAGTGACTGCTCCTTTCTTGTTCCAGACCTCAATCCAAACTGACTCTGTAGACATATCATTCTTGAACTGCCTTTCAGTAGCTACTATACTAGCCCTGACTAGCAATAACACTCCCCGGCCTCTTTTTCCACTCTCCCATTTCTTTTAAAGCATCTAAATCCCGGAACTTCGAACAACTATTCCTGTCCCTGAGTTACCCAAGTTTCTGTAATGGCCACAACATCGTAGTTCCAAGTGCCCATCCATGCTCTAAGTTCATCCGCCTTATTTCTGATACTTCTTGCATTGAAGTATACACACCTCAAACCATCCCTGTGTCCACAATTACGCTCCATCGACAGCATTTCTTTATAAACAACCTCACTCCCTGTTCTGTCTGTTGGAAGGCTGAATACCTCATCCTCTGAATTATAAATCCAGTTCCCCATCCCGTGCAAATCCAGTTGAAACCATCACGTATAGCTCGAGCAAACCTCCCTCCCAGGATATTTGTGCCCTTCCGGTTCAGGTGCAACCCGCCCTTACTGTCCAGGACCCACCTTCCCCGGAATGTGCTCCAATTATCCACACAATGGAAGCCCTCCCTCCTACACCAGCCCTGTAGACACGTGTTTAGCTGCGCTCTCTCCCTATTTCTTACCTCGTTATCACGTGGCACTTGTAGTAATCCAGAGATAACTACCATGTTTGTCCTGGACTTCAGCTTTCAACCTAACTCCCTGTACTCGTTTTTCACGTTCTCGGTCCTTTTTCTACCTATGTCATTGGTACCGATGTGTACTATGACTGCTGGTTACTCATCCTCCGCCTTAAGTATCTTGAAGACACGATCCGAGACATCACGGACCCTGGCACCCGGGAGGCAAACTTCCAATCTGTTCATCTCGTTCGTGTCCACAGAATCACCTGTCTGTGCCTCTTACTATTGAATCCCCCATTACAATTGCTCTCCTATTCTTCCCCCTTCCCTTCTGTGCCACAGGGCCAGGCTCAGTGCCAGAGACCTGTCCGCTATGTCCTTCCCCTCGTAGGTCGTTCCGCCTTCCACCCCCGCAACAGTATCCAAAATGGTGTACTTATTATTGAGGGGAATGGCCACAGGGATCCCCTGCACTGTCTGCCTATCCCCTTTCCCCTTCCTGACAGTCACCCAGCTACCTTTTTCAAGCTTTCTGTTTGTTTCTTTAATAAACTTATGAATGGCACAGGTCGCCAGCTAAAATTATGTACAAATTTCCAGCAAATTCGCATATTCCTAAAAATCCGCTCATTCCTCATATAGTTTTAGGAACAAGGAATTCTATTGACG
Source organism: Ginglymostoma cirratum (assembly GCA_024137785.1). Taxonomy (NCBI): domain Eukaryota; kingdom Metazoa; phylum Chordata; class Chondrichthyes; order Orectolobiformes; family Ginglymostomatidae; genus Ginglymostoma; species Ginglymostoma cirratum. The sequence continues at coordinate 69,113 of JAHRHZ010000239.1, read as the reverse complement.
CCTTCACTTTGACTGTCCTTGGAAATATCTGTACCTGTATGCATGTATGCCTGTGTCTGTTCGTAATGTATGTGTGTCTCTGTCTGTCGATATGTGTGTGTCTGTTTGCTTATTGGTGTTTGTGTATGCGTACATGTGTTTGTGGGTGCCTGCATGCATCTGTGTGTTTCTGTGAGAATGTTGCCTGTGTGTGTCTCTGTGAATATCTATGTGTTTCTGTCTCTGTGTACATATGTGCTTCTGCACATCTGTATATGTTTCGGTGTCGAACTATGTGTGTTTCTGTCTGCATATGTATTTTTTTCTCCATCGATGGGTGTTTCGCTTCTATCTATGTTTGTTTCTTTCCCTGCATTTGTGTGCATGCGTCTGTCTATGCATCTCTGTGTGATAATGTATGTGTGTTTGATGGTATATGTCTGTGTGTTAATGTACATTCGTGTTTTTTTTTATTTCAGTGTGTACCTATGCTTGTACCTCTGTGTGCCTCTGTGTGTTTGTGTCAGTTGTGTGTTCATGTATGATATATATCTAAGTTTGTGTGTATCTTTGTGCAATGGGATCATTGTTGTTTTGGGGGTCAATCCTCTCTCTCTCTCTCTCTCTCTCTCTCTCTCTCTGTTCATCTTGCGTTTACAGTGATACAATGCCACTATCTGCTGGACTCCCCACGCCACTGCACAAGCAGCAATTCCTTATGGAGAAAAATCAAAGTCTGTGAATCTGTCAAGTTCCATGTTTCTTTCGTGCTTCAAACAATTTCTTCGGAAATTCAAAGTAATTTTGCCCGATCCCTTGCCATGTTGTCCCTGAGATATGAGAGGAAGCAGAAGAACAGGCCTACTCTGGTCTCACCCTGTCCACCATTGAATCCTTTCTCACAATTAGAAACTGCAGAAAGTGAAATAAAATTCACCCTGTCTTCTTATGAAGTGATCCACTCGTATATATTTGCAGTGGAAACGCTCTATTCCATGTGAATAATACCAAAGGCAAAATATTTCCAGTTTGCAAGGGAACACAAACATTTCTCCGCATGAGCATGCTCCACACTGAGAGATCTCAGTACAATTACAATCCACTCCACAGCAGCCGTGTGTGTGTGCGTGTGTGTGTGTGTGTGTGTGTGTGTGTGTGTCTATGTGTGCGTCTGTGTGCATATGTGTCTGTGTTTGTGTGTGTCTATGTGTGTGTGTGTCTGTATACGTGTGTGTGCGTGTGTATGTCTATACATCTGTCTGTGCGTGTCTATGTGTGTATCTGTGTGTCCGTGCCTCTGTGTGTGTGTGTGTGTGCGTGTGTGTGTTTACGTGTGTGTCTGTGTGTGTGTGTCTGTGTGCGTGTATATATCTATATATATATTTAGATGGCAATGTCAGTTTGGACGGTGATGTGAGCTGCTGCCCTCCCTTTTTTCCTCCCTCCCTCTTTGACTGAATCCTTAGGGGTTTTCACCCTTCACTACCATCTGTACAGGGGTCAATGGAGGCTAGCAGAGGGTAGCAATGCATCACTTTCAACATAATGGAGCTATTTCGTCCCTTAACCCCATAACAGAAAATGTCTGCTCGGACTGTATTGGAATAGCAGTCAATTGGAATTGGGAACCTGGATGCTGAAAAGTCTGGAGCCCAGCCATTTGTTGTTTTTCATAAGTTTTATTCATTCATAACGCAAGGAATTCGTGTAACCAGATATTTTGCTGCGTTACTGAACTTCTCTCTGATCGTAGGCAATGTGGCTGCATAATTAAATACTTCTGATAACGTCATATAATCACTTGCCTCAACACCTCACGTCAAGACAGGTGTTGGCTGCTTGTGATATTCGTGTGGGTTCTATTAAATTGTTACTGAGGAGTGGGGCCACATATTTAATAGTCAATCACTTTCTGAATACCTATTCTATTTGCTTTCATCATAACGCTACTAAGCCTTTCCTTTGATGGAGACTGACAGAGGGATCCAAGCTGATAGAAATTGCCCAGTGGAATCTTCCATTTTCCCAGACAGTTCTGATGAAGGGTCCCAAAGTGAAACGTCGACTTTCCTGTTCCTCTGAAGCTGCCTGACCTGCTGTGTTCCTCCAGTTCCACACTGTATTGACCCACATTTCCCTGGACAATTCCTTTGGATTGTGCTACGATGAGGAATAGGCAGGTTCCCTGCCCAATTCTCTCCCTGCACTGGGAAGAGGACTCTCTATCACCAGTCTGATGCTATACTTCCTACTTGCCTAGATAGACAGAAATTCAATAAGACACGAGAGATTCGACACCTTGCAGGATTAAACAACTGCCTGGATAGGCACCTCATTCGCAAATATCCATTGCCTGGACCACTGACCCTCAGTATCAGTTGTACGTGTTATCCACAGTTTGCACCGCAGAAATTCGCAGAAGATTCTTCAACAGCACCTTTCAAACCCACGACCACTTCCATCCAGAAGGACAGGGGACCAGTTACATGGGAACACAAAGCCCTGAGAATTCCCTTCCAAGTCAATCGCCATCCTGACTTGGAACTATATCACACTTTCTTCACTGTCACTGGGGTCAAAATCCTGGAACTCACTCCCTAAGAAGGTTGTAGGTTAAGCTACGATGCATTCAGTACTGCAGTTCAAGAATGCAGCTCATCACCACCTTCTCAAGGGGGAAACGAGGGATGGAAGATAAATGCTGACCCAGCCAGTGATGCACACATCCCACAAGTGAATAATAAAAATCATTCCACGGTCTGTAACCAATAGGACCCACTTATTGACTTCATTGAGGAGCTTTATTTATTCGTAACACAAGCAATTCGAGTAACCAGGTACTTTATTGCATTACTGAACTCCGCTCTGAACCTGGGCAATGTTGCTGCATAAATAAAAGTGTTTGTGCAACAACTTAATCTCTGCAGCATGTAACCAACTCTTCTGAAGTGAAATAGAAAAGGCGGGTAATCATCAGGATTCATTTCTTGAGTGACAAAATATAAAAAATCTACAATATAGATAAACCACAGAAGGATGAAGCTCCCAGATATGGTGAAGAGCAAAATCACAGACTTCCTTCTGCTCTCCATCTCTGGGTCTCTGCGATTCTCTCCTTTGCTGTCACCCTTCAGCCTCTTCCGGACTCGACTGGTCACTAAAATGTGTCTGACCGTCAAAGCATTGAACAACAGGACTAAAGCGAATGGCAGTAAAGGGGTTAAAACTGTATCAAACCAATCTAATGCCACCCACCAAGTCTCGGTATAGTAGTCTGACTTTGTGTCACAGGAGAATGGCATATTATTGATTATGCGAACAGGCTGATATTGAAAATAGAAGGGGACATTTTTCAAACAGAGCAGGATGCAGGTTGTTGCTAGAGCCACAGTTGAAGTTTTCTCAGTGCAATATTTTGTTTTCAACTTCTGGCAACAAATGGTCACAAATCGGTCAAAAGAGAAGGTGACAGTGAACCAGACAGAGCAGTCCCTGGCTGAACGATACAGGACCCCGTTAACACTACACACAGGAGTGATGTCCAAGAAGCACGGTGGGTAATAATAATAGCGAAATCTCCTCAGTAGAACATCAGTGATAATGACCATCAGATCGGCAGCTGCCATAACCACCAGGTAGCGTGTAGTACAAGGGGAAACACCACAATTGCCCCGGGAAAGGATAGCTATAGCCAGCAAAATAACTGTAGAAGACAAATGGGAAAAGAAGCAATGAATTCTTGATCATAAGATCCACCTACCTGCTCCAGACAGCAGCGATTCGATGTTACCACCAAAAACAGGTTCACTGTCTGAATGGAATTGGTTGTATTTGAGTGGGTTTGAATTTGAAAAGGTTCATACCCTCCTCAGATCGTCCTCCAGCCCAATCACTCCAGGTATACGTGGAGTTTGAACAGGGACTAAACTCATGCCCCCTCCTAAGAGAGCAGAAGGAAGACTATGGTTTTGTTTGGTCTGCAAGGAAAATATTTGAATGAGTGCAACAGATTCTTACAGTTTTCAACTCCAGCTCAGGCAAGTACCGAATCTCATTAGAAACTTTGGTGAACTTAATCACAGGAATGGCGATTGGACTGTCAATACATAGCTATCTCCCATTCTCCTTGGATGAGGTCACGCTGTGCTCTTTGCATTGGACCAATTTGTGATAGGAACCACAAAAGAACCAGGGACATGTCATCAGCATCTGCATAAGATTTCAAACAAGAGGACTCTATGTGTTTTACACAAGTACAGCATGACAGGGCATGCAGGCCTCCTTTAGGAACAAGGCTTGAATGTTAGGAATGCTGTGATGTTTAGACTGTAAATCTACACATCTCTACGTGTGAAAAGTCTCGATGTACAGGGATAAGGAGGGGAAATCTGTCAAGATTTGAATCTCCTGACTAGACACAGGAAGGAGCAGAGAATTTACCAAACGGCTTGCAGGTAGATGAAGATTTACAAATCAAAAGAGGCCCATATCCCTTCACTCCTTCGCTTCAAGAAATCTATCTCTGATTTTAAATTAACAACTGATCTAGTATCCACTACGATTTGTGGAAGTTTTCAAATCTCTCCCACCCGTTGTATTCAGAAATTCTTCTGAACATCTCTCCTGAACGATCTGGCCCTCATTCTCAGACTGTGCCCCATTGCCTGGCATCTTGAACCAGTGAAAATAGCTAATACTTTTCAACCCTGTCTTTTCCTGTTAACGTCTTGAAGGATCTTCCTCGCATCACTCCTTAACATTCTAAATCCTAGAGAAAACATTCCTCAATTGTGTAAAAAGAAGAGAAAGTGCCCACACGTTTGGTATCGTCTGTGGAGAGAAAGCAGAGTTAATGTTTTGCGTCCAGTTACCCTTCATCAGAACTAACTTGCGTGATGTCTCCTCGTCACTTCAAAATGCATGAAACAAGAACAGATGATACAAAACTGAGATCAGAAAATGCTGCAGCAGCAGTGAAGTTTGGAGTCTCTGTAAGGGAGAATTGAACTGAGAATGCTGCTCAGTGTGTTGCTATCACTGTTCCAGGGTCTGGATAAGGCTGACCAGTCAGTCAGCTGGGGTGTTATTATTGAAAGACTAAAAGCAAAGAATAGATCAGCAGCAGATTGAATCAACTGCAATCGTCATAACTCCATACCAGGAACGCCGATTAAAGCAAGGATGGTGTAGAACACTCTTTCCACATGTTGAATTGGTCGATGCATTTTTCTGTGCGAGTTTATCTGTCCCTTCAGGCAGCTGACAAACTCTTTGTTTGAAACTCTTGAGCTTATGCAGTCCCAGAGACGCTGCTTTATACTGTGTGGAAGCTCCTTGGGGAGATCAAGGTTGCAGCTTTGCTCTTTGTTGCTGTTTTCTCACATTTCCGTCAATGAACAAACTAATTACAATAACAAGTTCAATCTCATTTTTGAAGGTGTGTTCCTACTCAGAACATCAGAATGAAATAACAAGAACAGAAACTGGAATCTTCCAGCAATGACGCCGTTCACTCAAACACCATGAGCCCCATCTGAAGATCACAAAGTATTTCAACTGATGCTGCATTGAGACAGTTTATTCAAAGTATGAAAATATGTCTTAGAGTTATTCTTCTGCATTCAAGGGTAGGAGCTATCCTTTTTAAACAAGAACATTTCACTGATTGATTGAAATGTGATTATTCTCACACATTGAATGTGTGCATTGCTGGCGAGATTGGCACATGTCACCCACCCCCAATTGTTCAGGATATGGAGTCACATCAAGGACCAAGTGAGGACAACATCCTGTCTTTCCTGAGAAAAGGGGGCACAGTGAACAAGATGGGCTTCCATTAATGGATACATCGCTGATCTCACGTACATTGATACTCTCCATCCAGATACATTAGTGACGTCTTTCTTATTGCCATTGCCCATCCAAACGTAAATTGATGGTTCAGTAAATTTGTTAGCTGACACAAAGATCAGTGCCGTTGTGGAATGTGTAAACTGTTGTGAACGGATACAGCGGGATATAGAAAAGTTGTAGATATAGAACCATAGAAAATGAGTGAAGGAATAGGCCATTCAGACTTTCGAGCTTGCACCACCATTCAATATGATCACGTAATTTCAGTGTCGCATTCCATTTTCTTCCCATACCCCTTAATCCCTTTAGCCTCAAAGGTCACACCCAGCCCCCTCTTGAATGTATCTAATGAACTGGCCCCAACAGCTTTCTGTGGGAGGCAATTCCACAGGTTCACAACTCTCTGAGTGAAGAAATTCTTACTCATCTCTGTCCTGAATGGCTTAGCCTTTATGCTTAGTCTGTGGCCCCTCATTCTGTACTTCCCCAACATCGGGAACGTTCTTCCCACATTTAGCCTGTCCAGTCGCATTAGGATTTTATATGTCTATGAGATCCCCCACCTCATTCGTCTAAATTCCAGAGAATACAAGCCCAGTCGATCCAGTGTTTCTTCATATGTCAGTCCTGCCATCCCAGGCATCAGTCTGGTGAACCTTCACTGGACTCCCTCAACAGCAAGAACGTCCTTCCTCAGACTAGGAGACCAAAACCGCACACAATACTGAAGGTGTGGCCTCAGCAAGGCCCTGTATAACTGCAGCAAGACATTCTTACTCCG
>JAHRHZ010000239.1:0-57500 GCA_024137785.1 Ginglymostoma cirratum | reverse complement strand
GTGGGTCTACTTCCCCCTGGAGGCTGAGGGGTGACCTTGTAGAGGTGTAGAAAATCATGAGGGACATAGATAAGGTGAATAGACAAGGTCTTTTCCCCAATTTGGTTAGTTCAAAACTAAAGGGCATACGCTTAAGGTGAGAGGGGAAAGATTTAAAAGGGACCTAATGGGCAATTTTTTCACACAAGAGGATGGGGTGTAAATGGAGCAAGCTGCCAGAGGAAGTGGTGGAAGCAGGTCAATTATAACATTTATGCGGATATGTGGATAGGAAGGGTTTAGAGGGATATGGGACAAACACATAAAGTGGAAAATTCAGTTTTAGAAACCTGGTCAGCATGGATGCATTGGGCCGAACGGTCTGTTTCCGTGCGGTATGACCCAATGGCTCTACATATAAAGCTATTGGAAAACCCTAATTGTGATTTAGAAGGCAGCTATTTGTGAGAGTTCAAGGGTACTAATGAAAGTGTCTGTGAAGATGAAGGTAATGATGCTTTGTTCTTTCATTATTGCTGTATCAGTAATCTCTGTATATTAGATGTTGAAATGTGATTGCACAAATATTCATTTCCAGTAAACACCTTACTCTTTTCAACAGAAAACTAAAGTTTTCTCGAATATTAAGAACCCAAGTTTCCCCCTTTTGAAACAAAGTTCCTTTGACTTCTGTAAAATAAAAATGATGCTCCTTCACCTCCATCTCCATCAAATACTCCTGGGAAAAGAACAATAAGGCGTTTAAATATAGAATACATCTTCCTCTACTCCTTTGAACTCTCACCTTAACGTTCCTTCAGCGACCTTCAGCGGGTACAACAAAGGGTTAAAAACACAGAGGCAAATTCCTTCCCCTCACACTGACTCCTTCGAACACTTCAGGGAAAGGAGCAACAGGGGGTTAAAATAAAAGTCCCCAACACTCTCGACTGATTCTGAAAGTTTCCAATACAATTCATTCTGTGTAGACTTGACGTTCCACTTTGTCTGTTACTATTTGACAGACTTTGATGCTTTCAGCATGTTGTGAAAGGATAATGGTAACCTGGTTATTACATTCTGGAAATAAATCTATACAAGGTGTGTTTGTATCATGGAACATGCTTTCATCAGAACAGGATGCAAACTCAGCCTGCATTAAATGTTCACAATCCTGTTATGTCATTCAGACAACACCGAATGGTATTTTATATCCCATACAATCCTTATTTGATCCAATTATTAAAACCTGTTTCTCAAAGTTAAATCTTTGTGATTCTGAAAGGAATAAAATAAAAAGTCCATAGCAGGAGCTGAGCTAAGCGATCCCACAACCAACGGATCAGATCTAAGCTCTGCAGTCCTGCAAATCCAGTCATGGGTGGTGGTGGACAATTAAACAACTCACTGGAGGAGAATGCTCCACAAATATCCCCATCCTCAATGATGCAAGAGCCCAACGCATCAGTGCAAAATATAAGGCTGAAGCATTTACAGCAATCTTCAGCAGAAGTACCGAGTGGATGATCCATCTCGGGCTCCTCCACTGGTCCTCAGCTTCACAGATACCGGTCTCCAACCAATTCTCCACTTTGCTGGAGATTCCAATGGCTAAACCTGTGCCATTATTTGAACTCCAGGTATGTCAGTGTGGCATTATCAGCAATCTTCAGCTAGAAGTGCCGAATGAATGATCCATCTCGGCCTCCCCCAGTGGTCCCCAGCATCACAGATACCCATTGACTTTTCTTGTCTTCAGCCAATTCTCCACTTTGCTGGAAGTTCCCATGGCCAGAACTGTGCCGTTATTTGAACTCCAGGCACATCAGTGTGTGGGTTTTGATAAACACTTGATCTGAACAAGGCCTCATACGTACAGCTCTTGCGGGAATGTAACATTGTCTCAGGCATTTACAGTAAAAAGGTTCTGGAATTTGCATTTTAATCAACTTCAAAGAGCTGTCTCAATTTCCTACCTTTCTCCGTCTCTCTCTGTCCCACTTATGTTTGAAGTGATACAATGCCACCCTCTGCTGGACTCCCCACACCATTGCAAAAGCAGCTGATTTTTTTGGAGAAAACATAAAACTTTGTCAATCTCTCCCACTGCACGTTTGTTTCATTCTTCAAAGAATGTCTTTGGAAACACAGAGGCTGTTTTCCCTGATTCTTTGCGATGTTGTCTCTGAGATGTGAGGAAAAGGAGATGAACGTACCCAGTGCTGCTCTCACCTCACCACCTTTGAATCCTTTCTCACTGAGAACTTGTGAGGGTACATCAGAGGACAGTGTAAGCTGCAGAAAGGGGAATAAAATTCACCCTGTCTCCTCTGTAAACAGTTCACTCGGAGGTGCCTGGATACAGTTGTATTGGAAACACTGTACTTATTGTCAGGAATACTGCTCAAAGACCAATCATTTCCACATCGCAGATGGAGAGTATCATTTCTCCACATGAGCATGTTCCACACTGAGGGATGTCAATACTACTGTGTGTCTCTCTATGGGGTGTGTGTGTGTGTGCGTGTGTGTGAGAGAGAGAGAGAAAAATCCATGTACTGCGTGTATATGTGTGTGCATGTTATGTATATGTGTGTGTGTGTGTCAGTGTATGTCTGTGTATGTGTGTGCATGCATGTGCGTGAGAGAGAGAGAAACCATGTTCTGTCTGTGTGTGTGTGTGTGTGTGAGTGTGTGTGTGTGTGTGTGAGTTTGTCTGTCTGTCTCTATGTGTGTGTATTAATGTGTGTACCTGTGTGTGTGTATGTGTGTGTGAGACAGAAAAAATTCCAGAATGTGTGTCCAGAAATGTGTGTGCGTGTCAGTGTTTATGCGAGTCTGTGTGTGTGTGTGTGTGTGTGTGTGTCTATGTATGTCTGCGCATGCATTCGTGTGTGAGAGATAGAAACCATGTTCTGTCTCTGTCTGTGTGTGTGTGTGTGAGTATGTGTGTGTGGGTGTGTGGGTATGTGCGCATGGGTGTCTGTGTGTGTGTGTGTGTACGTGTGTGAGAGAGAGAGTGTGTGTGTCAGAGAGAGTGAGATAAACCATGTTTTTTTGGAAACTGGTTTGGAAACTTAATTATCAGTTGATTATTTTCCGAGGACGGTTACAAACATTTCAGCACCTGAGATGTACTGTGCTCAAGGACTGACAGCTGCTTAGATATTAGAAGGGCAAGGCAACCTTGGAGAACTTTTAACGGAAAGGGAAACGAAAGATGAAAAATGTCCCGACTGTTTTCACTTGCTTCTGAGCTTATAATTAGTTATCAAAATATTGAGAAGTCTGAGAAATGTACCGCAGTCTGTAAGACAAGAATAAAAGTCTCCAGTGGTCAGTGGAAGCTGTTTGCATCGCCTAGCAATTTCAGAAATCAAGCAAGATTTACAGCCCCTCGTGCCTGTGAACAACTCATTATCCAACTCATTTGCAAACACCTTTCAAAACTACTGATGTGTACGAGCCTGCGGCAACAGTTTAGAACATAGAACGGTACAGCACAGTACAGGCCCTTCAGCCCACAATGTTGGGCCGACCTTTTATCTTACTAAGATCAAACTGCCCTGCATACCCTACTTTGTAATATCATCCATGTGCCTATCCAGGAGCTGCTTAAAAGTCTCTGAAGTATCTGACGACACTACCACTGTCAGCAGCGCATTCCACACGCTCACCACTCTCTACGTAAAGAAGCTACTTCTGCCATCTCCCCTATACTTTCCTCCAATCACCGTGAAATTATGCCCCCTCGTAATAGTTATTTCCACCCTCGGAAAAAGTCTCTGGCTGTCCACTCTATCTATACATCTGATCATTTTGTACTCCTCTATCAAGTCACCAGTCACCCTTTGTCGTTCTAAAGAGAAAAGCTCTAGCTATCTCAACCTTTCCTCGTAAGACCTTCCCTCCATTCCAGGCAACATCCTGGTAAATCTCCTCTGCACCTTTTCCAACGTCACCACATCTTTTCTGTAATGAGGCGACCAGAACTGGACACAATACTCCAGATGTGGCCGAACCAGGCTTTTATACAGCTGGAGCATAACTTCACGGCTCTTGAACTCAATCCCTCTATTTATGAAAGGTAACACACCATACACCTTCTTAACAACTCTATCCACCTGGGTGGCTTGTGGAGATGAACCCCAAGATCCCTCTACTCCCCCACATTGCCAAGAATCTTTCCATTAACCCTGTCTTCTGCTTTCAAGTTTGCCCTTCCAAAATGAATCACCATACACTTTTCAGGGTTAAACTCCATCTGCCACTTCTCAGTCCAGCTCTGCATCCTATCAATGTCCCTTGGTAACCTACAACAGCCCTCCGCACTATCCACAACTCAAACCACCTTCGTATCGTCCGCGACCTTACTAATCCATCATTCCACTCCTTCATCCAAATCATTTACAAAAATCACAAATAGAAGAGGACCCAGAACAGACCCTTGTGGTACACCACTAGTAACTGATCACGATGTTGAACATTTTCCGTTCAGCCAATTATGAATCCAATCTGCCACATTTCCCCCTATCCCATGCTTTCTGCATAAGCATACCATGGGGAACCTTATCAAATGCCTGATTTAAATCCATGTATACCACATCCACTGCTCTACCTTCATCCACGTGTTTGGTCAAGTCTTCAAAGAATTCAATAAGGTTTGTGAGGCATGATCTATCCCCCACAAATCCCTGCAGACTATCACGAATCAAACTGTGCCTTTCCAAGTGATCATAAAGCCTATCTCTCAGAGCTCTTTCCAATAATTTGCCCACCACTGACGTAAGGCGAACTGGCCTGTAATTTCTGGGGTTATCCCTATTCCCTTTTTTTGAACAAGGGAATGACGTTTGCCTCTCTCCAATTTTCCAGCACTATACCCGTGGATAGTGAGGACGAAAAGATCATCACCAAAGGCCCTGCAATCTCTTCACTCGCTTCCCATAGAATCCTTGGATAAATCCCATCAGGCCTGAGGGACTTATCTATCTTCAGCTTCCTCAAAATTCCTAGTACATCTTCCTTACTAAATTGACCTTCTCTAGCCTACCAGCCTGTTTCACACGGTCCTCCTCTACAACTAGGTCCCTCTCAGTTGTGAATACCGAAGAAAAGTGGTCACTAAGGACCCCTGCTATCTCTTCACACTCCGTGCAAAAATTCCCTTTACAATCTTTTATTGGCCCTACCCTTTCCCTGTCATTCTCTTATTCCTCACGTACGTGTAAAAAGCCTTGGAGTTTTCCTTGATCCTATCTGCCAAGGTTTTCTCATGCCCCCTTATAGCTCTCCTAAGCTCTTTCTTCAGTTCCTTCCTGGATAACTTGTATCCTTCGAGAGCCTTTTCTGTTCCTTGTTTCTTAAACCTTACATAAGCATCATTCTTCCTCTTAACCAGTCGTTCGACCTCTCTTGAGAACCAAGGCTCCCTCACACGACTGCATCTTCTCTGGCTGCTAGGGGCAAACATATCGAGCACACGCAGTATGCATTCCTTAAACAATCTCCACATTACAATAGTGCTCTTCCTTGACAGCATCTGTTCCCAATTTATGTTACCCAGTTCTTGCCTAACGGTATTGTAATTACCCTTCCCCCAATTATAAACTTTACCCTGATGAATGTAACTATCCTTTACCATGACTATTGTAAAAGTAACACAGTTATGGTCGCTACCACCAAAATACTCTCCTACCAACAGGTCTAACACTTGGCCCAGTTTATTGCCAAGCACCAAATCCAATGTGGACTCTCCTCATGTTGGTCTATCTGCATACTGTGTCAGGAATCCTTCCTGAATGCACTAGACAAAATCCACTCCATCTAAACTATTACAACTAAAAAGTTTCCAATCAATATTTGGAAAGTTGAAGTCACCCATGACTACAACCCTGTGACTTCTGCACCTTTCAAGTATCTGCCTCCCAATCCGCTCCTATACTTCTCTGTAACTATTAGGGGGTCTGTAAAAAATCCCCAACAAAGTGACTGCTCCTTTCTTGTTCCAGACCTAAATCCAAACTGACTCTGTAGACATATCATTCTCGAACTGCCTTTCAGTATCTGCTATAATAGTCCAGACTATCAATGCCACTCCCCCGCCTCTTTTTCCATTCTCCCTACTTCTTTTAAAGCATCTAAATCCCGGAACTTCGAACAACTATTCCTGTCCCTGAGTTACCAAAGTTTCTGTAATGGCCACAACGTCGTAGTTCCAAGTATCCATCCATGCTCTAAGTTCATCCGCCTTATTTCTGATACTTCTAGCATTGAAGTATACACACCTCAAACCATCTCTGTGTCCACAATTACGCTCCATCGACCCGCATTTCTTTATTAACAACCTGTTGTGTCCGTTGGAAAGCTGAATACCTCAACATCTGAATTACAAGTCCGGTTCCCCATCTCCTGCTAATCTAGTTTAAACCATCCCATATAGCTCGAGCAAACCTTCCTCCCAGGATATTTGTGCCCTTCTTGTTCAGGTGCAACCCGCCCTTACTGTACATGTCCCATCTTCCCCAGAATTTGCTCCAATTATCCACATAATGGAAGCCCTCCCTCCTACACCAGCCCTATAGCCACTTCTTTAGCTGCACTCTCTCCCTATTTCTTACCTCATTATCACGTGCAACTGGTAGTAATCCAGAGATAACTATCCTGTTTGTCCTGGACTTCAGCTTCCAACCTAACTCCCTGTACTCGTTTTTCACATTCTTGGTCCTTTTTCTACCTCTGTCATTGGTACCGATGTGTACTATGACTGCTGGTTGCTCATCCTCCCCCTTAAGTATCTTGAAGACGCGATCCGAGACATCATGAAATCTCGCACTCGGGGGGCAACATACTATCCATTCTTCTCGTTCGCATCCACAGAACCGCCTGTCTGTGCCTCTTTCTCTTTAATCCCTCACTACAATTGCTCTCGTATTCTTCCCCCTTCCCTTCTGTGCCACAAGGCCAGGCTCAGTGCCAGAGACCTGTCCACTATGGCCTTCCCCTGGTAGGTCGTTCCTCCCTAACAGTATCCAAAACGGTATGCTTATTATTGAGGGGAACGGCCACAGGGGATCCCTGCACTGTCCGCCCATCCCCTTTCCGCTTCCAGTCACCAGCTACCTTTTTCCTGTACCTTTGGTGTGACCACCTCCTTATAACTCCTCTCCATCACCCCCTCAGCCTCCCGAATGATCCGGAGTTCATCCAGTTCCAGTTCCAGTTCCCTAACGCGGTTTTTGAGGAGCTGAAGTTGGGTGCACTTCTCGCAGGTGAAGTCAGAGGGGACACCAGCAGTGACCCTTACTTCCCACATCCAGCAAGAGGAGCATGCAACTGCCCTAGCTTCTATTCTGTCTACTCTAGATTTATCAAAGAATAAAATTAAAATTGCCTTACCTTACCGACGCTCCACACAGTCATTTTTATTTTTGGTCAGAAGAGGAGGATGGCTGGGAGACACTACACGTGTAGTGTTTCGGGTTTAGCCAATGCCCGAATATATTAGTTCTCTCCTGGTCTCCACACACCCGCCGCTGAAAAAAAGAAGGCCGCTGCTGCACGAGGTAAGTTTTGATACAGGGGAAGAAAACAACCTTACCTTCCCGTCGGCAACCTGGCTCACGCTGCTGCCATTCAAAACAAGAAGGTCCTCAAGGTCATCAAACGACCTGCCCTCCAGTCCAGGCAGCATCCTGGTAAATCTCCTCTCACCCTCTCTAAAGGTTCCACATCGTTCCTATGATGAGGCGACCAGAACTGAAGACAATATTCCAATTGTGGTCTAACCAGGTTTATATAAAACTGCAGCATAACCTCATGGCTCTTAAACTCAATTCCCCTGCCAATGAAAGCCAACACACCATACAACCCTTTACTCTTTACAAACAATTGATTGTTTTACAATTTACCCCTTAGCTGTGTCCATCTGTCAGTCAATGTGTGCGACTAGCTGTTATGATCAAAGAAGATTGGAATAACTCATGGGCAGCAATGAGATTACGCCGTTGTTTAATCTTGCTCTCTTCGAGTTACAGTATTAATGATAATTGTTAATTTCTGTTTAAGAAATAAATATGTTGTCTGATATCTGTTATTCAGTAACTTGGGAACAATTACGGGATTTTGAGGGTCATTTATTGTTTTAATTTCCCTGTGCTGCGATGTCTCCAGTGTTAGTCAATTTGATTTGGTTTGGTTTACTATCGCCACTCTTGACAGGATGATGATTGGGAAATGGTCACTTCTCGAACAAACTAAATTCGCTTCATTCATTCAGTCAGTGGTTGCTGATTGCTCCTCCTGGCCACAAGGTGCAGGGAGAGGGATTCTGACTCTGTGTATGACCCTTTTCTTCTCAGCGTCATCTCTACATCTCAGCTTTCACCTCATTGCCACTGTCTCCCATCTGAGTGTGCAGCCATTTTGTCCTGACGTCATCGTGCGGGTTTCGTCATTGCGTCTCCCAGATGGCCGGGTGGCTCGATGTCAGGGACAGAGATCTTTCAAAACTGCACGGGATTGTGGGAACAGCGGCAGACATTATTCTATCTACTCTTGTACCCGTACCTGAACCGGAACTATTAACAACACTGTATCAGTTCAACAAACGGACATGACTAGATATTCTACCATTGCGACATGAAGATCCTGGTGGTAACAGTGTTTGCTGTATTCTATCATAACATATACTTTCTGTCTGTATCATGTGAATTACATTTCAAACATTTTCGGATGGAACATAATGTGGTGAAATGTGATTCGCATTTGTACGAAGAACGGAAAGAAAAACAGAATGTTGCTGTTAAAAATACGAAGAAATTATTAAGCCTTATTGTCCAGCGTTCTTGTAAACAAAGATCAGAAAGTTAGCATGGTGGATAAATTTTATGTTGCCAATTAATGCTAGGAGATTGAATTACAAATGTGAGGAAGTCTTGCTTTGAAATGCTCGACGTCAGATTTTTTCCATTCAATGTAGGCATTAATATCCCTTTGGAGTTTCTCCTTCACACACAGTCGCACTGTCATGCATCGGCAAACACGTACTCAGTCCATCTCTGTCACAAACTTAGTCACACTCACGTACTCAAACACAAATAGAGACATAACCTCTCTCAAAAATTCTCGCAGAGGGACGCTGTCGAACACACAAAAAGCACATTCAATCATGCCCTCACAAAAGCATGGCCTCCTCTACTCTCGCTGAAACACGCTCACCACTGAAGGGCCTTACACACTCATTATCAGGCACTGTCACTCGCTCATCAATCTATGCGCGAATTCTGAACAACACCTCACATTTATAATTCAGTGGCTGACCTGCCTGTTTGAAGTTCGGAAATTTAGTCAGACAGTAGCTTGAGCACTAAATGCTGTCAGGGCAGTTAATTTGAACAGGTCCTGGAATTTGCATTTCAGTCAATCAAAACCTGAATATCCATTCAAACAGCCTTCCCTATATCCTGCTTTTGTGAAGCAGACTAACATTTCTTTAATGCAGGAATATATGATTGAAAACGGCTTTTGACACATTTCACTCTGTGCTGAAAGAGTTCATGTCCCAAATTAAAGCCTTCTCAGCTCCTGTACCCGGTTAACATTGGCCCATTTCATAGAATCATAAAATCACAGATACTTATTGTGAGAAAGGAGGCCAGTCGAGCCATAGTTTCTGTATGAGCTCCTGAAAGAACAACCTAGCCAGTCCTACTCTACAGCCTTATCTCTGGAAGCCTCTAACTTCATCTCTTTCAAATATATATATATATATCCAGCCGTCTTTTGAAACCTCCTACGGAATCAGCCTTCATTATTCTCCCAGGCAAAATATTCCAAATCCTAACAACTCTCTGAGTAAAGAAGTTTCTCCACGTCTCACTTGCTGACAATTTTGAAATTGTGGTCCTTAATTAGTAACAAACTATTAGTGGAAACAGAATGAAGTGTCAAAATTGTTTATAATTTGGAACACCTCAATACCTCTCAACCTTCTCTGATCCAAGGAGAATAAGCCCAATCTCTCTAATCTTTGTTGCATCTCATATCCGTCCTTTCTTTGTCATTTAGTATATCTCCTTTGAGCTCTCTCCAGGGCTTTAACATCCTTCCTTCAATAATGCTTCTGGAACTGAACATAAGGCTTTAAGTGTGGTGTGACATTTCGTTTATATTGTCCTCCTCAGTTTAGCATCTAAGAAGCATAACTTCATATATCCCTGTATGACATATGTAGGAGGATGAGAGGTGTTTGAATGTGCAAAGCATGACGAATGATTCCAAAGAAGTCAGTCAGGCATTTTATGATTGTTCACTGCAACCATTTGATGTTAGCAAAGCGCCCAAGTTGACTTTATGAACTGCGAAAAGCAAGAAAGAGTGGGGACTTTGAAGTCAATGCCATGAGATTGATGCATAGATTGATCAGAATGTCAGTCTTTCAATTTACTCCTCACGATTTTCTCTCCCTCCAAACCTGTCATTCATTCACTCATCCCTCTCTCTGTCCACACCTTTGTCAGTTTTTGGACTGTATATTAGACATTGCGATGTGACGGCAGACTGTCTACTTAGTGTAATATTGTTTGCTGGGTCCTATAGGATAAAGGATTGTCTAGTGTACAGTAAACTGGGTCATTTTCAGCTTAGTGAGCTAGTCAAAATGAGGGTGCCAGAAGTGTCGCTGCTCAAGCCACAGTCATTTACAATCAATATCAATGACATACAGGAAGGGAACAATTGTAACGTTTCCTGATTCACTGAAAAAATTAACAACCGCCCACATATTATATGTTTTTCGCAGCAGAGGAGAATAATTCAATGTGATGAATTAAACAAAAAGGAAAGGAAGGTAAGGAAACAAATACAACAAGTACAACTAGAGGAAGAAAATGCTTGGGAATGTAATGGCTCGAAGGAACAATATATTTCCTGGACCTGATGTGATGCATCCGACTATATTAAACAATGGAACTACAGAGACAGTGAATGCCTGGTAATAGTGTTCCAAGAATATTAGATTCTGAAAATGTCCCGAGGAGCGGGAAGCTGCCGATCTAACATCATTAACTCCCGCTTATCCAAATGTTATTGGTTAATGAATCCTCTATACACGTCAATACGTTCCCTCAGACACCATGAGCTCTTATCCTGCAAAGTAAACTCACCTGTGGTACCTGATGAAATATATTCGAAATTCCAAATATATTATACCCAAGACTTCCCCTTTGCCTATTATGCTTGTTACTCTTCCTCTTCGTGAAGCCATGCTGACTATGCTTGGTCAAATGATCTGTAATGTATTTCTACATTCTGCTGTTATATCTTTCATCATAGCATTAAATACAGTGCCACATGGCAGACTGATTAGAAAAATAGAAATGTTTGGGGTTAATGGTTCCGACAACATGGATGAGATATTGACACAAAGATTGGAATCAGAGTGGAGGTATAGATGGGCGTTTCCCAGAATGGAGATGAGTTGAATGTGATCTCCTCTAGTGATCAGAGTTGGAACATTGTCTTTTCAGATTTATACAAATGATTTCGAGATTGGTTTTGACGGCAAAATCTTTAAAATTGCAGCTGTTACGGAGCTAGGGAAAATAATGAATTCTGACGATGGTTTTGGGCGAATTCAGCGGGGCATTGACATTTTGGCCAAGTTGGCAGACACCTGTCAGTTGAATTTGAATGCATAAAAATGAGAGGCATGCATTTAGATAAAAGAAAAACACGTTTAATGGTACAACTTTGAGGTGAATACCGGACCAGAGGGACCTTATTGTTCATGTGCATTGTGGAAAAATAGGAATCTGGCTCACTGGTGCCCTTCAGGGAAGTAAATTTACCACCGTCACCTGGTCTGAGCTAAATGCGACTCCAGACCATCAGCAATATGGTTTACCCTCTCAAATGTCTAGAAAGCAACGCAGTTTAAGGGCAGCTAGGGATGGGCAATAAATGCTGGCCAGTCAGCGGCACACAGAGTGAATAAGGAGCAGATCATTCTGACCTTCTGTCCTGTACTAGATATCAAAATTCGTTTGAGTTTAATTGAATTATTTGAGGAGGAGACCAAGTATGTAGGACAGTAGGGCAATAGATGGAGATTAAATGGATTTCAGCAAGGGCATTCACACAGTCTTCTTAACTGTTGCAACGTGCCTGGCCGCAGTCAGTGGGTTATGCATTTGAACCTTGAGTCCCTCTGCTGCTGCACTCCCCTGAAAATTATATCATTATACCTGCATTGTGACCTCTTCTACCCAAATGCATTGTGATTCATTTCTCTGCATTAACATACATCTGCCAGGTATCTGTCCATTTGGCCATCTTGTTGATGACCCTCTTAAGTTACTCGGTGTCATCCTCAGAATTCACTGTTCTCCTTTGTTTATTATCATTTGCAAATTTGGGGACTTTGCTGTTCACGCCAATCTCCAAATCGTTCATATGAATTTTTTTTTCAAAAAACTACCAATGCTGATCCCTGGGGAACATCAGCGTTCCAGTCGAAATGCTCATCTACACCGAGCTTCTGTTTCCTGTCTTTTAGCGAACATCTAATCCATGTTGTCAAGGACCAATAAAGGACCATAAACGCTTCTAATGTGTTAACTAACCTGCCAATCGGCACTATATCAAATGCTTTCATTAAGTCCATATACTCAATATCCACAGGAATACCTCCATCCACTGCGTGTGTGAACTCGTCCATGAGCTGAACTGAATTTGTCAGACATAAGCTGGCTTTCACAAAGCCATGTTGACTGCCCAGTTTTAACTTATTTTTCTAAGTGTATGGTTCCCTTATCCTATGTTATGTACTCAATCACTTGCAGACTATAGATATCAAGCTGACAGGCTTGTAGTTTCCTGGGTTCTGCTTTGCCCCTTTCTTTAAAAACTGTGTCACATGTTCAATCCTGTGCTCATAGAAGCCTGGAAAATATTTTCAGCGGCTCTGCGCTTTTCTCCTTTAGCTCCCTCAGCAATCTAGGATGCACGTAATCTGAGCCTGGTGATTTTTCGACCTGGCATGCTGCCAGCCTTGTTAGTACCTCTTCTTAATCTATCACTATGCCGCTCATTTTCTCAACACGCATGTTTTGATTTGTTTCCTTGTCACCATTGTACAATTTGGTAAACACAAAAACAAAGTATTTATTTAGTACCGTTGACATACCCTGTCTTTCAGCGAGTAGCTTACTCTTCCTTTTCTTTGTGCGCCCCAGGCAATTCTTCACTAATCTTTTACTGTGAACATGTTCGAGGAACGTTTTACTGTTTGTTTTAGTGCAGTTTTCCATTCTTTTCTCGTGCTTCCTCCTTGCCTTCCTTATTCCAGCCTTAGTATCTCTCCTACATTTCAGATAGACTTTCTAATTTCTACTGCTATTACTTTTTCGGTATATATCACGTGACTTTTTTTCCTTATATCCTCAGTCATCTAGGATACTGTAAATTTGGATGTCCATGTATTTATTTCTCAAATATATGTCGCAAGCTTCGGCTCTATTTATCTCTCTTTTGAAAGTCTCCCAGTTTTCATTCACTTTATTTATTTACTAAACTTCAATTCTAATCAATATGCACCCGTTAAACTGCCAGACCCCTACAGTTTGCTCTTTGTAATTCTGGCATCTTAATTCCTGACTGATTCTTTTTTTTTTCAATTTGTGATTACAACTTCTAATAGTATGATTGGTATTTCCCAAATGCTGATCCACTCTGACGGGTCTACTTAGTCTGCCTGATTTCTTGGGAGCGGATCCGACATTTCTTCATCCCTGATAGTACTGGAAATGTACTGTTCCAGAAAGTTCTCCTGCACACTTTGCCAAAATGTGTCCACTTCAGTGCCCCACACACTTAACTTTACATCCTGTCTTCCCGAAATAATTGGAATCAACGACTACCACAAGATGACTTTTCCTGCACCTTTTCATTTTTTACTGACATATTCTCTCTTCTAATTTCTCTCCACACCATTTCAGACCTGTATGATAACTCCAAAGCGTCGTGGGTTTCCTGGACCTGCTGTCTGTTTTCCTTTTGGTAAACGGTCACACAGTCTCCTGCTTTCCATACACTCTTTCTTCCCGCCCATCACAGTGTGGATTGATCATCTCTGGTTCGACTTTTCGATATTTTCCGTCCATATCGGATTATATAACATGATGACTTCCAAACAAATCACGGAATTAGGTGCTTGAGCTCTTTTCATTAATCATCAATGTGTGACCGAGGCATGCTTTAATCCAAATAGCATGACTGACATTGGTGTGACAAACGCAGAAGCTTCTTTTGCTCTCTTTACAATGGTACTTGCAAATATTATTTCGAACAAATCAATTTTCCACAAAAAGAAAAGAACTGTACCAACACTGCGTTCTCTTGTGCTTTGTCACAAAATTATAATTCACGTATTTTTGCTAGTGGATCTCAGTTTCTGCCAATGACATCCTCAGGTTGTTGACAAAGACTGATAGCAATTTTCCAGTGCAATAAATCAGTTATAATTAAATTATCGACAAGCTTTTCCTGATGAAGGGTTTAGGCCCGAAACGTCATGTTTTCCTGCTCCTATGATGCTGCTTGACCTGCTGTGTTCATCCAGCCCCATGCTTGTTATCTCGGATTCTCCAGCATCTGCAGTACCTTTTATCTCTGACATAATTAAATTATCTCATGGTTTACAAGGCTATTGCCTCCTACTAGTGTGTTGTAATTTCCCAAATATCATCCCCATAGTGAATGCTGTCTGCACCTTGTTGCATGTGGACGCGGATTGATTCAATATGTCATTGTTGCCAAACAAGCAGACCTTTTTAAACCTATCAGCAATAACCACATGATTGACGTCATAAAGGAAGGTACCTGAAAGAGGAAGAAGCAGGTGAGGTTTGGCCTGGGCTTGTACCCTGAAAAACGATGGCAATAAGGTGCCAAGATTGATTAAATGTACTTTCAACAAGTGCAGCCATATTCCTTTTAATAGTTTCTTTTTCTGCAACGTTTAATGATATTTCACAATCATTCTCATTTTACTGAGTTTTATTGATCTCTTTCTTGGCCACTTGATCAAACTTCCATTCACTCTTAGCTTACTTCTTTGCTTTAGCTCACTTATCCTATGTTTAGACAAAAGCTGTAGTGGCGTCAGAACTTCTATGAAACTGGTTGATAGCTACTGAACAGTTGTTTCTCATTGAAAATAGCTCAAGTGCACTTTTGATAAACCGCTAACATAATTAACTGATTTGTAACGGCCTATTGCCTGTGACTTAACTATTGTCGCTGGTTATATCTATGTATCAGTTTGACAGAAATTGTTTTTTTCTTGAACTCACCGAAAAATGGTGCAATTACTTTAACCCCTGCTGTTTTCTATTTCCACCACACAAAAAATCAAGGATGCATCTCAATGGAATAGGGGATTGTCAGAAAAAAATTGCAACATCGCAATAGTACCATTTTATTCCGTGACAATTAACGAATTACTTTCAGGACACTTAAACCCTGATGGATATTCACAGTGTCAGAGGTCACATAACATTAGTTTATCGTCTAACACTTTTATGTGAAGTGACGAGCGTTCGGAGCACTGCTCCTACGTCAGTTGAAGAGAAGGGATATACATAGGCACAGAATTTATAGGTAGCGAGATCAAAAGATCATACAAACGGTGTGAGTGGAGTGTCGACAGACTGAATCATAAGTCTCTGCTGGTGATCAACGGTGTCAGACGGTGTGAGTAAAGTCTCAAGAGCTGATGAGCAATTCCAGAGACGACCTGCAATCCAATTAATTGAGACAGAGAGATAATTAGAAAATAATTAAAATAAGGTCGTGCTGGAGACAAACCAAATGGCTGGAATAACATAGTAGGTATAACAGTCACATGCCGAGGGTCTAGCCAAAGTTAAAAATAATCCAAAACTCTACAAAAGAATTAATGTGGAGAGATCGTAACGAGTTATCAAGGTGATGCTGTCAAAATAGGACAGTAAGTAGGTAAGATTTTGCAGCTACAGAACACCGTGGTGGAGTCACATGTAGCTCGACATGAACCTGAGATCACCGATGAGGCTGTCGTCATGGGTTCAGGACTTGGTTATCACTTTCCACTCAACGATTCTGCTTCGTTGTGTATCTCAAATGCCACATTAGAAGAAGCTTTGGAGAAGATTGGAGGCTGAATGCCCTTGTCCACTGAAGAGTTCCCCGACTGGCAGTGGAGAGAATCTTGAACATATTGACACCGACATCGAGTTTCTGCAGAGATGCAAGAAAGCAGAGAAAATCCTAAAACGATGACAGATCACGAACCTACTCAAGTCGATCTACAACACAGTCTATGCTGAGAGAATCTGGCACTTCACCTCTCGCACACTCCTCAATCATTGGTTAAACAGCTCTACAGCAGACACCACCACCTTGATGTCGAGATAGAATCCATATTCTCAGTTTACGTTTAGGATACAGCGGACCAGCTATGAGACACTGCCAAGCAGACGAGACGATGGAACTACACCACCTACATGCACAGCAAGAACAAGAAACTGAAGAAACTTGGCATCACCACCAGCAGTAAACAAGGATCCCCCGGTACACAATTGGAACCAGTACCACCAAAGGGAAATTCATTGTTAACTTGTCTGACCAATTCCTTCAATCAGATAAAATCGAATTTCTCAGCTGAGGGATCAATTTCAGTTCCACTACCAAAATGTACCCCATTGGCCCGGTTGCAGACAAGAGGAATTCATCAGGTGAATGTGGCTACGGGATTTCTTCCGCAAATCCTAAGAGGTCTGCAGCAAGCCCAATGAGAAACCCATGTACTGGAACAGTCAACAAAGAGGTCCACAGTGCAGCAATCAAAGAAGAAGGAGCCGAATTGAACCCTACCAGCAGGGCAATGCCCTAGGCTTGACATGTATGTTCAAACCAACAGGAAATGCATTAAGTTTAGATTCATCAGCCGCACTCTTAAGATAGCGCAGAATGTCACCCAAGCACACCGCAATGCTCTCAAGTCCAATCACAACATTGTCATCAAATGAGTCGACAAAGGAGGAGCCATCGTCATACAGAATAGAATGGATTACTGCAAAGGATAATTCTGACAACCTAACAACCAAGAACACTACGGACAACTACATGATGATCCTACCAAAGAACACACCTGTCAACATAACAGACTGATCATTGATCCATACATTCAGAGTACCCTAAGCACTCTTACCCCACGTACTACTCACTTACGAGATTTCTACTGCCTTTCAAAGATACACAAAGCCAACACACTTGGCCATTCCATCCTATCAAGCAACGGGATCCTGTGTGAGAACCTCTCTGACTATGTTGAGGGCATCTTGAAACCCATTGTACAGGGAATCCCCAGCTTCTGTAGGAAAACTATAGCTTTCTCACAGAAACTCAGCACCTACGGACCAGTCGAACCAGAAACATTCCTTGTCACAGTGGACATTTTGTCACTGTACACCAGCATCCTCCAGGACATCGCTGCAAGAGCCTCAGTACTCAATTCCAACAACTGCCAGTTTCCAGACACCATCCTACAACTCATCCGTTTCATCCTCGATCACAACATCGTCACCTCTGACAACCAAATCTTCATCCAGACATATGGAACAGCCATGGGGATGAACTTGCACCCCATAATGCCAACACTGTTATGCACAAGTTCGAACAAGACTTCTTTGCTGCCCAGGACCTTCAAACAACGTTATACACAAATACACCGACGACATTTCCTCCCTTTGGACTCATGGCGACGAATCACGAAAACAACTACGCAGCAATATCAGCAAATTTCTTCCCATATCAGACTTACCATGGACTACTCTTCTGAATCAGTCTCATTCTTGGACATACGCGTCTCCAGCAATGACGGCCATCTCAGTACCTCACTCTACTGTATGCCCACGGATATCCTCACAATGCTTTACTTCTGTACCTTCCATCCTAAACATGTTAAAGAACCATCCCCTAATGGCATGTCCTGTGTATATCGCCAGTTCCGAAGTGCGACAGCAAAAAACTGCAGCGGCTTCCTTAGAAGACAGACACAGGACACCACCAATAGAGTCTCCATCATCGTCCAATCCTTCCTTGGAGTGGAGAAACTCAGTCATGCTCTTCACAGCCTTCAACATGTCTACGGGGACAACGAACATCTCGCCAAGTTTATCCTTACATCTCCACTTGTCTCCTTCAAACAACTACCAAACCTTAAACAGACCATCATTTGCAGCAAACTACCCAGCCAGCAGGACCACAACAGGATCACCGACCACAACAGCACACAACTCTGCCACAGCAACCTCTGCAAGGTATGCCAGATCATCAACATGGATACTACAACCTCAAGTGGGAAAACCAAGTACTTGGCAAATACTCAAGTGACTCAGTTGATGTTGTCTACTGCATACACTGCAGACAAGGATGCCCGAGACACTTTATATTGGTGAGACAATGCAGATGTTACAACAACAGATGAATAGACACCCCCCAGTCAGGGAACTTTTTAGCAGTCAAGGACATTCAATCTCCGAAGTTCAGGCAAGCGTCCGTTAAGAAAGCAATCAGGATATACAACAACACACAGTCGCTCAGCAGAAACTGATATTTAAGTTCCATACCAATGAAGACGGCCTCAACAGTGATCTTGGGTTCATGTTGCGCTACATGTAAACCCATCACATTGTCCTGCATCTGTAAAGTATTCCTCATGTTCTGATTTCACAGCATCACCTTGATAACTTGTTATGATCTGTCTCCCTTAATTAGACTATAGAGTTTTGGATTGCTAGTAACTTTGGTTAGATCTTCAACATGTGACTTTTATACCTATCATATTATTCCAGCCACTTGGTTTCTCCCAGCGCTCCATTTTTTTAAAAATTATTTCTGTCTCAATTAATCGGGTTGCAGGCCATCCCTTCACTACTTATTCCGCTGTTGACATTTTACCCCCATTGTCTGACGATTTTGATCATCTTCAGAAATTTATTATTCAGCCTGTTGGCTCTCCACTCACACCATTTGTATGGACTTTTGATCCCTCTGACTACACGTTCTGTATCTGTGTGCTTCACTTCACTTCACAATCCAAAGAAGCAGTGCTTAGAAAGCTTGTGATTTCTATAAACCTGTTGGACTATAACCAGACGTCGTGTTACCTCTGACCTTGTACACCTGAGTCTAGCACCAGCACCTCCAGATCATGATAATCACATACTACATGAACAATATGATAAGCTCTCCTCATCCCAATTGTGACACAGTGTATGTACCAGTCTACTCCAAAAGATACTCCCAGGAATTTCTTCCCTCAGTAGTTCTATGGAAGTTGTTCATTTCAACATTCCAGGGAATTGCACTGAAGGCAGTAAGTCAAAGTCAGAAAACCTACGAGCAACAAATGAGATCTTTATTATTACCTAAGAGGTGATGCATTGTTTCGGATATAAAGCAAGACTTTTGAACAAAGAAATGAAAGCTTAAGTTGATCATCATGTAACATTATCCTACGGTGTTTAAAATTTGACAGATATGCAATGCTTACATTCATTTCCCAAGCAGACCAGCGATAACACGGATCCTGGAGATCCTCCATAGGAAAAGTTATTCCTGCATTAATATTATGTCCTGTCGTTGTGCAAGTAATTGTTCTGCTTTCAGTGTATGGCGATCCAATCCCAAATCCACTGATCGATGTATTGTGAGATGTCTATGGGAATATTGAGCTTGAAAAATTGGTCAACATTATGTTTAATTTCAAACTTAACTTTCAAATTTAATTTCAAAGAAGAAGCTGGGCAGAAAATGACTATGACATATTCTCAGTTCATTCAGGCTCTGCTTGGCACTCAGCCTCAACTGCACAAACCTGAACAAAGTTACAAGGAAAATCACATTGCAACTGTATTCTTACAACAATGGGTCTGCCAACTCAAACATAACAGAGTCAACCATACATCGATGGTCTCAGATCCTTCTTTGAATGAGGCTATTTTATGTTTATGTGAATTTGTATAGACTCTGATAGGGCCACTTTACTTTACCCTAGAATAAATCTACCACATGCAACTGTGGTCAATCCGTTCCATAAATTGAGCCAATTAATTCACAGAACCAAACGAAAAGTGCTACAGCTTAGAATGAGGGCAATCAACCCATTTTTTTTAAATAATGTAAATTATCATCTTCATAATGGCAGCGACAATACATTGTAACGACACCAGACTTCAAGATGCCACAACCATAACCTGAGAGGGAAATATCAGTAAGAGTGAAGACAAAAATATAATTTCATTGAATGGAAAGTAATCATCGCGTTTTCTATATTTGCATGTTCTATATTTGTATTGTATATTCACGATATATTGTAATTAGTTGCACATTGAAATAATCGTGCTTGTTAAAAACTCTTCAACTTAATGTAATTTCGTCTTGTAATGATTGCTTTAAATGATATGAATTATGACAATTCATTCAATTTACATTCTCAAGACGTGACTTTGACATTCATTCCAGACCCAGAGGTCGGTTGAAGAGGAGATGTGTTTAATTGATGCTCAACTATTTTCCAATAAAATGATAGAAGGACAGATTCCTGTCCAATCAGGGCAGTGCAGTGCAAAATAGATGTACCAATCAGCTATGTCATGTTGTATCAGAGGGGTAATAGGAACTGCAGATGCTGGAGAATCCGAGATAACAAGGTGTGGAGCTGGATGAACACAACAGGCCAAGCAGTATCATAGAAGCAGGAAAGCTTGACGTTTCGGGCCTAGACTTCTGATGAAGAGTTCTGTGATGCTGCTTGGCCTGCTGTGCTCATCTAGCTCTACACCTTTTATCTCAGCTATGTCATGTTACCCGGTCGAGTGTGGTTGCCTGAACAACCTTTGCAGAGGAAAGACTTGGTGTCATAATAGAGGGAGGAGATTGCGAAGAAAGTAAAAGAATACTGTAATAACTGCACACAGGCTGGTATGCACAGTAAACTGGCTGTGGTCAGCCATCTTGGAGTCAGTCCCTGAAGTAAGGAGATTCTGAATATCCAGTTTACATCTGTCATGCAGGTCTCCCTGTTTGACCAAGGTTAACAACCACAAACAAGTTCTCACAGTCAATAAGGTCCAAGTTAGTTCCAATCCCTGCATTCCACTCTTCAGCCACCACCCCCACCACCACCCCGAAAACACTTCCGAGCATGTAGGCCTGGTATTTCTCAGGCAGCTTTTCTTGTGATGTTTGCACTCCCAGTCCAGTTTCTCTGACATGGGCGCTGACACAGGCAGCTTTTACTGGGCTGTAGCTCATCTCTTGCATCTCGAGAGAGTTTTCTGCTTTTCTTCCAGTGGCAACAGTATTGAGACTACATCCATCTTGGACTCTGAGGTTTCCTCGATACTAGACGGTGGGTGAGAACCCATGGTTTCTGACGTGTTTTCTAGCTGTTCTGAGGGGCCAGGTATGTTTTGCTCCTGCATTGTTTGCGAGGTAGCAGCTCTCAAGTGATCCAAATGTTTGTTCAGGACCGCATCGCCTACATGAACTTTGTATGTCACAGGATCTGACCTCGTGTCACCCTAGCCTCACACCCATGCAGGGCCATTTCTGTGCTTTCGACACCAAACTTGGTTCCCTAAAGTAAACTGTCTTTCTTGTTTAGAAGAGATATGTGGCAAGCTTCAATATTCTGATGCCGTTTCACCCTCAACTCCAGGTCCAGGAATAGCAGGTTTAACCTGGTGGGAGTCTTCTCCCCATCAGAAACTTTGCTGGACGTAGGTCTGTAGTTGCGTGAGGGTCATTCCCACAACTGACCATTAATCAGGACAGTTTGGTACCGAGTAAAGCTGTGAGTTGTTTTTTTAAGATTGCGTTCAATATTTGAACTGTTCTTTCTGCCAGACCATTGAGCAGTGAATGGTATGGAGCTGTCCGAGTATGATGAATACCATTTGACTTTTGGAAATACTCCAATTTCCTGTTGGTAAATAATGTCCCATCATCCGTGACAACTACTTCTGGGATTCAATGTATAGGGATCAATGTTCGCAGCTTTTCAATCATCCTCCCTGAGTTTGCCAAATGAACACTAACCCTGCCCAACCACTTTGTCTGGGAATTCATAATAACCAAGAACATTGAGCACATGAAGGGACCGGCATAGCCGATGTGCAATATATTCCAGGGTTTGCCCAGCCATTTCCTCGAATGTGGGGGAGCTGCTGGCTGTAATCTTCGACCTTCTTGTCACTCTGGGCACTGCCCCAATATTGTGGTAATGTGGTTATTCAATACTTGCCAGTAGACATAAAGACTCACCAACGTCATCATTTTGGACACTCCCGGACAACTTTCCTCGGGACAATCACTCTCAGTCCACATAATAAAATGCCGTCCTCTACGATGAGGGGTTGGGTGTTTATCCAGCTTCAAGAAGCAGTTTCCTGTTTCTTTAAGATCCCCACAAAGTCATATCTAACTGTCGGTCTTCACAATTGACAGGACTTTGCTGACCAATTCATAAAGTGGACTTGTTTGATGATTCCTTCACTTTCCAGCCTCTGATTTCTGCCTCTGTTTATGTCCATAAGGCATATGGCACCGGGCTGCCACACAAGAATCGTGGAATTGCTTCCTGGTCAACATGCAAGATAGCCTTGGCTCCTTTCATAATCTGTAGAAATTCCTGGAAAACGTCTGGGTACTTAATTTGAACTTCACTCAGGTAACCATTTTCTAATGGAGCCAATGAACATGAATCATTCTCAACCACTTTCATCCAATCAGGTTTGGGCCCATACCTTTTGCTACAATCAGTGGTGAGGGAACCAGCTTCTTCTCATATGAGATGGTAACAGAAGTTGTATCCTTAATCTGTAACGGTTCACTGGCATAGGTTCTCAGTCTAGCCTAGATCTTATGCAAACTTCAGGATTGGAGTCCAGAGCTAATTTTGTTAAATACAGAAACTGCAACCACTGATAAAACCACGCCTCTATCAACCTCCACCAAAGCCGGGTGACCATTTAACGAGACATTTATTTAGTTTGGTTCAGGTTTGAATGTTGCTAAACAATTTAATTGTTCCAAGGCAGATGTAGGTGGGTTTTCTGGCATGTGCATTCACCTCTATACCAGCCTAATAGATCTCTTTTCAATTCAGGTCTAGTGGGGCACTATTGCTGTCTCAAGCCCGCACTCTGGTCTGGAACCTAAAGGAACTGTTAACCACTTGGCCTAGACTTGATTTTGCTTTGAGGGTTTGCTGTGGGCTGAACTCTAGACCCTCTGTTCAGGATATATATTGAGTGAGGCTAGGAAATTGCTTTCACTCAAGTCGTGTTCCCCCGGTGTCAGTTGGCCTGGTGAGGGTGTCCAGTTGCTTTGGCGTACCCTGCACTCCATATGCTCCATTTGCCACACTTTCTCATAAAAATGCCAACTGGTGTGCATGTTTGAAGTCCAGTTGGCTTCAGCTAATAGGGTCTTTTGTATGGTTAGATCATTCATCCCACTCTCATCGCCACAGAACTAACTCCATAGATGCCGGTATCACATCACTAGGTCAACTTTATTTACACGTACAAAGTACCCAAAACTAGTCCGGTTTCCTCAGAACCAGCTCTCAGAGTGAATGGAACCCCTGACGCTCCTGTTTATATCCGTCAGCCAGGGATCCTTCTTTGCATCAGGTTAACAGTCCTAATCAGGGAACTCATATTCTATGAGGTCCTCCTGGCCGACCTCGCTCAAATTACTACACTACCCTCATCCCAGTTTCCATTTTAACTGCTCCCCAGTTGGCACCCTTTATGCCTGGCACCTTGACACCTAAATACTTTGCACCTCAGCTTTGTATGTGTTATGAGACACTTTTAGCCAGGAAAGATCTGTCAGGATGGAACTACAGTTCTGAATATAATGATATAATAATATAATATATCCTGAATATAATCTCATCTCAGCAATGCAAAGCCCAGTTCGTTATCAGAAAGAAAACGGTCCGAGTGGTAATGTGTGTGAGATTCCCACTCATTGGAAAAGCTATTCCAGCATTTTGTTGGTTTAAATGGTAAGAATCAAGGAAAAGCTACGTCTAACGATGGTAGAGAATAGCTTTCTCGCAAACGATATTGCAGCTATCTGTCTTTTTTTAAAAAATTTCAAAACTAGCCTTTTAACTTTGTTTCCTTATTTTTCTATTTTGTCCCCAAGATTTTATGCTGAGGTGTCTTTCAAATTCAAGATGGCACCAGGAATGGAGATATTGTACTCTTTTGCATTGTACACATGTACTTCTGTACTTGACTACACCTGACAGTAAAATCTCACTCTAATTCTGAAGAAATAGTGACATTTTATTTTTCGAATAATTTCTACTGTGTAATAACTCTCAGAGGAATGGGATTAATTTGCTATTTGTTCAGATTACTGCACCTGATGTCATTAGTGATTCTAACTAATGCTTCACTGGACATTCTGCTGAGAAATAAATTGAGGTTGTGTTGACGATATTATTGTGTTTCACTGGACAGAAACACTGACTCCACATTAACAGACAGACCTGACCGGGACAGAATTAAATACACAGCAATCTTACAGATAGCACGTATTTACTACCCAATACTTGCGGCTGTTGGCATTATTGGTAAGTGCTTAAATCCAGTTAAGTTTAAATAAAACCAATTTCACTCGACTCTCACATTCTTTCATGTACTTTGACATACTTTCCTCACTTTTGGCTATTTCCAACCTGTACGTTCTTAATGGTTTCACCAACAGTTCATTTTTGTTACTGTTTCCTTCCATCTGCAGAAGAAGGTTTATGCATTAATGTTTTAAAGAGTATTTACTTCCAATGCAGAGCAGGTTGAGTCAGCATTTATTTCGCATCCCTAGTTAAACTTGAGAATGTAGTGGTGAGAGATAATAGGTATTGCAGATGCTGAAGAATCCGAGATAACAAGGTGTGGAGCTGGATGAACACAGCAGGACAAGCAGCATCATAGGAGCAGGAAAGCTTGACGTTTCGGGCCTAGACCTTCTGACCGTCAAGCTTTCCTGCTCCTATGATGCTGAATGTAGTGGTGAACTGCCTTCTCAACCCATTTGGTGTAACAGTATGTACATGGAGTCACAGAGTCATACAGCACAGAAACCCAAACTTCTGTCCAACTCAACCGTGCCAACCATGTTTTCTAAACTGAACTAGTCCAATTTTCCAGCATTTGACCCATATACCGCTAAAAGTTTCCTATCCATGTCACTGTCCAATTGTCCTTTAAATATTCCAGCAACACTGAAGGAACAGTGCGTGGTTTGACGGGAACTTGCAAGTGGTGTAATTTCCCTACGTCTGCTGCTTCTAGACAGTAGTGGCTGTGAGGTTGAGAGGGCGCTGTCTGGGGATCCTTGGTGAGGTGCTGCAATGTATCTTGTAGATGGTACACAATGCTGTTGTTGAGCACATTGGGAACACAGACTGAAGGTTTGTGGATGTAGTGACAATCAAGTGAGCTGATATATCGTGGAATAAATGCGAACTACTGCGAGTGCAAGAGATCAGCAATCAACAAAGGAATGTCAATTAAACTCAGCAGATTTAGCAGTTTCTGTCGAGAGAGAGACCAAAGTTAAGCTTTCTAGTCTGGTATGACTCTTCTTCAGTATTTTTCATGGTCCTGGATCATGTCAAGCTTCTTGAGTGTTGTTGGAGCTGCACCCACCCAGGCAAGTGTAGAGTATTCCATCACACTCCTGACTAGTGACTTGTCATCGGTTGGCAAGCTTTGGGGTTTTGGAAGGTGAGTTTTTCACTGCAGGATTCCTAGACTCTGATGCGCTGTTATGGTAAAATTAACGGTATGGATAATGCAGGGCAGTTTGAGTCAGTGGCAACCTCCAGGATGATGACAGTTGTGGATTCCATGATTGTAATGTCACTGAATATCAAATGGAGTTGGTTAGATTCTCTTTTATTGGTGGAGATGGCATATGCCTGGTACATATGTGGATGAAATGTTATTTACTACTTGTCCATAAGATCATAAGAACATGATGGACAGAGTCAGAATTACACCATTCAGACCAACGAATCTGCTTCACCATTCAACCATAACTGATATGTTCCTTGATCTCATTCTCCTACTTTCTCCCATAACCCTCGAATTCCTTTCTCATCAACAAAATATCTGTTCATGTCTTAAGCACACTTGATTACTCGGTCTCCACGGACATCTGCGGCAATGATTTACTCAGATTCACCATCCTCTGGCTGAAGAAATTCCTCTTCATCTCAGTTCTAAAGGATCATCCCTTTCTATTGACGCTCTTCCCTTGGGCCTTCCTCTCTGCTACTAGTGGAAACATCTTCCGCATTTTCACTCTAACCAGACCTCTCAGTGTCTGTAAGATTCAGTCAGGTCCCCCTTATCCTTCGATACTGCATCGAGTACCGATCCAGAGTCCTTAACTGCTCCTCATATGACAAACCCTTCATCTCCGAGTTCATTCTTATAAACCTTCTCTGAATCCCCTCCGAGCCCAGCTTCTTCCATAGACGCGGAGACCAAAGCTGCTCACGATATCTTGATTACGATGGTAAACCTCTACTAATTAGTACATGAAACTAATCAGTATCTGCAACTTGCACTTTTATTACATATGTGAGTTAGTAACCTTTCCACACAGTAAAAATTCACACGACACCAGTTACGGTACATCAGATTTACTTGAAGCGTCAAGCTTTCATAGCACAGCCCCTTCTTCAGGTGAAGTCACGACATGTGACTTCTGACTTTGTCTACCCCACTCCAACACTGGCACCTTCATATCACGAGCCTTCCACAAAGTTCACTATGAGTTCGTCAATTCGTAAAAATTACAATAACTTTCTTATAATTGCTAGCTTTGAAAGGTATATTTTCTGATTCATGATGTTTGAGTGGTCCTGTGCTCAATTTTATGTTTGATCGATTGTTTTCAAAAGGCAGCGATTAGCAGAAGATGTGAAATATTGTCCCACGTTATCAACTACAATAATGCAAAATTACTTCAGTTCAGAACTATCAGGTTAGCATGACAGTGTTCTGCTCATTTAGTGATTGATGCCACTGGATCTGTCCGTTGTGAGTTTGAACAAATAATTACACAGCATGATGCCTGTGACCAGTTAGTATGCACGTCTGTAATCTGACTGTTACATTTTCATCCTGGTGAGTTGAATTGCCTCTCCAATAGATTGCCAGCAACATTCAGTTCAGTTGTATCGATGCTATGAATCCCTACCTTTGGACCAGGGAAACCCAGGTTCAAGTCTCACCTCTCCAGAGGCTTGTCATGACATCTCTGAAGAGGTTGATTCAGAAAACATCTTGATACTTTTAAATATCTGGCACTGTCTATCAGGAGATGGCAATCAGATAACATGATTTTGCAGCTCTTGTTCATATTTCCCTTCCAACATTGTTTTGCATGGCCTTGAGTTAAATCTGTTTTTTCACCACTCCCCTAGAATACAGAGACAGTTCAATTATGCAACTTAATGTCATCATATTGTCAAATGGGCATTTTCTTGTACAGGTGGCCCTGCATGAAAGCAGATTTCGTTATACTGATCTTTGTTTTTCATTAGTCCTGCCATTTCCGCACTATATACTCCCTGAATTTCCTTCCAAACAGCAGTTTATTGAATCATAGAATCCCCACACTGTGGAAACAGATCATTTGGCCCATCGCTTCCGCACCGCCATAAAGCATCTAAACCGGACACACCCTCTACTCTACCCCTGAAAATTTGCGCTTTCCACGGCTCAACCTCCTTGCCTGCGCCTCCATGGATACACTGGACAATTTAGCATAGCCAATCTACCTCACCCGCACATGCTTGAATTGTGGGATGAAACCAGAGCACCCGGAGGAAACCCACGAAGACGCAGGGAGAATGTGCAAACTGCACACAGACAGTTGCCCGAGGGTGGAATCAAACCTGGGTCCGTGGCACTGTGAGGCAGCAGTGCGAACCACTGAACTACCGTGCCACCAACAACCAGTTGTTTCGTTTCTGTATACATTTGTCTATTTGTCCTCCTTACATAAAACCTTTCATTTTTCAATGCATTTTTCCTGGAGTTCTGCACCCTGCTTTTTTTTTTAACAGATTTCTTTTTACACTTCAAAGATCAAATGTGGTTGTACGATAATTTTGAGAATCAACGATTCCACAAAACAAAAGAGTTTATTTTCAGACTCCTTTTAAAGTTCCTGCTCCTATATGTCGATATTCCCCAAAGCTTGAATTATCACATTTCCATTATCTTTGCAAACCCCTGTTAACTCAAGAATTTTGATAAGGTATAAGAACATAGGAAATAAGAGCAAAAGTGGACATCCTCGAGCCTGCTGGCTGTTCTGTAAGATTATGGGTCATCTGCTCCAAGTCTTTGGTGCTAGCTCCGCAAAACCCTCAAATCCATGATAGTTCAAAAATCTATCCACCTCTTCTTCAAATATTGTCAGTGATCTGGCATTCAAAATTTTCAGGGCGGAGAATTAAAGGCATTCATTTCTCTCTGATAGAAGAAAGTCTAAGTACGGTTAGTACGATTGGTTAGTGGTATAGTAGACTGTGATCTTTATCAAGTGGGCCAATGGGCCAAGGAGTGGCAGATGAAATTAAATTTAGATAAATGAAAGGTGTTGCATTTTGGTAAGATGAACAGTTAATGGAAGGTCCCTGAGTCACGTTGTTACACAGAGAATCCTTGAGGTTAATGTACACAGTCACTTGAAAGTCTTGCCACATGAGGACAAAATGGGAAATTAATCATTTGGAAAGCTTGTCTTCATAGCTCAGATCATTGAATGTAAGAGTTGGGGTGTCATGTTGCTGTTGCACATGACGTTGGTGAGGCCATATTTGTATTACTGCATACATTTCTGGAAATCATATTATTAGGCTTAAGAGGGTTCAGTTAAAATTTACCAAGGTGTCACTTGGACTCGGGGGTTTGAGATATGACGTTAGGCTACATCGGCTGCAGTTATTTACCCTGAAGTATCTGAAGCTGAGGAGTGAACGTATAGCAATTTATAAAATCATGAGGTGCATAGCTAAGGTGAGTAGAAAAAGTAATTTACCCAGGGTCGGGGAGTCCATGACGAGAGACAATAATTTTAAGGTGAAATGAGACATATATAAAAGGGACCTGAGGGACAACTTTTTCACATACAGCGTGCTTCGTATTTGGAATGAACGGCCAGAGGAAGTGATAGATGCAGGTGCAGTGACAAAATTTAAAAGACATTCGCAATGGTATAGGATTAGGAGAGGTTTAGAGAGGTATGGTCCGATACACTAGCAAATGGGAATAAAATAGTTTCGGAAAACTGGTTAGCAGGGACGAGTTGGAATGAAGGGTGTGTTTCCATGATGAATGACTCTGTGACACTCTGACTGAATAGCAACAGAGAGCCTAAGATGATTTGCATCAGTGAACAGTTTAATAAACACTATCAATTGGATCGTGGAGATGTGTATCATTAAAGAAAACGGGCGTCTATAGATAAGAGGCAAAGTACATTCCCAGTATGCAACCTCTTTATCGTTGAGGCTAACTATTTAGACAGAATCTTATTATGACATAAACCGATCTAGACTTTACATTCGAGAGCAACCTTTAGCCTCTGGACACAAAACTCTTAGACAGTAAGGCTGGGCTCCCACTCTGCGAGCAGGGAGGATTAGATTACACATGCTGAAGTCAGCAGTATTAGAATGTGGTTAAATACAGCACCCTTTGTGAAACGCCAAGGATAGACATAAGAGCATCTGAGAAACATCATGAGGTCATGGAACACTAAGAGTCGTCCATAAGGCTGCCTGTCACTGACCACACAGTCACATGATGAATTCGATTGGGTGTATATTTGAGTAATTAATAATACGATTGGTCTGTGAATGATAAAGTTGATATAAGATAAATATCATCACTAATTTAGATATCCAAACTGAAATTTGAATTCACACTCGTCACGTTTTTCATTCTTGCATGGAAAGTGATCATCATATGTGGCTAGCCGGCAATTATTGCCCAACTCTCGTTCCCCTTAAAAAGGTGGTGATGAGCTGACTAATTGAAATTCCACAGTCCACCTTCTGTGAGTTGACCCACAATGCCCCGACAGAAAGAAGTACTGAACGTTGACCCAGACACAGTGAAGGAACAGTGATATATTGCCAAGTCAGGGTGGTGAGTGGCTTGGAGAGGAATGTGCATGGAGTTCTGTTTCCCTGTATTCACTGTCGTTGCCCTTCTAGATGGAGGCGGTTGTAGGTGTTTGAAGGTGCTGTCTGTGAAGCTTTGTTGAATTTCTGCCGTGCGTCTTGTAGATAGTCCACACTGATGCTACTGAGTGTTGGTGGTGGAGGGAGTGGATGCTTTTGTGGATATGGAGCCAACCCATAGGGCTTCAATCCAAACTTTCAATTACAGTATTACTGTTCTGAAGAAGTGTTACATTTACTGAATTCTGTAATGATTCTCGAATGCTCCTCACCTTCCTCATCTCCGGGGCCTACCTTCCCTCATTTGGATTCCCTGCAGATTAGTGACTAGAATTAGTGAGAATATGTCGGACCCTGGTCAGTGACAGGACAATCCAACAACCTACACTGCACATTGGAACATCTCAGTTCTGTTTCAGAAAATACACATTGTTGTGGCCACTCATGTGGTAGGTTCCTTATTAATATAAATAGCCCGTTAACATAAAATACCTTCTCCTTATCACCATTTTAATTTGACCTTTTTTCTCCATTACCAGTTTGATAAGCATGAAAAATCTATTAAACGTTCTGGTGAATCTCTCAGCATGACGTACTTGCACTAAAATATTTCATTCATTGTATTATTTATTTATTTATTTAGTGTGTTTGCCTATTGATTCAAAGCAGCGCTTTATAACATTCTTGGGTTTGTTTGAATCAATAATTCCATTTTATGTTTTCACCATGCATGGTGTAATTAGATAATGTATTAATCGGAGGCAAGTGGTGTGATTTAGCAAACCTATTAAACTGACTCGAATCATGAAGAAGCGCACCTTTCTGTATTTTTCTTACGGTTAACTTAGTGGCAATCATGATCCTGAATCGAGGCAATTGTGGGCTCTCTAAATGCATCACTCGCTATTTGTTGGCAATGTCTACAGCAGATCCACTTCTTGCCATCCGTAATGTCTTCCTGAACAGAATTAACAATCTTTATTTCCCAGTTACTTTCTTATCCATCACTCCTGTGTGCTCTGTGACAGTTCTTCTGTTCCTTGCAGCCCTGGACTGTTCAGTTTGGTTCACAGCTGCTTTCACATTCGATCGGTTTGTAGCGATTTGTTGCCAGAAGCTAAGACCAAGATATTGCAATAAGAAAACTGCGCTTGTGGTTATAGTAACTGTAAGTGTGGTTGGCTGTTTGCGGTCAATTACTTGGTATTTTGTATTCACTCCTGCAATTGTAATTGACAATGTACCATGGTTTTGTATCGCAATATCAGACGATGATACATCATTATTTTGGAAAGTGTATGTTTGGATTGACACTATAATCACACCGTTGCTTCCGATTGTATTGATTTTAATATTCAATGCTCTGACTGTCAGGCATATTATAACAGCTAATCGCATTCACTGTCGTCTCCACATCCACGGAAATGGACAGAATAATACTGATCCAGAGGTGGTAAACCGAAGAAAATCTATCATCTTGCTCTTTGCCCTGTCTGCCAATTTTATCCTGTCGTGGATGTCGTATGTCATACGCGCTTTAATCTGGCAAGAAGTAAACTATAATTATGAAGACAAGACTTTTAATGATCCAATATTTGTCTTTCAAGAAATTGGATTCATGCTACAGCTTCTGAATTCGTGCACCAACACCTGCATATACACTCTAACACAGAATAAATTCAGGGAGGGCTTAATCAATGGAGCAAAATGTCCATTTACTAGAATTGGTAAACTATGCAAACAGGTATGCAAGTCGGACCTCTACTTGAAAATGCATTTCCAGTCATAAAATACCACCTCTATGGTGAAGGATCTTATGTAATTTCCCTAGTTGCAATAAATGGAAAGAAGCCCATTTCCTCAGAGATTCTCAGTTATTCAAATTTGAAGTAATCAACTATGCTGAAAAGAAAGGAGTTGAAACTAGAATAATATTTCACTGAGCTTGAGTATTTTTAAAGTATCTCACTCATCAAAAGGCTGAGACTTTGTCTGTTTTTCATGTCAAGATCTTTTCCAATTTCTAAAGCGTTTATAGCTTTGCTTTCTCTCATTAATAAATTTATGGTAGTGTGCTGAAAGGACAGTAGCAGCCACATACGAATATGTTCAGTGGTTACCACGGCAACAAAATGCAAAGATGAACGTTAAAATCTTCAAAAACTGTTTTTTGTCTGGGCGCTGGTTTGACCAGTATTAACAGCAGCTGGAATCATAACATGCAAAATTCAAAACTGTTTTCCATGATTCACGTCCGGTCTCTAGCATTGCCTTCTAAAAACAACCTGTCTGGTCGATGAGATAAAAGGTACTGCAGATGCTGGAGAATCCGAGATAACAAGCATGGGACTGGATGAACACAGCAGGTCAAGCAGCATCATAGGAGCAGGAAAACTTGACGTTTCGGGCCTAAACCCGTCGATGGCATTGTTGTCAACCATCACCCACTAGCTAACTTTCAAACTATCCCATTTTTAACATTCCTTAATCTTTTTCATTGGTCATGCTACGCATTTTGTTTTTTAAGGTGTTTTAAAATATCAGTTGAGTTTTCAGTTCCTGTCTACAATTGTGACTCTTAATTGTTACTTTCTCCCATTTATTTCTCTGTACATTATGTATAATGCACAGTGGATTGTCAATTTCCTCACCATATCAAAGCGGCTTCCTGAACATTGAGACTTGGCACGAAGATTCAATGCGAAAGAAATACTGAGCACTGACACTAATTATGAAGACAGTTCTTGACCACTGAGACTCATTCTGTCGGACGTCCTGAACGAGACAGTTGTGCTGAACTAAAAGTATACATGGTGTGTGAGATTTTTCTCTGGCTCAGCAGATAAGCACATGGTAAACTCAGCGAATTTCTTCCCACCAGCTACAAAATAACCCATTTGAGGATTGGAATGGTACTGAGTGTCAAGTGATTCTCTAAAGTCATTTCCTCTAACAAAGGATGTGTGAAATTTAGTTGCACAGCGGAACATTGCGTCGATGGTCTATAAGACCATAGGATGATAATAAATAAGCTCAGGAGGAGGCAGCTTCAATCGTCGAGTCTGTTCCACCATTAATTAGGGTCATGGCTGATCCAACAATTCCCGCATGCACTTTCCCTGCACTTCCCCATGAGCCTTGATTCCTCACCTAATCAAACACCTGTCGCTCTCAGCCTTAAATCCACAAACGGATCCTAAGCCCAAAAATCACTGTGACAAGGAGTTCCAGACACCTCTCTGAGCAAATAAATCCTTCTTCATTTTACTCGTAAATGGACGCCCTTTAATCCACTACCTACATGGGTACAGCTCCAACAACACTCAAGAAGCTTGACAGCAGCACATTCACAAACAGCAACTGCCTCGGCCACCGACGCTGAGTAGCAACAGTGTGTACCACCTAAAATACTCTCTGCAGAAATTCACCAAAGATCCTCAGACAGCATTTTCCATTCCCACGACCGCTTACATCGCAAAGAAAAAGGCCAGCAGATACATGTGAACATTATTCACTGCAAGTTCCCCTCCACGACACTCAACATCCTGACTTGGGATTACACCACCGGTCTTTCAGCGTCGCTGTATCCAAATCCTGGAATTTCTTCCCGAAGGGCAATATGGGTGAGCCAACATCACATGGACAAGAAGGCACTCACTACCCCTTCCCAAAGGGCAAGTCGGAACAGGCAATAAATGCTGACCCAACTGCAAAGTTTGCATCATTGCACAAAGAAAATTAGCTGATCTGTTAATTGTGCTTATGAAATCAATTAAAACTAGTTGTGAATTTAGATGCTGCCCATTACTGTTCTCTTCAATTCCAGTTCAGATTTCTAATCAATTGTAATTCGCAACAATGTAATGCGTCTATTTGACACAGAAATAACTTCCCAGAGGCCAGTACCCCATCATTAATCACCCTATATTTACATGTACACAATACAATGGTTTTGAGCAGCCAGATCAAAGCAGTATACATAGTGAGGAGAATTACTAGTCTATTTTATCTTTGAATGTCACGGGCGAATATTCTTCAGGTAAGTGCTGTTTTCTCCCGTCGCCACTGAATTAACTGCACACGGACCAATATCCCGTAACCAAGTCCCTTTATTTACATGTGCATTGTACTTAGTATTCATCCGGTTTCCTCAGAGCCAGCTCTCAGGGTGAACAGAACCTCTCACACTCCTGTTTATAGTTTTAGCCAGGGGTCAGTGATTGAACCAGGTTAACAGCAACAATCAGGGAACTCATATTCAATGAGCTCTACCTGACTGACCTGCTTCCAATCACCACAGTACGCATATCCCCGTTGGCATTCTAACATCTCCCCAAATGGCACCCTACATACCTGGCACATTTTCACCCTGGTCACCTTGCACCCTGCTAACATGGAGCCCTAAATCATTATCCATCGGGCACCTTACTGTTACAACACTGCAAAATCAGACTTTATCCATTATAAGGCAGTTCTAGCCACAGAAACATCTGTCAGGATGGTTCGGCATTCCTGAGGGTGCCATGAATGGAATCTCCTCGAAGAAACGACGAATTCCCTTCTTTCATCAAGACGAAAATGCCCGAATGGCAAACTATGTGAGATTCCCACGCCCAGGAAAATATGTCCGTGACCAGTTGGATTCAAAGTTAATAATGAAGAATGGCACAGAATCCTGCAAGCTGTAGTGCATTGTCTGTCTTTCGAAAATATTTCAAAAACTAGTCTTTAAACATTTAAGTTTATTTCCTTTTTTACTTCATACTCAGCAGGATTGTAATGTTTTACTTTTTCTCTGTTTCTTCATTCTCCTATCTTATATCGAAGATTTTATACCTAGGTACATTTCTGCGTAAGGTGGCGCTGGGAATGGCGATATTATACTCTTTTCACTATACACGAGTGTTTCTGTACTTGAGTACATGTGAAAATAAAATCTGATTCGAAGTGTCAGGAAATTAGTGACATATTACTCTTCAAATTACATTCTACTGCGTTATAACCCTCAGAGGAAAGTGCTTAATTTTCTGCTTGTTCAGATTACTGCAACTAATATAATTAGTCATTGAAGCAAATTCATTGTCCCACTGGACATTTACCTACCAAATAAAATAAGGTTGTGTTGACGATATTGTTGTATTTCAGCGGGAAGAATAATTGACGCCACATTAACAGACAGACCTTACCGGGACAGGATGAAATACACCGTCATCTTACAGATAGCTCGAATTTACTACCCGATACTTGCAGCTGTTGGCATTATTGGTGAGTGCTTAAATCAAGTTTTGTTTTTGTAACTCTACTCTCATTCTTTATGGAAATTTGACTTACATTCTGCAGCTGCGCTCTTTTCCAAGTTTAGCTTTCCTAGATGTTTCACCAGTAGTTCATTTTTATTCTTGTTTCCGACGGTCTGGTGATGCAGGTTTATTTAGAAATGTTTTGCAGGCATTTAGGTGCAATCCAGAGCAGGCTGAGTCAGCATTTATTCCCCATCCAGTATTACACTTTGGGAAGATGGTAGTAAGCTGTCTTATCAAACCAATGCAGATATTTGGTGTAAGAGCACCTACATGGAATCAGAGAGTCGTACAGCACGGAAACAGAGCCTTCGTTCTAACTTGTCCATACCGATCAGGTTTCCTAATCTGAACTCCTCCCGTTTGCCTGCATTTGACCCGTTTTCGGCTAAAACTTTCCTTTCCGCGTAGGTGTCCAAACGTCTTTTAACCTATGCAGCAACACTGAAGGAAAGATGTGTTTCCAAGCCAGGATGGTGAGTCGATTGACGGGTATTTGTAAGTGGTCTCATTCCCATACAAATGCTGCTTCTATAGATAGTAACGGCTGTGAGGTTGAGAGGTTCTCTCCGAGGAGACTTGGTGAGTTGCCGCAATATGCCCAATAGATTAAGCATTCTGCTGTTACTGAACGACAGTGAAGGGCAGACAGAACGTTTGTGGATGTGGTGGCAATCAAGTGGGCTGTTATATCTTAGCATAAAGGCAAGCTATTGCAGATGCGGGATATCTGCAATAAACAAAGAAAATGTTGAATGAACTGATCATTTCTGGACGTTTCTGTGGAGAGAGAAAGAAAGGTTACGTTTTCTCGTCGAGTATTACACTTCTTCAGAGTTTTCCATGGTCCTGGATGGTTTCAAGCTTCTTGAGTGTTGTTGGAGCTGCACCCATCCAGGATAGTGGGGACTTTAAAATCATACTCTTGAATTTCGCCTTGTTGATGTTGGACAGGATTTAGGGATTCTGGAAGGGAGGTTTTTGCTGCAGAATTCATAACCTCTGACACGCTGTTTTGGCAACAATACTTATGTGACTGACCCAAGGTAGTTTTGGGTCAAAGGTAATCCCCAGGGTGTTGATAGTGGTAGTTTCTGTGATGGCAATAACACTGAAATTCAAATAGTGATGGTTAGAACCTCCTTCTTTGGAGATGCGAGTTGCCTGATGTTTGTGCAGATCAAAAGCGATTTACTACTTAGAGCCATAGAATCATATAACACAGAAGCAAATACTTCAGCCCAACCAGTCCATGCCGAATATGATCCCAAACTAAACTAGTCCCACCTGCCTGCACCTGTCCCATGTCCCTCAAAATCTTTTCTATTCATGTCCTAATCCAACCACCTTTTATACATTGTAACTGTACCCGCACCCACCACTTCCTCATAAAGTTCATTCCACACTCGAATCACCCTCTGAGGAAAAATACTACCCCTCGGGTATTTTCTAAAGCTTTCGCCTGTCACCTTAAATATGTGCCCCCAATCTTAAAATCTTCCATTCTCAGGAAAAGACACCAACCATTAACTCTATCTATACTATTCGTTAATTTTTAAACTTCTCTCAACGCCCTACGTCCCATTGAATAATAACATTAGGTATATGTGCTTGATGAGGTAAATCCGCCCATCGAATCTGCTCCACCATTCGATCATGGCTGATGAATTGCTTAACCCTATTCTCCTACCTTTTCCCCGTAACCCTGGATCCCCTTAAAAAACCAAGAACAAATATATCTGTCTATCTCAGTTCTGAGGAAGTGTCACCGGACCCGAAACGTTAACTCTGTTGTTTCCTTCACAGATGCTGCCAGACCTACTGAGCATTTCCAGCAACTTCATTTTGTCCCTGATTTGCAGCAACAGCAGTTCTTTCGGTCTTTTTTATATATCTGTCTGTTTCTGTCTTAAGTACATTGGCTGACTTGGTCTTCACGGACGTCAGCGACAAATGGATTTTACAGATTCGCCACCCTCCGGCTGAAGAAATTCTGCTCATCTCAGTTATAAACGTTGGTCCCTTCACGCTGAGGCACAGCCCATTGATCATAGTCTTCACTACAAGTGGAAACATCTTCTCCATATCTACTCTATCCAAGCCTGTCAGGATTCTGCAAGTTTCAATCACAGCCCCCTCATCCTTACATCGAATACACACCCAGAGTGCTCAGCTGCACCTCATATGACAAGCCTTTCATCCCCGGGAGCATTCTCACAAATCTCCTCTGAACCCTTCCAAGTCCAACACATCTTTCCTTTCACTTGGATTCAGAAGTGGTCACAATATCATGAGTAAAATGTTAAACGTCTCCGAATGAGTAAATGAAACTAATGAGTACATCAAAATTACACTTGTATAACATGTTGGAATTAGTTACAACTTTCACACAGGTCACAATAAGTTCATTTTTTACGTGATGAATGCAATCATTGTCTCGTAACTGCTAATACTGAAAGCTTTATTTTCTGATTCCTAGTGATTGAGTGATCCTGTGTTCAAATTCTTATTGTTTGTTTGATTGTTTTTCAAAGGGCAATGGTTACCAGATGATGTAAAATGTTGCCTTGCATTCTCAAACACAGAAACGCGAAGTACTTTTATTTCTGAACCAATTAAAACCGAAAGAACT
Organism: Ginglymostoma cirratum; assembly: GCA_024137785.1. Classification (NCBI taxonomy): domain Eukaryota; kingdom Metazoa; phylum Chordata; class Chondrichthyes; order Orectolobiformes; family Ginglymostomatidae; genus Ginglymostoma; species Ginglymostoma cirratum. The sequence continues at coordinate 19,252 of JAHRHZ010000239.1, read as the reverse complement.
ATGAATGCTCTAAACCAGAGACAAAAACAGAAATTACTGAAAACTCAGCAGGTCTGGCAGCATCTGTGGGAAGAAATCAGAGTTAACATTTCGAGTGGCCTTTACTCAGAGCTTCCTCAGGTCTGGAGCAACTTAACATCCCAAATTAAGGAATTCATAAACTGATTGACCTCATTCCAATCACTACAAAGGTGGCCAAAAGTGGTTTATACTTGACTGAGAAATAACGTGTTTTGTGTAGTATTAAAGTAAACTATATTTTAGGACAATTGCACCTTCGCAAACAGAATGTACACAAGGTAACAGGCTGAGATAGCACACTAACGGTCCTGCGGCAAACAAACAGCTGCAGATGTTGACGCAGAGTCTGTTAGATAAGGACACCGTTGAGTATGCTGATAGAAGAATTCCAGCTGATTTAAAGTCTGAATCAATCACAAACAGATTTGCTTTGATTAATATTTCCGATGCTCATGGTTATATATTTTGAATTAGTCGTTGTTTTTTAATATCTATACATATAACCTAAAAAAAAGCGCAATAAGCAGTAAAGAGATTCCACTAAAAGTCACCTCGACAAGCCAGCGTAGTCAGTAAGGGAGGGCCACCACTCTGCTGGCAAAGAGGATGGAATTACAGGTGCGAAAGTCAGCAATATTGGAATATGGTTAAATACAGCACGCACCGTGAAAGCCCCAAGGATAGAGACAAGGTTGCCTAGGAAACATCATGAGATCATGGAAAACCGAGAGTGGTCCAGACGGATGTCCGTCACTGAACATACAGTCATATAATTCATTGGATAGGGTGTGTGTGTAAGTAATTAATAATAAAATCGATCTGTAATTGCTAAAGGTGGAACAAAATAGATGTATAAAAGTTTACGTTTTTCCTTTGTTCGCCAAAGAAGCTTCTTGACTCCCAGAGGTTTCCTCCCAGATGTGTAACATTATTAACTCTTTGATGCTGCAATTGGAATCCAGGTGGAGAGTGATTTATTTAGTCATTCCCCCTCAACAACACTGTTCATGTCACTATGTGAAATTTAACTTTACTGACACAAGTTATCTTAACAATAATTTATATATTCAAACGGAAATCTGAATCATGACTAATCATTTGTTTCATTCGTGTGTGGGATGTGAACATCACTGACTACATCATCATTTATTGCCCAACCCTAATTGTTCAAGAGAAACTGGTGCTGAGCTGCCTTCTTGAATCGCTGCGCTCCATGCGCTTTGAGTTGACGCACAATACCCTGGGGGGAGTTCCAGAATTTTGACACAGCGACAGTGAGGGAATGGTGATGAATTTCAAAGTCAGGATGGTGAGTGGCTCGGACGGGAATTTGCAGGGATTTCCCATATATCAGCTGCCCTTGTACTTTTACATGGGAATCATGGTAAATTTGGAAGGTGCCGTCTCAGGACATTCCGTGAACGTCTGCAGTGAATCTGGAAAATTGTACATACTGGTGTTACTGAATGATACTGCTTGATGGAGGCGATTTTTTTTTATTATTCTGGGTATAGCGCCATTCAAGCGACCTACAATCACTACTTCTAATTTCAGCATTATTGGTCTGACCAAGTATTACATTTACCGAGTTCGTAATAATTCTCATATGCTCCTATGTTCGTATCTCCTCCCTCTCTCTTCCCTGATCGACAACCCTGCAGATTTGTGACTAGCATAAGTGAAAACACGTAGGACCCCGTTTAGTAACAGGCCAGTCCAACAATCTAAACCACATTTTCGACCATTTCAGTCCCCATTAGAAAATATGTGTTTCCGTGGCTGCTCATGCATTAAGTTCCTGATTGGATACATTGATGTAAAGTACCTTGTCCTTATCACTATTTTGATTTCACTTTTTTTCTGTCCATTAGATGCTTGAAAAGCAATTAATATCTATTAAACACTTTCGTGAATCTGTCAGCATAACATACTTGCGTTAAAATATTTCATTCATGTTTGATTTTACTCCTCATTTATTTGTTTTTTTTGTTCATCTATTGGTTAAAAGTATATCTTTATTTCATTATGGTTTGTTTCAGTCAATAAGTCCATTGTATTTTTTCACCATGCATAGTGCAATTGAGTTAGTAGATTCAGCTTATACATTTGATGTGATTAAGCAAATATATTGTGCTGATGTTTTTGCTGTGACTGTCATCAAGAAGAGCTGTACCATTCTTTATTTTTCTTACAGTTAATTTAGTGGGAATTGTGATCCTCAATCGAGGCAATTGTGGGCTCTCAACATGCATCACACGCTATATGTTGGCAATGTCTACAGCAGATCTACTTCTCGTCATCCTTAATGTCTTACTGGACAGAATTAACAATCTTTCTTTCCCAGTTACTTTCTTATTCATCACTCCTGTGTGTGCCTTGAAAGCTGTTCTGTACATGGCAGCCATGGACTGTTCAGTTTGGTTCACAATTGCTTTCACATTTGATCGGTTTGTAGCGATTTGTTGCCAGAAGCTAAGAGCAAGATATTGTAATAAAAGAACTGCATTGGTGGTTATAGTCACTGTGAGTGCAGTTGGCTGTTTGCGGTCAATTGCTTGGTATTTTGCATTCACTCCTGCAATTGTTATTGATAATGTACCATGGTTTTGTATCGCAATACCAGACTATTACACATCATTATTTTGGAAAGTGTATGCTTGGATTGACACTATAATCACACCATTGCTTCCGATAGTGTTGATTTTGGTGTTCAATGCTCTGACTGTCAGGCATATCATAACAGCAAACCACATCCGCCGCCGACTCCAACTTCATGGAAATGGACAGAATAATACTGATCCAGAGATGGTAAAAAGGAGAAAATCCATGATCTTGCTCTTTGCCCTGTCTGCTAATTTTATCCTGTTGTGGATGCCGTATGTCATATGTGCTTTAATCTGGCAAGAAGTAAACTATAATTATGAAGACAAGACTTTTAATGATCCAATATTTGTCTTTCAAGAAATTGGATTCATGCTACGGCTTCTGAATTCGTGCACCAACACCTGCATATACGCTCTAACACAGACTCAATTCAGGGAGGAGATAATCAATGGATTAAAATATCTGTTTACTCAATTGTTTAAATATGCAAGCAGGTATGCAAGTCACACCTCTATTTGAAGATACATTTCCACTCTTAAAACAGGATCTCTGCTTTGAAAGAACAAGTATAATTTCCCTGGCTGCATTAAATGAAAAGAAGTACATGCCCTCAGAATTGGAAAGGAACCTCTTAGCCACTTACAATGGAAGTAATCCGCTGTGAAAAAAATCAATGAATTCAAATTAAAATAACAATTCACTGAGATTGAGTATCTGTAAAGAATTTTGCTGATCAAAAGGCTGATTCTTTGCTTTTCATGACAACAACTCTTCCAATTTCTAATGTATTTATAGCCTTATATTTTCTCATCGATAAGTTTATATTCTAGTGCTGAAAGGACAGTGGTGGCCTCATGTGAATATGTTCAGTTATTAACTAACATGGTAACCAAATGCAAAGATTCAACTTAAAATCTCCCAAACAGCTTTCACACTGGATCTTATTTGACCAGTATTATTAGCAGCTGGGACCAAAGCATGGAATAGTCAACAGTGTTTTCCACAATTCACGTTCAGTCTCTGGAATTGTTTCTAAAACAAGCAACTTATCCAGTTGTCCCCGTTCTTATATACCACCACCCATCATCCATCTTTGAAATGACCTCATTGCTGCTCTGCCGAACCTTCTTCATTGCTTTTGCTTTTATATTATTTCTTTTTAAAGCTGTTATAAGATGCAAGTTGATGTTTCAGTTCCTATCTGCGTTTCTGACATTTTACTGACACTTTATTCTATTTATTTCCAGGCACATTAAGTACAACCCGCACAGTGGGTGGTCACTTACCTAACCAAATCTGAGCAATTCCTTGAAAACTGATCCTGGGAACCAAAATTCACTGAGAAAGAAATACTGGACACTGACACTAATTATGAAGAAAATTCTTAATTACTGATATTTATTGTGAAGGAAATCCTGAATTAGCCAGGATGTGCTGAATTCAAAGTATACAAAGTGCGTGATCTCCCTTGTTCAGTGCATAAGCGCATGGTAAACACAACAACTTACTCCCCACAATTTCTAATATCAACCATTTGATGATTGGAATGGACCAAGTGTCAAGTGACTCTCTTCAGTCATTCTTCACTCGTGAAGGTTGTGTGATGCCTTGTGGCTGAGTGGAACATTGAGTAAATGGTCCATAAGACCATAAGGCGATAAAAAATATGAACAAAATGATGCCATTCAGCAGCTCATGCCTGCTCCACTCTTCAATAAGATAATGTCTAGTGTCACATTCCTTACATCCACGTTCCCGTCCTTTCCCAAAACCCTTGATTCCCCAACTGATCAACAACCTGTCTCTCTCTGCCTGTTCTTTACACAAGGACACCAGACCCGACAGCTCTCTGTCACAGGGAGTTTGAAAGACAGCCATCAGAGGGAAGAAATCCCTCCACTTCGCAATCCTATATTGGTGCTCCTTAATCCACTTCCCTGCATGGATACAGCTCCAACAACACACACAAAACTTGGCATTATCCAGACAAAGCAGCCCTCTTGATTGGCATGACATCCACACACAAGTACTCCCTCCACCACCAATGCTCAGTAGCAGTACCGTGGACAAGATGCACTGAGGAAATACACAAAGATTCTGAGACAGCACCTTCCAAACTCACAAACACTTCCATCTCGAAGTACAAAGGTAGCAGATAGATGGGAACACCGCCACCTGTAAGTTCCACTCCAAGTCAGTCACCCTCCTGACTTGGAAATATATCGCCAATCCTTCAGTGTTGCTGTGTCAGAACTGTGGAATTCCCTCCTTTAGGGCATTGTGGGTGGACCTGTCAGCAAGTGGACAAGAGTCAGGTCGGTATCAACTTCTCAAGGTCGAACTGGGGACAGACAGTCACGACTGGCCCAGCCGCAAGGCCTCCATCATTGCACAAAAGAAATAAACTAACCTGTAAAGTTGTTCTCATGAAATCAATTAAAACTGGGTGTGGGTTGACATGCTTCCTTTGTGGCACTCAGCAGACGCAATGTACAACACACAAGTGACTGTTCTCTTTTATTCTGGATTAGATTTCTAATCAATTATATTTCAGAGCAATGGAATGTATTCATATAAAACTGAAATAACTGCACAGAGACCAGCATAAAGTCACACTTTATTCATATGTGCACAATACATCGGTCTGAGCAGTCAGCTCAAAGCCAGAACCAAGAGTGCAGAGAATCTCTTATTTATTTATTCATTTTAAATATTTCTCCTTCCTTTTCATCTTTATCCCATTCATGAACACTGCACAACAGTAGTGCTTATATTATACCCACATCACCCTTTGTTGTCTGCTTGTGTGCTGTAACTCAGTAAAAATAATACCATTGTGCAAGAACTTTCTCCCATATTTTTACCGCCAAAATAAGCACCTACGTGGGTAGTGAATCATTGACAAGCAAAGCCCGATGAGGGCAATGCGTATGTGAGGAAAAAAAGTGAGGAGGGAGTGATAGGATTAAATCAAAATTGAGATGGGGGGAAAATAAAACGCTCCACCCTCTCTGGTGCCCACATCTCCCTAAAGACATCAAAAGCATTGGTGGACAGTGCGTGCTCCCTTCCCAAGGTCACACAAGCTCAAACAAAACTGCAGAAGATGGGCAGACAGTCAACACAGATGACCTCATGCTCATACCTGTCAGCCAGGGCTCCATGATTGGCACAGGTTAACAATCGCAATCAATGATCTCATAGTCAATGTGATCCACCTGGCCGTCATTCCAATCACTGCATCCAATCGCAGCTCCCCCCCCACCAACCCCTAATCCCCTCATCCAGAGATGTGGGCCTGGTCTCTTGTAGATTTTCCTGCGATGTTTTCGTCACAGGCCCAGTTCCTCTGATTCAGACTCTGACATGGGCAGCGTGTCCCAGACCTTCACAACTCTTCATATTTTGAGAGTCTTGCAACAGTTTCCTCCACTTCTTCCAGCTGTAATTGAATCAAGACTGCATCCATCTCAGACTCGGATGTTTCCTGACACAAGATGGTTTCTGTCAGTCTTTCCGGCTCTTCTGAGGGGCCGGGCATGTTTTACTAATGCCATCTGTGTGAGGTAGCAGGTTTCAGGTGATCAACAAGTTTGTGGAGGACAGCATCAAATCCCCGAACTTTGCAAGTCACGGGGTCTGACCTCACGTCAATCTCACCTCGTACGAGGACAGGACCATTTCTGTGGCCCTGGCACCAAACTTTGTCCCCTGAATCAAATTGTCTGTCTTGCTTAGATGAGGCTTGTGACTGGCATTGGCATATTAGCCGCCACTTTGCTCCCCCTCTCCCTACCCACCCGCCAAAACCAGGTCTTGGAAATTCAGGGGTAACCTTTTGCAAAGTCTTCTGCCAATCAGCAACCGTGCTGGAGCTATCTTTGCTGATGCTTGAGGGGTGTTTCTATCATCAAACAGGAGCTGAGACAGTTTGGTATCCACTGATGATTTAGTCGGCTTCTTCAAACCTACCTTCAATGTTAGGACTGCTCTTTCTCCCAGACCTTTGGATGATGGATTGTGTGGAACTGTCTTCTTGTGCCCAATATTCGACTTTGGGAAATATTCAAATTCACTGCTGGTAAATGACATTCCCATTGTCCATGACCAATACTTCAGGGAGTCCATGCATCACAAACGATGCTTACAGCTTCTCAACTGTCGCACCTGAGTTTGTGAAAAGAACATTACGCAACTCCATCCACTTTGAATGGGCATGCACAATGACCAGGAACATTTAGCCCATGAAAGGATATGTAACCAATTCCGTGGTTTGTGTGGCCATTCCCACAAATGTACGGACGATGCCAGTGGTAATTTCTGCTCTTGTTGGCACTCTGGGCAATAGCCGACCAACACAGCTATGTTGGCATAGAACCTTGGCCTCCAGGCATAACTTCTTGCTAACATCTTCATCTTGTAAACCCCTTGATGACACTGGTGGAGTTCCGCCATGACCTGGTGTGACTTTACTTGGGTCAATCACATTTGCTTCCCACAGTAATATGCCACCCTCTATAATGACCTCGTCTCATTGGGTCAATAAAGGTTCTGTCCTCGTTGCGATGGCACTTCTGTTGCCCTATTATCACCCACAAGCTATTTTAGCTTTGTTAGGACAGGATCTTTCCGTGTCCATAGAAATTTATGGCCAGCAGTGACCGGAAGGGTGACAGGAAGTTTAAAAACAGAACTGACTCTTTCCGGTAAGGCATCACTAGTGCAGTATCTGCCAGTAGGAGGCGGCTCAAGGCATCCACGTTATCCACTTGACTTCCTGGACGGTGTTCTAACTTGTCCGTGGTGAGAATACGGGCCCAAAGGTAAATTCGACAGGAAGCTATGGGTGACACCAACTTGTCTTCCGTCAGTCGCCCTGACAGTGTTTGTGATGAGTTGTTATGGAAAATTCCAGTCCATTAAGGTGCTGGTGGAGTGTCCTTCCACCTAAGATGAACGCTGAACCTGCCTTGTCTGTCTGGATATATTTCTGTTCAGGCTCAGCCAAAGTCCTGGAACTATACACTGGTGGGTTTTCCTCTCCATTTGGCCGCCGGTGAGCCAACACTCCCCTAATGCCGTATGGGAAGGTAGCACATGTCAGCACTACTTCTCACTTTGGATCAAAGTGGGTCAACATCTTAGATGAGTATACTTGCTTTGCCACATCCCTAAAGACTGGTTCTTGGCTTTGTGAACATTTCCAAGGCTGACCCTTTTTCAAACAGCAGGTGCAGGGGTGCCCATATGGAGGCCAGTCTATGTATGAATTTTCAACAATAACTCAATAATCCAAGGAAAGTCCTCAGATCCGGTGCAGACATGGGAGATGGGGGCTCATTTGAACACCCTCACATTATATCCCAACCCGGTGTAACCCGGTTTTGTTGACTCTGTAACGCAAGTTTGTCACTTGGGGCACTTGGGACACTTGGGACACACATTTATTTTCCCGTCTAAGGCTGACACCCGCCTGGAAAAAAACATTTAAGGACTATGTCCAATTTTCCAAGTGCTCTTTAGTGGACTTCCCGGTTAGTAGTAAGTTATCCAGATGAAGGGCAACCTGGGGTAGATCTTGTAAAAGTTCTCCGTGGTCCTTTGGAAAAAGATGCAGCCTGATGATACCCCAAATTGCAGTCTCATACACGGGCATATACCCTAATGTGTGTTTATTCTGGTGTACTCCTGGGAATCCTCATCCAGTCACATCCAGGCGTGGCTCATTTCCAGCTTAAAAAAGGACAGCCCCCACCACCCATGCCCCAACACCACCTCGCCGACTTTGCATCCAAGTCCTCTACGCAAAGGATTGGGTATTTACCCTGTTGCGAGAAGCAGTTTACCATTTGCTTAAAATCCCTGTCTGGCTTCACAACTGGAACAAATGGTGCTGACCATTCCACAAAATGTACTGATGATTGCTTCGCCTTCCATCCTCCTGACATTAGCCTCTACTTTTGCCTGTAAGCCAACTCTCACTGTGTGGGCCTTGCAAAATCGTGGAATTTCTTCCTGGTGAAAATATACGGTGGCTTTGGCCCCTTCGATAGTCCCAAACCCTTCCTGAAAATCCCCTGTGTATTTCCCCAGGACGTCACTGAGGCAGCCATTTTCCAGTCCAACAATATTAAGCCAGGAAAAGTGAATCATTCTCAACCAGTTCCACCCCAACAAGCTTCGGTCTAGGCCTCCTCCGACCATTAGTGGTAACTGCATAACCTTAATCTGCAATGGTTCCCCAGTCTATGTTCACAGTCTGGCTGAGGTCTTGTGCAAACATAAGGTTTGGAGTTCTGAGTGAATCTTGTTCAACACAGGTTCTGCAACCGCATATACAGCTGTGTCAGCGTCGATCTCCATGTGAAATGGGTGACCAATTAAACAAACATCGATTTTATTCGGTTCTGATTTGGACATCGCTAAGCAATTTAATTGCTGCAACCGACATGTAGGGTGTTCACTCTGCTGGGCACCGCCCTATGATAGATAAATATTTCATTCCTTCCACATTCTGGACACAGTCTTCAACATCAGTGTCAAATGAGGCATGATGCCAGAAATGTTTAGTCCATCACCAAGGTGACTGTTGTGATCCAATGTTCTTCTGCACAAAAATTGAGACTCAGCTCCAAGATTCAATATGACAGAAACACTGACCACTGACCATAATTATCAAGACAGTTCGTGACCCATGAGACTCATTGTGTCGGAAGTCCTGATCCAGACAGAATCGAGACGCTGAAGTAAAAGTATGCATAGTGTGAGATATTCTCTTGTTCAGTGAATAAGTACATGGTAAACTCAGTGAATTTCTCCCCACCGACTACAAAATAAACCATTTTCGGGTTGGAATGGAACTGAGTGTCAAGGGATTGTCTAAAGTCATGTCCTCTAACCAGAAATGTGTGAAATTTAGTGGCTCAGTGGAAGATTGTGTAGATGGTCTATAAGAAAATAAGACGGCAATTGATAAGGACAGGAGGAGGTGGCTTCACTCCTCGATCCTGCCCCACCATTAATTAGGGTTATGGCTGACCGAACAATCCTTGCGTGCACTTTCCTGGCGTTTCTCCATGAGCCTTGATTCCTCGACTGATCAAAAATCTGTATCTTTCAAACTTAAAGCTACGTCGTGATACTTCCTTCACAAGTCACTGTGACAAGGAGTTCCAAAGACAACTCTCTGAGCAAATAAATCCCTCTTTATTTTACTCTCAAATGGACGCCACTTAATCCACTACCTGCATGGGTACAGCCCCAACAACACTCAAGAAACTTGACAGCAGCACACAGAAAAAGGAAGCATTCATCAGGCCTAGGCGACTGAAAACAGATGAAGGTTTGAAAGAATTTCGGGAAAGTAGGATCAATCTGAAACGAGGAATTAAGAGGGCTAAAAGGGGTCATGAAATATCTTTAGCAAACAGGGTTAAGGAAAATCCCAAAGCCTTTTATTCGTACATAAGGAGCAAGAGGGTAACTAGAGAAAGGGTTGGCCCACTCAAGCACAAAGGAGGGAAGTTATGCGATGAGTCAGAGAAAATGAGTGAGATTCTTAATAAGTACTTTGCATCAGTATTAACCGAGGACAGGGACATGACGGAATTTGAGGTTAGGGATAAACATTTGATTACTCTAGGTCGAGTCAGCATAAGGAGGGGGCAAGTGTTGTGTCTTCTAAAAGGCATTAGGGTGGACAAGTCCTCAGGTCCGGATGGGAACTATCCAAGGTTACTGAGGGAAGCGAGAGAGGAAATAGCTGGGGCCTTAACAGGTATCTTTGCAGCATCCTTGAGCACGGGTGAGGTCCTGGAGGACTGGAGAATAGCTAATGTTGTCCCCTTGTTTAAGAAGGGTAGCAAGAATAATCCAGGTAATTATAGACCGGTAAGCCTGACGTCAGTGGTGAGGAAGCTTCTGGAGAAGATTCTGAGGGATAGGATCTAATTACGTTTGGAAGAAAATGGGCTTATTAGTGAAAGGCAGCATGGTTTTGTGCAGGTCATGTCTTAACAACTTGACAGAATTCTTTGAGGAAGTGACAAAGTTGATAGATGAGGGAAGGGCTGTGGATGTCATATACATGGACTTCAGTAAGGCGTTTGATAAGGTTCCCCATGGTAAGTTGGTGGAGAAAGAGAAGTCGCATAGGGTCCAGGGTGTACTAGCTAGATGGATAGAGAACTGGCTGGGCAACAGTATACAGACTGTTGTACTGGAAGGGAGTTTCTCAAAATGGAGAACTGTGACCAGTGGTGTTCCACAGGGATCCGTGTTGGGAGCATTGCTGTTTGTGATATACATAAATGATCTGGAGGAAAGTATAGATGGTCTGATTAGCAAGTTTTCAGATGACACAAAGATTGGTGGAATAGCAGGTAGTGAAAGAGACTGTCAGAGAATGCAGCAGATTATAGATAGATTGGAGAGTTGGGCGGAGAAATGGCAGATGGAGTTCAATCCAGGCAATTTCGAGGTGATGCATTTTGGAATTCAATCCAATTCAAGAGCGAACTATCCGGTAATTGGAAAAGCCCTGGGGAAAATTGGTGCACAGGGAGATCTGGGTGTTCAAGTCCATTGTACCCTGAAGGTGGCAACGCAGATCGATAGAGTGTTCAAGAAGGCATACGGCATGCTTTCATTCATTGGACAGGGTCTTGAGTACAAGAGGCAGCAGGTCATGTTACAGTAGTATCGGACTTTGGTTCGACCACATTTGGAATACTGCGTACAGTTCTGGTCGCCACATTACCAAAAGGATGTGGACGCTTTGACGAGGGTGCAGAGGAGGTTCCCCAGGATGTTGCCTGGTATGGAGGGCGCTAGCTATGAAGAGTGGTTGAGTACATTTGGATTATTTACATTAGAAAGACAGAGTTTGAGAGGGTACCTGATTGAGGTCTATGAAATCATGAGAGATATAGACAGGGTGGATGGCAAGAAGCTTTTTCCCAGAGTCGGGGACTCAGTTACCAGGGGTCCCCATTTCAAGGTGAGAGGGGAAAAATTTAAGGGAGATATGTGTGGAAAGTACTTTACGCAGAGGGTGGTGGGTGCGTGGAACGCTTTGCCAGCGGAGGTGGTAGAGGCGGGCACGATAGTGTCATTTAAGATATATCTAGACAGATACATGAATGGGCAGGGAGCAGAGGGATACAAATCCTTGGAAAATAGGTGATAGGTTTAGATAGAGGGTCTGGATTGGTGCAGGATTGGAGGGCTGAAGGGCCTGTTCCTGTGCTGTAGTTTTTTTTGTTCTGTCTTGTTCTATCCACAAATATCCATTCCCTCCACCAGCCTCGCTGAGTAACAGCAATGTGTACCATCTACAAGATCCACAGCAGAAATGCACCATAGATCTTCACACATCATGTTCCAAACACAGAACCGCTTCCTTCTCGATGTTAAAGGCCAGCGGATACATGGGAACATCGCTCACTGCAAGTTCCCCTCAAAGACACTCATCATCCTCACTTGGAATTACAGCACAGGTCTTTCAGTGTTGCTGTATCCAAATCCTGGAATTCCCTCCCGAAGGGCAGTTTGGTTTCGCCAACATCATACGGACAAGAAGGCAACTCACCACCAACTTCCCAAACGGCAAATGGGCACAGGCAACAAATGCTGACCCAACCGCAAATCTTGCATCATTGCACAAAGAACATGAGCTGACCTATTAATTTGTGCCCATGAAATCGATTAAAACTAGTTGTGGATGTAGATGCTGCCCATGACTGTTCTCTTTCATTCCAGTTCAGATTTCTAATGAATTGTAATTCACAACAATGCAATGCGTCTATTTGACAAAGAAATAACTTCACAAGTGCCAGTATCCCATCATTAATGACTCTATATTTACATGTGCACAATGCACTGGTTTTGACCAACCAGATCAAAGCCTGTCCAAATAGTGAGGCGAATTACCAGTTTATTTTATCTTTAAATGTTCCGAGCGAATGTTCTTCAGGCAAGTGCTGTTTTCTCCCATCGCCACTGAATTAACTGCACACAGGCCAATATCCCGTAACCAAATCCCTTCATTTATAAGTGCAAAGAACGTGGCATTCATCCGGTTTCCTCAAAGCCAGCTCTCAGAATGACCAGAACCTCTCACACTCTTGTTTATATCTGTAGTCCGGGATCCCTGATTGGACCAGGTTACCAGCCCCAAACAGGGAACTCATATTCTACGAACTCTACCGGGCTGACCTGGCTCAAATCCCTACACTACCGATATCCCAGTTGGCATTCTAACGTCTCCACAAATGTCACCCTACATACCTGGCACATTTGCACACTGGCCACCTTGCGCCCGACTAACATGGTGCCCTGAATCATTACCCATTGGGCACATTACTGTTACAACGCTGTAAAATCAGACTTTATCCATTATAAGGCAGTTCTAGCCACGGAAACATCTGTCAGGATGGTTCGGCATTCCTAAATGTGCCCTGAATGGAATCTCCTCGCAGAAACGAAGAGCTCCCTTCTTTCATCAGGATGATAAGGTCCGAATGGGAAACTGTGTAAGACTCCCATTCACAGGAAAATCTGTCCTAGCTTTGTTGATTTCAAAGGTAATAGTTAAGAATGATACAGCATAGCATTCTTGCAAACTGTAGTGCATTGCTCTGTCTTTCTAAATTATTTCAAAACTAGTCTTTAATATTTATCTTTATTTATGCTTTTACTTTACACTGAGCAGGTCTGTAATGTTTTACTTTTTATCTCTGTTTCTTCATTTTGCTACTTTGTACCTAACATTTTGTACCTAGGTACCTTTGTATGTAAAGTGACTCTGGGAATGGTGATATTATACTCTTTTCACTATACTCATGTGCTTCTGTGCTTGAGTACACGTGACAATAAAGTCTAATTCTAATTGTCAGGAAATTAGTGACTTTTTATTCTTCAAATTACTTTCTACTGCGTAATAACCCTAAGAGGAAAGTGCTTAATTATCAGCTTGCTCAGATTACTGCAACTAATATAATTGGTGATTCAAGCAGATTCATTGTCCCACTGGACATTTACCTACCAAAGAAAATAAGGTTGTGCTGACGATATTATTGCATTTCAGTAGACAGAATTATTGAAGCCACATTAACAGACAGACCTGACCGGGACAGAATGAAATACACCGTCATCTTACAGATAGCTCGAATTTACTACCCGATACTTGCAACTGTCGGCATTATTGGTGAGTGCTTCAATCAAGTTTTGTTTTTTGTAAAACCACTATAACTCTACTCCCATTCTTTACTGAAATTTCACTTACATTCTGCAGATTTGTTCTTTTCCAAGCTAAGCTTTCCCAGATGTTTCACCAGTAGTTCATTTTTATTCTTGTTTCCGACGGTCCGGTGACGCAGGTTTATTTATAAATGTTTTGCAGGCATTTATCTGCAATCCAGAGCAGGCTGAGTCAGCATTTATTCCCCATCCAGTATTACACTTTGAGAAGGTGGTAGTAAGCTGTCTTCTCAAACCACTGCAGATATTTGGTGTAAGAGCACCTACATGGAATCACAGAGTCATACAGCAAGGAAACAGAGCCTTCGGTCTAACCTGTGCAACCCGATCAGGTTTCCTAATCTGAACTCCTCCCTGGCCTACATTTGGCCCATTTTTCGCTAAAACTTTCCTACCCGTGGAGATGTCCAAACGTCTTTCAGCCTATCCAGCAACACTGAAGGAAAGATATGTTTCCAAGCCAGGATGGCGAGTGACTTGATGGGAACTTGCAAATGGTTCATTCCCATACAAATGCTGCTTCTATAGACATTAATGGCTGTGAGGTTCAGAGGTGCTATCTGAGGAGACTTGGAGAGTTGCCGCAATATGTCCAGTAGATTAAACACGCTGCTGTTACTGAATGACAATGAAGGGCAGACAGAATGTTTATGGATGTGGTGTCTATCAAGTAGGCTGTTATATCTTTTAATAAAGGCAAACTATTGCAGATGCTGGATATCTGCAATGGAAAAAGAAAATGTCGGATAAATTGGGCAGTTCGGGCAATTTCTGTGGAGAGAGAAAGAAAAGTTACGTTTTCTTGTCTAATTGACTCTTCTTCAGAGTTTTCCATGGTCCTGGATGGTTTCAAGCTGATTGAGTGTTGATGGAGCTACACACAAATACGCAAGTGGGGACTACGCCATCATTCTTGTCAATTATACCCTGTAGATGGTGGTCAGGTTTTGGGGAGTCAGTCAGGGAGGCTTTTGCTGCAGTATTTGTAACATCTGACACGCTGTTGTAGCAACAATACTTATATGACTAATCCAGGGTAGTTTTTGGGTTAAAGGTAATACCCAGGATGTTGATAGTGGTAGTTTCTGTGATGCCAATATCAGTGAATAGTGAATATCAAAGGGTGATGGTTAGAACATCCGTTTTGGTAGATAGTAATTGTGTGGATCAAATGTGATTTACTACTTAGAACCATAGAGTCTTACAGCACAGAAATAAACACTTCCACCCAAGCAGTCCATGTCGAAAATCCCAAACTTAACTGATCCCGCCTGCCTGCTCCTGATCAATGTCCCTCCAAATCTTTTCTATTCACGTACTTATCAAATCATCTTTTAAACGTTGTAATTGTACCCGCATCCACCACATCCTCAGGAAGTTCATTCCAGACTCAAACAACCCTCGGGAAAAAACTGTCCCTCTTCTCTTTTGTAAATCTTTCTCTTCTCACCTTAAATATGTGCCCCAGTCTTAAAATCTTCCATTCTCAGGAAAACACACTTAACATTAACTCTATCTGTACCCAATATTAAATTATAGCGGGGTGGACTCGATGGGCCGAACGGCCTTACTTCCACTCCTACGTCTTATAAACTTCTATAAGGTCATCTCTCAACTTCCTACCCACAATTGAATAATAACATCAATTATAGGTACATGAGGAAGTAAATTCTCCCATCGAATCTGCTCCACCATTCGATCATAGCTGAAGTATTGCTTAACTTCGTTCTCCTACCTTGTCCCTGTAATCCTAGATCCTCTTACTTATCAAGAACAAATATAGCTGTCTATCCCAGTTCTGAGAAGGGTCACCAGACCCGGAACGTTAACTCTGTTTTTCTCCTTCACAGATGCTGCCAGACCTGCTGAGTTTTTCCAGCAACTTTGTTTTTGTTCCTCATTTACATCATCCGAACATCTTTCCGTTTTTACGTTTCTGATTGTCTCAGTTTTAAATACATTCAGTGAGTTAGTCTTAACGGAGCAGCAGCAGGTTCTTCACATTCATCATCCTCTGGCTGAAGAAATCCTGCTCATCTCAGTTATAAACGTTGGTCCCTTCACGCTGAGGCACGACCCTTGGACCATAGTGTTCACTACAAGTGGAAACATCTTCTCTACATCTACTCTATCCAAGCCTGTCAGGGTTCTCTACGTTTCAATCGGAGACCCCTCATCCTTCCATCAAATACACACCCAGAGTGCTCAACTGCACCTCAAATAACAAAACTTTCATCCCCGGGAACATTCTTATAAATCTCCTCTGAACCCTTCCAAGTCCAACGTATCTTTCATTTCACTTGGATTCAGAACTGGCCACAATATCTTGAGTAAAGTGATAAATGTCTCCAAATAAGAACATGAAACTAACGAGTGCATTAAACTGACACTTGTATTACATGTTGGAGGTAATTTCAATTTTGGCATAGTTCGCAACAATTTCATTTTTGTGTGATGATTGCAATGGTTATCTCGTTTCTGCTAAGATTGAAAGATATGCTTTCAGATTCCTTGTGATTGAGTGGTCCTCTGTTCAACTTCTTGTTTGCCTGGTCATTTTTCAAAGGGCAGTGATTACCAGAAGATGTAAAATATTATCGAATACAACATTATCGAATACAACAGCGCAAAAAACTTTCAATTCTGAACCAGTTAAATTCGAAACCAGTCAAATCCAAAAGAACTGCGAATGCTGCAATCCAGAGACAAAAAGAGAAATTGCTGAAAACCTCAGCTGGTCTGGCAGCATCTGTGGAGACAAATCAGAGTTAACGTTTCAGGTCGAGTGACCCTTCATCAGAGCTTCCTCGGGTCTTCAGAAAGCTAAGATCTCCAATCAGGGAGCTCATAATCTGTCAATTCTACCTGACTGACCCCATTCCAATCACGACAAGGATGGACGAAAGTGGTTTATGCTTGACTGAGAAATAACTTGTTTTGTGTAGTATTAAAGTAAACCATCAGTTAGGGCAATTGCACCTTGCAGACAGAATATATACAAGGTAACAGGCTGAGAGAGTACACTAACGGCCCGGTTGCAAACAACCAGCTGCAGATGTTGATGCAGAGTCAGTTAGATAAGGACACCGTTGAGTATGCTGATAGAAGAATTCCAGCTGTTTTAAAGTCTGAGATCAATCACAAATGGATTGTACTTTGGTTAATATACTCGAGGTTCATAGTTATATATTTTGAATTGGTGTTTTTTCTAAATATCTATACATATAACCTTTTTTAAAAAACCCGAAATAAGCAGTAAAGAGATTTCACTATAATCCCCTGGACACGACAGCTTACTCAGTAAGGGAGGGCCACCACTCTGCTGGCAGATAGGATTGAATTACAACTGCTGCAGTCAGCAATATTGGAATATGCTTAAATACAGCATGCATTGTGAAAGCCCCAAGGATAGAGAAAAGGTTGTCCAGGAAACATAATGAGATCATGGAACACCGAGGATGTCCGTGGGGATGGCCATTACGGACTGTGCAGTCACACGATAAATTGCAATGGTGTGTACTTAAGTAATGAGTAATAAGATCGATCTGAAATTGCCAAAGGTGGTATAAACTAAATGTATAAAAGTTGATGTCTTTCCTTTGTTCACCAAAGAAGCTTCTCGACTGCCAGACGTTTCTTCCGACGTGTCACATCATTAACACTTTGATGCTGAAATGGAATCCAGATGTTGAATGATTTGTTTAGCCATTCCGTCTCAACAACACTGTTCATTTCGCTCTGTGAAATTTAACCTCACTGACACAGGTTATAATAACACTATTTTATATATTCAAATGGAAATCTGAATCATGACTAGTCATTTGTTTCATTCATGTGTGGGATGTGAGCATCACTGACTGGACCATCATTTATTGCCCGCCCCTAATTGTCCTGGAGAAAATGGTGTTGAGCTGCCTTCTTGAATCGTTGCACCACACGTGCTTTGAGTTGACACACAATACGCTGACGAGCGAATTCCAGGATTTTGACACAGCGACATTGGGAGAATGGCGATGAATTTCCACAACAGGGTGGTGAGTGGCTGGGAGGGGAATTTTCAGGATGTTATGATATTTCGTCTGGTCTTGTCTTTTTAAATGGAAGTCATGGTGAATTTGGAAGGTGCCTTCTCAGGACCTTCAGTGAATTTCTGCAGTGAATCTTAAGGATAGTGCATACTGGTGCTACTGAGTGTTAGTGGTAGAGGATATTTCTTACTGTGAATGTGGTACCATTCAAGCAACCAGCAATCACTCCTTCTAAATTCAGGATTACTGATCTGACGAGGTACTACATTTACGGAGTGCCATGATGATTCTAATATGTTCCTGTGCTTCGTCATCTCCTCCCTCTCTCTTCCCTGATCGACGCCCCTGCAGATTTGTGACCACCCTAAGTAAGAACATGTAGGACCCCGTTCAGTAACAGGCCAGTCCCACAACACAAACCACATATTCGACCGTTTCAGTTCCCTTTATAAAATATGTATTATCGTGGCTGCCCATGTATGAAGTTCCTGAATGGGTACATTGATGTAAATTACCTTGTCGTCATTGCTATTTTGATCTGTTTTTGATTTTTCGGTCCACTACCAGTCTGAAAAGCATTAAATATAGACGAAACATTTTTGTGAATATGTCAGCATAACATACGATGTGAAAACATTTCATTCATTTTTTTTTATTTCAAGCATCATTTATTCATTTATTTCTTATGTTTATCTTTTGGTTAAAAACATGTTTTTATTTCACTATTAGCTTGAGTCAATAATTCCATTGTGATTTTTCACCATGTACAGTGTAATTGAGTTAATATATTTAGCTTATGCAATTGACTCAGCAAACATATTACACTGATGTGTTTACTGTCACTGTCGTCAAAAAGAGCTGTGCCATTCTTTACTTTTCTTACAGCTAATTTAGTGGGAATTGTGATCCTCAATCGAGGCAATTGTGGGCTCTCAACATGCGTCACTTGCTATATGTTGGCAATGTCTACAGCAGATCTACTTCTCGTCATCCTTAACGTCTTACTGAACAGAATTAACAATCTTTATTTCCCAGTTACTTTCTTGTCCATTACTCCCGTGTGTGCCCTGAGACTTGTTCTCTACATGGCAGCCATGGAGTGTTCAGTTTGGTTCACAGTTGCTTTCACATTTGATCGGTTTGTAGCGATTTGTTGCCAGAAGCTAAGACCAAGATATTGCAATGAGAGAACCGCATTGGTAGTTATAGTAACTGTGAGTGTAGTTGCCTGTTTGCGGTCAATTACTTGCTATTTTGTATTCACTCCTGCAATTGTTATTGACAATGTACCATGGTTTTGTGTCACAATATCAGACTATTATACATCATTATTTTGGAAA
>JAHRHZ010000238.1:197514-218594 GCA_024137785.1 Ginglymostoma cirratum | reverse complement strand
TGTGTGTGTGTGTGTGTGTGTGTGTGTGTGTGTGTGTGTGTGTGTGTGTGTGGTGGTTACAGAAATTAGGTATTGCAGATAGCAAATGAATTACCAGCAGGCATTCATTTGTGAATCAGGAAAACTCAAGCTAAAATACAAAGATATTTTTATAGGCCTGGGCTACTTAAGAATGTGGTTGAATTTTGCTGAACACGAGATATGTGTCAAGTATGTGGAAAATATCAGGCAGCAGTAAACCCTGAACCCTTAATACCATTCCTGAACATGGGGCACCTTTTCCAAGGGTCTCAATTGATTGACAGGATCCATACCTAAAACAAAAAAAAGGTGGATTTCACCATTTGTTGACCACAATGGATGTGTGAACTAGATTTCCCAATGGTTATGGGAATTGTAGATGATTTACTTTTCTTAACTAGACACAGACACCCACGCACATGCAATCAGTTCAAGAGTAAAACTTTATGTCAAAGATGTTCAAGGAAGTTATGGATAGCTTTGGAATGAAGCAGTTCAAATCCACTGCCTGACATCCAGAATTGCAAGGAGCATTAGAATGGTTGTACCGAACACTAAAAATCACAGTGATGGCTTATATTCAAGGCAACCCAGAGAACTGGGATAAATGAATTCCATTTGTACATTCTGCAATTAGGGCTGCACAAAATTCGGTCTGTTTGAATTAGTTTTTAGGCATGAGGTGAAAGGATAACGATAATTAATTAAGGAGAAGTTGGTGAGGCACAGTTCAGTGACTATATATTTGGACTACGTGTCAAATTTCAGAGAATGATTAAGTAGAATGAGTGAGTTGGCTCGACAGCATTTACAAGTGGCATAGCATATGAGGAAATAGGAAGCAGTTTGTGAGGCTTGGTTTCTTTCTTAAGTCAGAACAATAGAAGTAACCTAGATGGGTGTAGATAGTCCTCACAGAACAGGATTTCTTGGCCATTTTTGAGGGGTTTTTTAGGCTCAGTGGAAGATGCTCGAGTTTCGTCGAGGTATAATCTATTCCCCCCTCTCTTGATTACAGCTGGAAGCAGGGGTTTCTCTTGTTACTGCGGGCATTGCATATGGGAAAATCTGGTTTCTGATTTTTTTTTTGCCAAGGCATGTGTTTATGAATTGTTACTATATTGGAACAGTTGATTAGTAGTAATCACGGTATCTATTCTTCTGCTCGCTTTTACAATAGAGTTATGCCATTCTTCTGTCTTCAGATGTACACTAACCAGAGTGTTTGAAAAACAAAGCATGTTTTGCTGAAAACCGAATAGTTTATCCATTTGAACTGCATCTGGAACACATATTTTTGCATTTATAATAGGAAAAGAAAAACGTGTCTATGCGACCTTTTTAGGATATTTTGAGCGTCCAGGTCTGGTCCGTTAGAGGGAGTTGTCATTGAAAGTGTGAGTAACAGTGTCAGTCGTGCGGGCTGGTTTGTTTAAGATCAGGATGAACCTTCTGAAACATCTCGAAGCTGCAGATATCCAGGCAATTGAAAAGTATTTAGCCAGATCTCTGACCCGAGCGCAGTTGACGCGGGAAGTCTTTCAGAAGTCAGTATCGAGTTGTCTGACATAGATTTCCCAGATCTGTTTTGTACAATCGTTACAAAGTGAGCTCAGTTCAGTTTTATGGTTAGTGAGGCTCAGCGTGTTGATTATTGATGCTATTATGTTCCATATTCTATTACAGTTTCAACTACGCCCCACAGTAAATGTGATTCTACAATAACAGACGCACGTCCGCTGAGATCAGGGTTCTGAAATCCAATTGTGGATTCGTTCTCATTTCATTCTGCAGTGACAGTAAAATTCTTTACTTAATATTTAAAGCCCAGCCGCACACAAATTGGTGACTTGGAACCATATCATCACTCCTGCAGTGTCCTTTCATCAAATATAGTAAAGTAAATACTTTCAAGAGCTTGAAAGTTCCCACATACGAGGACTGATTCAATAAAACTGCTTCGAACGAAATACGTAGTGTGCATATATGATGGACAATAAATGTCAACAATGTCATTCAATTGAATGATCGAGAAAAAAGAACACAAGTATACAAAGAGTCTGTGCAGTACAGGATTATGCAAAATTTGATTGCATAACACGTCCAGGTAATGATTGCGTAGGTTTTCTTTTCAATAGAATCACGGAGTCACGAAGTTATAAAACACATAAAAAGACTCATCGGTCCAACTCGTCCAGATCGAACAGAATTGGTGTCATTTGCCAGCATTTGGCCCGTATCCCTCTGGAAACGTTCTATTCATCTAACCATCCATATACCTGTCAAGTGTTGTAATTGCGCATCAACCACCTCTCTGGTAGTTAGATCCAGACACGCACCACCCTCTGCACGAAGAAAGCTGCCCCTCACGTCTCTTTTAAATCTTTTCCCTCTCACAATAAATCATTGCCCTCTACTTTTGGAATCTGCTACCTTGGCTGCAAAAATAAACCTTGTCTGTTCAACTTTATCCATGTTTCTCATGATTTGAGAAACGTCTATCATGTCACCCTCAGCATCCAACACTTCAGAGAAACAACACCAGACTATTCAGCCTTTCCCTATTATTCCAAAAAAGGACAATAAGCAATTGAACATTGCCTCAGTTCCTATACGTTTAAATAGTATCGTCCTCCCCCATCCCATGTATGACTAAACTGGAATTCAGCAATGAATATAATTCCTGGCAGAATTAAAACAGAGGCCAGTCGATACAAAGGTGTACAAGCCCTCCGTGATTATATTCACTCACCGGGAACGCCAATGAAAGCAATTATCGTGTAGCATATCTTCACGATACTGTCTACCAGCTCATGCATTTTCACAGTCAAGCGATTTTTGTTTATTATGAAAGCAACGCCGTTCTATTCAAATCTGTGACAGTGGCATTCCGAGTACTTTAATTTATACCTAATGTATCACCAAGGGAAAGCTGAACTTGTGACTTAATTCGCCTTATTGAAAATTAAACTGGCAGTTTGCTGATTAGAGTTAACTCCCTGACGGAGTACGAGCAACACAGCAGTGGGACTGGACTAAATCATGTTAATTAAAAAGGAAAAAAAAGTCCACAACCAACGTCCTTTTATCAAGTAAATTATTCCAATTCCATTTCTGGATCTGAAGTTTTGTTTTCTTTTATTCTTCTATGAAATCTTTGCATTACTTGCCGTACGAAAATTTATTGCACATCGCAATGAACGCTTAAGAAGTTGTCGCCAAACTACCAGAAGGTTTAAGTGGTATATGTGCATATGTAGTGCTGTAGGGAAGGATGAATTTTATTTATTATGTCCTCCTCTCGATTTTGACACTTACAACTTCGAACTATTCCTTTGTTTAATTTACTACTGTCTTGGTCGTGCCTCTGCTTTGCGGTTGTCAGTAACGAATAGTTTTTTTTATCGGTGAAGCACTTTTGGGTCATTCTTGGAATTTAAGAGTCAACCACATTGCTGTCTACCCGGAGGTATATGTTTAATAGACTGATAGAAACGCTAGATTTCCTCCCCTCAAAGATATTTGTGAATCGGATAAATTGAGACAACACAATGAAATCTTTGTGATCAATATTACTCTTACCTGATTCGAATCCCAATGTGACGATTTAAGTTTCCTTTTTGACATGAGTATATTCACAGTCAGTCTACCTTCAAAACTGATGCAGACTTTAGAATTATTTTACAAGTTGAATACCAGCTTATTTTGTAACACTCTTACAAGGACTATCAAGTTCTGCTCATTTTCGCAATTATTCTTCCGAGGCAGCAATGGTCACAACGGTAGAAGAGAATTGCATTCCTCCAACCCATACACTCTTCAAGGGTACACATATAACCTGACATTCAGTGTGGCATCTGAATGTCATCCAATGGCGCCAGCTGATTTAGTATCTTTGTCTTGTGCAACAGTTTTGGCTAACAATACACTTCAAACAAACTTCACCTGCTGGAAACATACGTTGAAAACAGTATAGACTTTCCGACACTTGGAGCAACTGTAAACAGCTCGATTGCCTCCAACTTGCTTACAACCAAATCTGCCTCATTGCGTGGTATGTAGGGCACTGAAAATTACTTGACAAAGAAAGCAGCAACATCAATCAGTTGGATTGGTCGCCGCCAGTCTACTGTCGGGAACATCACGGGAGATGTCATTAAAAGTAATGTGACGTATAAACTTCTACCATCCTCGCAGCTATGCTCTATTTCTGCAGAATCAAAAGAGGCAGATATGCTAGAATGACCAAATCCTGCCCTAGTTCGCCCGAGTATTGATGAGCCAGATCAGGGAATTTGTATGAGATGACCGAATACACGTGAACTTGAGTGAGCAGAACTGAATAACTATGACATTGAAGGATTCAAATACATCTGAAATTAGTTAGAGCCAGCCGGAAAATCTCAGAATTGTCAGAGCTGGAAGAAGATGATTGCGGTTGATGGAAGTTAATGTTGTCAGTCACAAGTTCCCAATTCAAGTATTCCTCAGCCGAATGTGTTTGGCCTAATCTACTCAACTGATGTATCACATTCGTAGTAAACTTGGAATGATCTCATTTGTCCATTTCCATTGAGGGCAGTCAAATGTTGTCCGATCTTCATGACACCTCGGATCGTGAATCAGCCCATGGCTGCGTGCTGAATGAGCTGCACAACCTCCAGATTTGGACTGGTCCTTATCAAGCAATTTTCACTCTATAACATTGTCAAGAAATTCCGACAGGTTAAATATGAATCATCTCCTCTTGTTAGACGCATAGTGCTATAAATGTTAATCATCTCACTATGTTCGTTCTCATAGTGAATTGAGAACATTACTCGAGATCTTTGTTTCCGTGAGTGACTGACTTCCTGAGCCGCTTCAAAGGACATTTCAGATTCATATTGCTTATATTTCCGATGTCACATGTAGACCAGGCCAGCTTAAATCAGGCAGATTTCCCTCCCAAAATCACATTCGTGAACCAGATGTCATTTAGATCAAGTTTCAAATGTTATAAATAACTCATTCAATTAAGTTATATCTAACTAATTATGAATTTAATTCCAGACTTTACTGAACTCAATTTGACATTTTGCAAACTTACTTGAGATTTATTTTGATTTGTGATGAGGCACTCGATGGCGTCCAAGATCATAGCTCCCCGAAAGTGGCAACACAAGTGGATAAGGTGGTGACGAAGGGGGATTGCATACTTGTTTTCATCGTTGGATCATTGATTAAAATATTGGGTGAGTTAATACTTGACACATAATTTGACACATCACTTATTCCAGGAAAGAATCGTGAAATACAGATCTATTCCAGAAATCATTTTATCGTCCGTATAATTTCCTTGTACTTTCCTCCTTTTCCACATGTAACCGCGTGTCTCTTCGACCTTGTCAGGGCCGTTGTTTTGTCCTTCCCTTCGTTCGTCCTTTTTCCTTGTGTTTGCAATCCCACACAAAAATTGGAACATCTCAAATCTTTGCCAGTTGTGTTGTGTTTTGACCCAGCTGAAATGCAAGCCATATCTTTTAGCCGCAGTGTCCGTGAGACTTACTCTGCTGTTCCAGCATGTTCAATTTGTTTTTAAAGGTTCTACATCATCTTTGACTGACCTTCTACTCAACATTTGTGATGCAAACCTCGAAATATGAATTTCATGTTAAATAATGCATTTTATGCATTGAATATGAAATATTGAACATATTTGTATAAATAGGGGTCCCTGTGATTTCAGTGAGCAACCTTTCAATTTTCTGTGTTTCTGAGATAATAATTAAAATGTAAGTTTCCTTTTTCTAACTATGGTGATTACATATAATCATAGGATCGTCCATTACAGAATAAACCATTTGGCTTTTTGAGTTTGCACCAGCAAAACTAAGGTTATTAACTCTAGTTTCACTTTACTGTACTGTATGCATAGTCTTCAATGTTCTGATGTTCAAATTTGTATCCGAAAATATGGGGTTACCCGTCTCTGCTACCTTACCACGAAGTGCATTCTCATCCCGTCCACCCTCTCGATGAAAAATAACCCCAACTACCCTCTTCTTGATACATCGCTCCTTTAAATATTTGTGCATTATGCAAGAATTTTATTTATGTTTATCTCAGACGAACAGCAATATGCAACTCGAGTCAAAAGTTTACACATACTTCTACATTGTCCTTTTGAGTTGAGCTTACACAACACACCTACTACTTAGGAACGATGTATTTAAGGTCCAGCTCTACTTTGAGCTGGACCTTAAATTATATGTCCCTGAGTTGCAGTTGGGTTGAGCTGTCTCATGAAGTCTCCGCATGGGAACAGTTGCTTCCACCCGCGCTCATTAGAAAGGAGGAATATACTGAAAATAACGTACCATATGATTCTCTTATTTTATCATATTATGATTCTAAACAACCTCTAAGTCCTGCATGGCATTCTTCACACATCAACCAATAGTGCTACTGCTATTCAACATCAATTGATATGGGATAAACCCGCTCAAAATTTCCCAGACACCTCCTACATCACACATTAGTTCAGTAAATCCTCGTTAGACTTATTCCGACACGTTTTATTCTTCCTTAAATAAGTAGACTAAAACGATTGTTCGGTTTCCCTGCAGCAAAAGCATAGCCAAATTAATTTGTATCAAATTCTCTTCTTCGCATACAATAATAATATATTAGCATTTCAAATGACTTGTTATACCGAGACATTCAGGCGCTGCAATTGTGCACGAGGAAACCCAGGCTGCTGTGCAAGTCAGAGCCGAGTGATATCATGACATTTGCAAAGCATATTTCTATTTATATCGTCCTGTCAGGTTGAAACATTTTCTCGTATTAAAACATGTATATATTTACAGAATGCCTTCTCATTTATTGAAGCTACCCATGTGCCTTTGTAATTCTCTTATGTCCTCCTCTTAACATTCTTCCGTTACCATCGGAGGCGTGCAATGAATCTTTATAAATCAGAATGAAAAATTGTTTCGATACAACATTTTTTTTAACGTTCGGTAGCCAGTATGGGTAGTGTTCATAATACGTAAGGGTTCATATAAACCAGGAGAAGGGGAGATGAAGAGATATAAAACTATGGATCATAGACACAAAAATATCAGCACAAAGGTGGAAATAAAATTTTAATCTATTTCTCAGCTCTTTCCAATCCATAGCACCCCTACAGGGCTGAAAACGGCCATTTCACCCATCAAATTTGCACTGACCCTCCGAAGAGCATTGCTCCCAGTCTCAGGCTCCCAACCTGCTCTGATTTCACCTAACCCGTACAACTCTGGACAATGCCGGATAATTTATTCCCTTGTGCTGTGAGACAGCAGTGCTAATCTCCGAATCACTGCGCCACCCCTCAAAAAAAAACTCATTCACAGAAAAAATATAACTCCAATACAATGATTGCATCCACACATAACCGACCTGTGCCGTTTTCCATTCTTGAATTGAAAAAAAAAGTTCTTCCTTTCTGAGTAAATTGACATGAAACTCACAATTCTAATGGTCTGCAATTTCTCACTACTAGGTCATTGCGACTGTTGGCAGGATTGGTGGGGAATTCAGGGCGAGCTTTACTAGTGCTGTTGAAAAGGGATGAAGCTAACATGGGAGGGAGGTGGGATCCTGACAGAAGTGTCTGCAGCAGAGCTGCACTTGAAGTACTAGAAGTAACGATACGTGAGTCAGGAAGACAGATAAAGTTTGGCCAATGGAAGTAAAGTAGAGATTGAGATTGGCAAGGTTGAACGGTACCTTCAGTGCTCAGTATTGGAGTTGGGACATGATGTTGCGCTCGCAGAAGGCGTTGGTGGAACCAGTTCTTGAATATTGTGTACAGTTCTGGTCGTTGAGCTATAAGAAGAACATTATTAATCTGTAGAGGATCCATAGAAAATTTACAAGCATGTCACCGGAACTGGAGAGTTTGACTTACAAGTAAAGGATAGATAGGCTGGGACATTTTTCTCTGGGGCATAAGATGTTGAGTTATGACCTTACAGCATTTACAGAACAATGAGGGACATCTATAGGTAAAGCAGCAAAGATAATTTCCCTACGGTAGCGGGGTTCAAAACCAGAGGGTTTTTTTTTCAGTTGATAGGCAAAAGATTTGAAAGGGACCTGCTCGGCACCTTTTTTCACACAGAGAATGTTTCATATGTGGAACGAACTGCCAGAGGAAGTGTTAGATGCAGGTACAGTTACAATATTTAAAAGGCATTTGTATAGTTACATGAACACCAAGGGTTTAGAGGGATATGGGCCATCTGCAGGCAAGGGGGGCTAGTTCAGTTTCGAAAACTTGGTTGCCATGGGCGAGTTGGACCAAAGGGTCTGTTTCTGTGCTGTTTGACTCCATGGCGCTCTGTGACTGTCTATGACTTTGAGTCTATTTTATTGAATCCAGTCTGACGAACAAGGCAGATAAGTTGATGTCACAAGAGGGCTCATGGGAATATAATCGACCACTCAGATGCGGTAAAGGTAGTAGAAAGATTCATAGATCAATATTGTAGAATATAAGGGCCCCAGGCAAGGCAAGGAAGCAGTCGCAAGAACACATGGCACCACATTTTTGAGCAGTTTATCACTTCCGGCAATTAGAAAGGATGACATCCTGGAGACTTCCTCAAATAAAACCATATAGACAGAGCTAAGAAAAATGTAAGAATAAAAGAACAATTCTTCAACGGAAAATCCTGGTTTTGTTCGTTTTCCATTTTGTTTTTGCATGGAGTTTAAATGATTAGAGTTTAATATAAGCTCCCGACTAGTCTGAGTGAAATAGAGGAGCAGAGGCATAGGCAAATTTTAGAGAAGTGTAAACATCATGTGTAATGATAGTGGTGATTTCAACTTCCCAACAATCATTGAAGAAATCAAATTATGAGTAATTTAGAGGGAGGGAATTCTTAAACACGTCCAGGACAGTTTTGTTTCTAACCTTGCATGTGGCAGGTTTTACAAGGTGGGTGGCGATTCTGGACTTAAATTTAGGTGATGATGTCATGCAATTGGTCAAAGTATCAGCGGGGAAGAATTTTGCAGAGAGCAATTTAACTCAGTTAAATGCAAGACTTTTTTGGAAAGGAATTGGATGAGTCTGAAATCAAAGTCTGAATCAGGAGCAAAGCCGATTTTAATAAGATCAGGTATGATTTGACGACAATAGACAGGGAGAAATTAATTAACTTTAGAGAAGTCTGTGTCAGACAGCGGGACGCATTCAGGAATTAAATAGAAAGAGACCAAGGCCACTATGTTGGAGACAGTAAGTACTGCAGATATTAGAAGCCAGAGTCAATAGATGTGGGGCTGAAAAAGCACAGCAGACCAGACAGTATCTAAGGAGCAGGAAAGTCAAAGTTTTGGGCCGAGACCCTTATTCAGGACTGGGGAGGAGGAGGGGAGAACAGACATAAGTAGAGTGAGAGGATTGGGGCTGAGGGAAAGGGAGGTGGAATGTTGATGACTGAACGTAGGCAAGGGGTTATTGAGCTTGGTTAGTGGGAAGGGTGGAGAGGATAGGTGAGTTGGAAGACGGACAGGTTGGGTGAGGCCAGGGAGGTGGCGAGGAAGGAGGCTGGACATGGGATAAGGCTGGGGAAGGAGGGATTTTGAAGTTGGTGAAGTCAATATTGATGTCCCAGAGAACTTTGCTTTTCGTCTCGTAATCTATTTTAAAAATGTTTAAAAGAAAGAAAATCCCTGTTCTGCACTTTACAAGTTACAAGAAACAATTTATTTATTTAACCCAAAAATGAACAAATTAACAAATTACTAACAAATCGAAAATCCACCGCCACTTCCCGCCAACACTACTAACTGGAACTGATATATTTTGCATGCGCCTTCCTTGCTTCTGTATTCTCTCGTTTATTTATCAAATAAGAGTCCTGCTTTGTAAGCAGTTTTATCCATTTTCCTACCTCTTTAAAGAAAAGTCCTATCTATGCTTATCGAATTTTGTTTCCCTACTACTGCAAAATTACAGCATATGTCATGTATTTCCTGTCCTTCAACTTTCTCCCAAATGTAGGCTCCATAGAATTTTGCAGTAAATTTCCTTGGCCATTGTCTCCTCTTTCACTGATTTGTCTACAAGCTGGTGAAACCGAGTACTAACTTCTTGTTGCTACATTTTGCATTCACGTAAGAATGTAAGTTTTCTATCATCAACTAGTTCATCAGATGTTAGACTTTCGAACTCACAAACTAATTCATGTCAACGATGTCACTATCTTTTGTCTGTTGTTCAGCATTCTAACGCTTTCTATCTTCGTCAGCCATCAGTCCTTGCTGGTGAGGGGTATATTTAAGACTACCATGACCTATGCAAATAAAAGTCTGACATAGAATCCCTGAAGTCGCTTGTTTATAAATGCCATCTCTGTAGATCCTACGTTTCTTCCCGCACGATTGAAGTTTGACAGCAATGTGGTATGATCTGACAAGCAAACGTGCAGTATTGCACGGTATAGTTTTGAACATGAGTTTTTCCTGAGTAGTATTTTCGCTTCGTTCCTTTTATATTCAGTCATAGTAGAATATTGCTCGACTTGCACTCTTTTCTGAACTTAACACGATCCCATGTTCCTTGTATTAGGCACGTAGATACGGGCAGAATGAGTAAACGCCAATCAGACAGTCGCCTAAGGGTGGAATCGAACCGGGTTCGAGAGCATTGTTAGCCAACAGTGCTAACCTTTGGGGGCAACGAGCTGCTGGCTCTTTGTGGTCTTTGTGCACACGCTATCTAACACAGATGAACATGAGGTGGTGTACGTTGAAAGAAGGAAATTTTCAGGGTAGTATTGAATGAATGAGAAGACATGGTAAGCTCAGAGGATCTGTAAAGTGACCTGGAAAGGATAATCGGGTAGTTTAGAAAGCATACCAGACTATTGTATTTATCAGTCGTGGCATAGATTATAGGAACAAGGATCTTATGTTGGAGTTGCGGTTGAAACTATAAACTTTGGTTCAGTTATAGCTGGACTCTGTAGCTCTGGCCAGCATACTACAGGAAGTAGGTGACAGCACTTTGAGGGAGTGCGTAGGAGCTTCACCAGGATGTTGCCTGGGAAGGAATATTTTAGCTATGAAGCGAGTTTGGATAAGGTTGGTTTGTTTTCTTTGAAGCGCAGAATATTGAGGGAGACCTGATGCTGGTATAATACATTATGAGGGGTACGCACACGGTGAATAGACTGCAGAGTTTTCCTCAGTTGGATTATCAATAACAATGGATATTCAATCAAATGTGAAAGGTTGAATGTTTAGTGTTGAATTGAGAAAACAAACCTTTTCACTTAAACGTTGGTGGCTGTCCGGAATGTATTGCCTATGAGGAAAGCTGAGTCGAGAATCCTTATAACCTTTAAAAAGAACTTGGACGTTTACTTGTAGTGAGGCAATGGGTGGAAAGTGGCCCTAGTGTCTGCCATAGTATATTTTTTTTCTTTAGCTGTTCAGACTTGACTGGTCTCCTTTCTAGTGTATGATCTGCGATTCTACACGCAGATTTCTCCAGGTTGACCTACTATAAATATTGACAACTTGTACCTGACGCAATTTAATTTCGACACAATGGCTAAGCATTACCATTCACACTGATATTGTCATTTGGGGTTTCTGTGCAAGTATTGATGTATTCAGCTGGATCCTGCTTAATTATTGTCAAAATCCACTGGGGTTCCTGTAAATACAGACACACAATCAGTCAACCGAAGAAAACGTTGATACATCGCCTGGTAAACAGGTCCTGGAAATCTCTGCATTTACTAACACACAACACTACGTGAGAATCTCACTCATATACTGACAAGTTGACTGTATAAGATCTCAAAAAATAACAAAATCACACATTAAATAACAATATTCAACGGACTCCTGCTGAAAATAATAGAAATGTCTTTTTGGTCTGGTGAAGTCCTGAAAAATACCTGGAGCTGAAGAAATACAGACACACCCTCAAAGCCCCATAACGACTGACACATATCCACAATGCCTGTTAAATGGCCAGCAAAATGGGAAGACAATTGCAGAGTGGTATTATCGCTTGACGATTAATCCAGCGACCTGGGTAACATTCTGGGAATACAGGATCGAATCCCACCACGGCAGATGGTGGAAATTGAATTTAATAAAATACCTGGAATTAAGAGCCTGAATTAACGAATCCATTGTTGATTGTCAGGGAAAGCCCATCTGGTTCACTAATGTTGTCTGGAGAAGAAAACTGTCATCTTTACCGGGTCTGGCCTACATGCGACTCCACACCTGCAGCAATGTTAAACCACTCTGGACAATTTGGGATGGACGGTAAATGCTGCCGAGCCCGTGAAGCCCTCATCCTGTTAATGAAAGACGGAAGTCTACAACAATAGACACATTCTTCACAGGTCCCTATCAGTGCTGCCCCATTGTCACCTGAAAGTATTGACGGGTTCATCTAGTGCAAGTTCCATAAGACTGCTTGGGATTCTCTGCAAGCAGTCATGCAACACAAAGAGGTTTTACTGGTAGCCTATTCTAAAATTAACACTCTAATCTAATTACCCTTGGGCTGTGATAAAGCAGAAAAAGTCGCCAGGGAATCTACTCCGAGAAGAGACAAATCAACGAGGCAAATTTGTCAGTATTCACGGTTGGAGTTGGGGGCAATGGATGGGGGAGTGGGCATTGGCTGAATGATGAAAATCTCAACAAAGTGCATCCCGTAAAGCCAAACCTGTGTTCTTGGGGCCCCGGTTGAGGTGCTGATTTGGCAGTTGCTGGAATATGAATTCGATGAACACCTGGAATTAAGACGGTAATGATGATTTCGAAACCATCGTCGATTCATTGAAAAAAAATGTTTCCACAATATCCTTTGGGGATCGAAAGTTTTCCAGCACGTGACTCCAGACCGAGCTGGTCCTGTGAGACCTAAATTGCCACGTCAATTCATCTGCAAACTGCCCGAAAATACATTACATGGGGCACGGTCCTGGAATCACGTACTGACAATGCCTCACAATTTGTTGACTCTATATAAAACTATCAAACCTGCTGCCTAAACGTGAGGAATGTCAACCCCATGCATCACAGTACAGGATTAAATTTGCAGTTGCCTCATGTAGATGCTGATACATTTCGAGTTGGATAGACAAGATCATGTGTTGGCCCTGCCTTACCGTTCGCAGCTTGTCTGCTTTGTCAAGGGCTGTTCACAAAATATCAGAACCTCCACTAACAACCTATGGCAATCACAAAACGTTAACACACCCTCAAGTCAGCGGCGACACCACACCAACATCTTGTGTGTTCTCATTCTTTTTATTCTAAGCAATGATCCTCTCTTTATTTTTATCCATATTACAGAACTATATTAATTTTGAAACACTATATTTCATGCATGGGGCTATTGCTTAACATTCCCTCCACATTTCCATCCATATTATTTCTGTACGTAACATGCAATAGGGGTCTCAGTACTCATCCTTGCTGTTCACCACTGGCCACCGTCCCCCAGTCACTCAAGTAACCTTTTACCACTACAATTTTTGTCATATTACTAAGGCAGTTTCAGAACTACCTCGTCAAATTTCACTCAGTTCAATGTTCTTTAACCTTCTCAGTCTGTCTCCTGTGTGGGGCTTTGTCAAAATCTGGGCTAAAATCCATATAAATTGCATCAATTGGACCGTCCTCATCCACATACTTGACCACATCTTCAAAAAGAATTGTAACAAAAAATGGTTAGGCATGACCTATTTCTGACAAAGTCATGCTGACAATCCCTAATTACCCTTTCCAAGTGAATATTAATTCGCTTCGTCAGAACTTTCTCTAATAGTTTGCCTACAAATGACCTGAGACTCACTGGTCTATAATTTCTTCGTTCGTTTCTACACCCGTTTTAAAAAGTGGAACAATTTTAGCCATCGTTGTTTTCTGGCACATCCCCTGTGGACGAACAGGAATTAGAAATTTTCCTTAGAACCTTTGCAATTTCTTGCCTTATCTCTCAAAGCAGTCTGGTATGCAATTCATCTGGGCTAAGGGATTTATCTGCATTTCAGGCCAACTGAGCCTGGAGTTCCTCCCCATTTCCTATGCCAAACTGTGCAAGTTCCTCGCACTCCCTTTTTCAGAATTTCATATCTCTGTTCTCCTTCCCCAGATTGAAGACTGAAGAGAAACTTTCATTATACACCCTTCCAGTATCATGTAGCTTCACACGCAGTGTGCCCCCTTGATCCTTTATGTGCCTTACTCTTTTCCTGGGTAACCTCTTCCCTTTATTGTATTTATAAAATGTTTTCGGATTCTCCCTAATCCTGTTCGCAAGTCTTTCTTCATGCCTCCATTTTGTTCTCCTAATTGCTTTCTTAAGTCGCTCCTGCACTTCCTGTATTTCCCTAAGACTGAGTTTGCTTGCTGACTTCGGACTTGCCAAAAGCCTTACTCTTCTTCATTACCAGTCCAGAATTACCCTAAACATCCAAGGTTCTCGAAAATAATTTCTTGCATTTTCCTCTAAAGGCTACATGTTGGACCTGTACTCTCGCCAGCTCCCTTATGAATGCCCCATTTCCCACAGCAATGCAAGGAGGTGTTCTCAGTCCACCGTGGCTATGTCATGTTTTATTTTAATGAAACCCTCTCTTCATTTCAGAGATTATTTTCTTTTTAGAGAATGGAATGATTTCAGGATCTTGTGTATTTTGAAAATCCTGTAATTTAACTTTCTTCCGGAAATGATTAAATGATGGTCGCAACTGAAAAGAAAAGCCAGTTACAATATACATTAGAACATCGGAAATCCGTATGGTATTATTGTTGAGAGTGGAGTGCAAGCTAATACAGTTTGAATGTAAAATATATCGACATGAATTTACTAATAAAGCTCATCATGATACCTATTCTGTTATAGGTTGTATCCGACAAAGATTTACATTGCATTTCGAAATGTTCATTGTCGTACTTTGAATGAGAAACGGACTTTCATCTCACTGTCTACGAGAATAGTGTAAATGGATAAATGATTTCAAACGAAGGTGGGTGGCAACATGAGGAGTTTGTTCTGAAAGGACTAAGGGTAAAAACAAGAGGATGTAAGGGTTGTTGAGCCAGAAGTGATGCGAATGGGACTGGGCTACTTTCTCCCTTCCGTGTCACAATGAACTCTTTCTCTGATGTTGTAACAAGAAAATACAACAGGAAGTTAATTCAGATGCTGTCATCTGTTTTTGAAGGCTGAGAGAAAGTTTGTTACGTTAACAATTTGACATTCCAGTGGAGGTACAAATTTCTGAATAAAAGTATCAGAAATTGCCATGTCACGGTTTTTGACTCGGAGGGATATTCTGTCGTACAAAAAGAGAAAATATTTCAATTGCAAAAATGCATCGATACATTCAGAAGGTATTGAAATATATTACACGGTTCTTGCTGCAATCTGTCCAGCTAGATGACGTAAACAGGGTAAGATGTTAAGTCTGTGCGTTTCTGACTTTGCTTCCTGAGGTCATAACAATCCATCTTGGTATTCTTCTCCCTCCGTCTCTCAGGTACTGGTCCCCTTCTCGCACCAAATGGGTTTCTCTATCATTTTTCGCTTGACTTGTCCACCACATTCTATTCTATCCGCTGAATTTTCTATTTTCTCGCCCATCCTCAAGTTGAGTTAAGGCATGTAGTTGCCCACAAGTGACACCGTTGCGCGTTGGAGATGACAGCGCAAAGATTTGGTTCTGGAATTGCTCTCAGGTCTTAACTGTACATCCTAGCCATGAACATTTGATCATTTGAGCTTTAATTCAATTTTAAAGTTTTTTAAAGTTTTAAAGTTAATTTTAAAGTTAATTCAAGGCGATTGCCATTTTATTCAATCAATCATTTTGTCTCCTTGTGGAGGGAACATTGAGATTAAACTTTGTCACACAAACGCCACCACGTTCTGGAGGCCAACTGATACGAGTAATGAATGCTGGCGCAGTGCCCGTGTTCCATGTGTAAACGGCAATAAACTAAGATTATCGCGCTCTGCTTCAGCTTCCTAACGTATAAAACACTCCTGGGCTTCACTGTTCCAGTTTCAGACTTAGATCGTCCACAATGTTCATCTTTCTGAGTACAACTCAATTTTGTTTTCCTTTCAGTCTTAATTCAAAATACAGAAAGAAAATATTAAAATGACGACCATGCGTCTTCATTTCAATGCGAGTGAGAAGAACGTCAGCATCACAACTTTAATCTGGAAATTCATATCTGCAATGTCCATTTTATTTTGGCGATATGATTTGCCATGTCACATGAGTTGTCTTTCTGTTGCATTATGCTTTTGGAACGAATTTGATGTTGTAGAGATCCAAAAATGAGCCAATTATAGAGTCAAATCTTTGCAGGCGAGGAGGTAGCATTTGGCACGAAAGGGAACTGGAACAAGACTTTTTTTTGTGTCAGAGAGCCAGAACAGGTACGACAAGTGATGGGGCCGGGGAAAGTGGGGCGATACCAAGCGTAAAATAATAATCTGGGAACAGGGCATCGATGGCGAAAGGAAAAAAGACAGGAAGACAAAGTAATTTCAGGTATTTATAAATTTTTACAGACCCTACAGTCACGCAGAAAGAAATTTAGAATAAAAGAACTAGAAAGAAAAAAGAAAAATCAATCAACAGATATGTCACCCTTAAAAAGATAGGAATAGTAATTTCTATTAAGGTACAACAAATAGAGGAGCAAAATGGAAGCCTAGGATAAAACGATTCATAGAAAAGACAACAGGCAATACCAACGTATTGAAGAAGAAGAAGAAGAAGAAGAAGAAAGAAAAAAGAAACAATTTTAGTACAATCAGCCGCAGGGAAAAAAAAATTCAACAAAGAGGAGAAGGAAATGACATTGATTGAGTAAGGACTGAGGCAGGAAAAGACACCAAATGTAAGGAAACCAGTAAGATATCCAAAATGGAAAAAAAATGAATTATGTCGGGGGAGACTAGAAAATGAAATATAAAATTGTTTGTAATAATTTTGAAACCAAAGTGAAGGAACAAAATAAAAAAAAACAACCCAAAGCAATAACAGGTGGAAACGTGCAGATGAGGTCACTGGGAATAAGTGAATCTGAAGAGAGAAAGGACCAGAAGGCAAATGAATCAAAAGCCAAGGTAAGATAAAATATTCAACAAGGGGCAACTTATGGATTGTGAAATGGGAATTAATGACTAACAAGGATACATCGGTGGTTAATGGAGATGAAGAGACTGTGGAAATACAGTTTGGAAGAGATAAGATCAATAAGAAAATGCTCTGAAGACAATTACGCAAGCAGTAAAAATCGGGAACTTTCCATATGGAAGAGAGTGGAAAAGAGAAATTAATTCAATGTTGGACTGGAATATCATTGGATTCTCAGTTTTGAGGAAGGGTCACCGGACCCGAAACCTTAACTCTGTTTTATCCTTCACAGATGCTGCCAGGCCTGCTCCGCAACTTTACTTTTGTACATCATTGGATCAGTCAGATTGGAAGAAAAGGCAACGCCAATAAACGACAAACAGAGGATGGTGGTGATGAAATTAAATAGAAGCGAATGCTGACAAAAATAAACGAGAAATTAGATGAACAGAGACGTTAAGGTCAAAGGACTTGGACAGGAATAATTAAAAAACACAGAGATGAAAGGGCGGATGAAAGAAAAGAAGTGTTAAACAAGTGGATCAAATAGGAGAAACCCGATGGTAGTAGAAAGAAGTGAAAATCAACGGTTTTCTGAATTAAGAGAAGGGCTGATTCAGATGTCTTATGCTTGCGAGCAAAAGATCACAAAAACAAATTCATTTCAATATTTGAGGAATAGAATCAGTTCTGATGATCCGCTGCCAGACCCGACAAATGCTCTGAGTACAGTAAATAAATGTTTTTTTAAAAAAAAACAAATGGCCATTATTGGACTAATCGCTGTTCAGCAAATTTCCTGCATTTCTCAATTCTCAAGAATCCAACGGGAGAGGAGACACGTGAGTAAGACAGTAATAATTTGAGAATTAAAGCAAATTACCGCCGATTTATGTTGAAATGAATAGCCAATGAGGCGAACTGATGATGACATTAAAGGTATGAGTAATATGCCGTGAAGCAAACAATGACTTGTCATCAGCTACGAGATTACTGAGAACTCTCTGAGCAATATATCGTCTTATAGAGAAAGGGTAGAGTTCACAAGGAACATAATATGTCTTATTTTTAACTAAATCAAGTAAATAATTTCTTTTTTTTTATTCTGCACCGCAGCATTCCTATTGTTCCTTCTTTTGATGGTTCCCTTTAGTTATTACCAAATGATGTAAATTTGTGTTAGAATGCTGGCAATTTTCGTTCGTTTCTGTGTCATTCCCCTCACAATTTCGCTTTCAAGTTGACATCAGGAGTGCATCCCCTGCTTCCTACAATTTAATAGTCACAATTCCTCCACAATTACTTAGAGCAGAGGAGATCGAGAAGGGTCATGATTGAGATGCATCATATAGTGAGGGATATGGTCGGGATAACCATGACAAAACATTTCCACTTGATCAAAGGATCAATGACCAGGGGATAGATTTTAGGCAAAAAGAAAATGAAATACACCAAATAATCTTAGGATCTTCCAATTTCTTTCTACCTCTGGAAGTTGGCTGGCTGTCGGGATGTACCTCAATGGTCATACTTGACGATAAAGAAAGATGTGAAGATCTCGAGCTCTAAGTGAGGAAAAACAAATTTGACCCAATAGAAGATTCTCTATGCTTGAGATGATTGCATGTTGAGAAAACCCACCAGCACTGACGGCCAGACTTCTCAGACCACTAGGAATCATGACAGCACAAAAACCAGCAGCCGCACTAAGACAGTAACTGACCAGCGTTAAAGACCCAACAGACACCATGGTAAGGACGAATATAATTTACAGGATACCATGCGGAGACTGCACAAAACACTACTTGGGGCAATCAGGCAGACGACTAGCAACCTGAATCCACGAACACCAGCTAGCAACTGAAAGACACGACCAGCCGTCCTTGGTTTCAAAACACGCAGAAGAGAAAAAAAACATTCTTTAAACTGGGACAATACTATTATCATTGGACAAGCCAAACAGAGGACAGCCAGGGAATTCTTGGAGGCTTGGCATTCATCCGCAAACCCGATCAACAAACACACTGAATTAGACCCGATATACCGACCATTACACCGCACAGCTGGAACCGGCACCGACCGGAAGCAGCAAAAAAAACCATAAAAATTCGAACAGGCACAAGACAACAGCGCTTCACAGAAGGCTCCATCGCACTTGGATGTCACCTAGTAAAGGGACTAAACGTCTGCTATCAAACCTCCCAGCTCGGTGAACACACCAGCATCTATAACCAGCTACTAATCGTCGCGCAAATTCTGAGGTTATCTGACTATTCATGCTTGCGGTGCTCATGGGATGCTGGATGAGCCAACCTCGACTTTTTTTTATGATCATGACAGGGTTCTAATTTGTGTCGGAATGACATGTTGCAGATGATAATCCACTGTGTCATGCTAGGGCCCAATTTTGGCCTTCGATATCTGTGCTGAAGTTGTCCTATTTTCTGTAATACCGATGTCAGACTATGTCGTGTCACAGTGTGAAGACAAGAATTTAATTTAAAAGGAATTACCCGGATATTCGCCAGCAACACTGCCTTTGGACTGATTCGCCCTGTGGCAGATAGACTGGTGATGACATGCTCAAGTAAGCTTTGCTGTGTTTTTTTTTTCACTCTCACGATCTAACACAAGACAATTCTATCCATCAAATTTTCACCACTGTGTCAATCGTGGTGCTTCTGAGCCACGAGAGAAAATTAATATTTACAAGGCGCACTGTTCTGGGCATTTGCTATCCTTTCCTCAATCTCTAAATCATGTTTAAAAGGAGAGATTTCAGAGTCAACAAACGAAAGAGGGTGGTAAGTGTCGAAACAGAGGGTTATAATTTTCGGTTCAAACTGATGCCCTGAAATACGCTAGAATCTGGAGTCCAAGTTGAGGATACCTAAGACGGGCCGGGTACAACCAGAGTAAGCAATGCCCTTACCTCTGACCAGCGTGCCGTCTCGATGGGACAGGACATATTCTGGGATCATAATGGACAACCTGTGACATGTGCTTTCGCAATTATTCTGTCAACCAACGCATGTTGCAAACACAAGATGTCGATATGACCCAATTATGCTCTAAATGTTAACCCTTCCAATATGATAATGGAAAATCCAAATGAAAGTAAGGTGCAGACAGGAGGTGAAGGTCAAAAAACTCGGGTTTTATTCAAGTAATCCAGAGGGTAATCGTACCATTTTCACAGCATCTATTCAATTGAGCAGAGCATGATTGGATTTAAAGCGAGCGTCAGATGGAGGCTGAGGCTGGCTTCATGTTTTTTTTTGATAAGTCTGTCCTTGTTACAGCAGGTGAAGCCAAAAAAAAAAGTCATTTGAGTTAACTTTGCACCTTCTTGAAAAAAAAAGTATAGGTTTTGAATTATATTACTTCCAGCAACGGTATGTGGACAGTGTGTTATTTAAAAGCCGTCTTTCAGAGGAATAACGGTGTATGGGTTATGATGGATAGTTACATTGTGGAATCATAGGCACGAGAGAAATGTGCTATGATTAGTGGAAGTAATCCCTCTTTTAAATGCTTAGGAAGTCGGAATTTAGGTAGCAGTAAATTCCGAAAGATTCATCACACTGGAGACGATTATGGAGATGGGCTTTAGTGGAGGCCCTGGAGACATGCTTTGTAATTCCTACAGGGTATCACCAAGGGACAACATGCGTCTGTGCATTGGGGATAACAAGCATGGGGCTGGATGAACACAGCAGGTCAAGCAGCATCATAGGAGCAGGAAAACTTGACGTTTCGGGCCTAAACCCTTCATCAGAAATGGGGGAGGGGAAGAGGGTTCTGAAATAAATAGGGAGAGAGGGGGAGGCGGATAGAGGATGGATAGAGGAGAGGATAGGTAGAGAGGAGGCAGACAAGTCGAAG
>JAHRHZ010000238.1:183572-197114 GCA_024137785.1 Ginglymostoma cirratum | reverse complement strand
TGTCTGCCTCCTCTCCACCTATCCTCTCCTCTATCCATCCTCTATCCGCCTCCCCCTCTCTCCCTATTTATTTCAGAACCCTCTTCCCCTCCCCCATTTCTGATGAAGGGTTTAGGCCCGAAACGTCAAGTTTTCCTGCTCCTATGATGCTGCTTGACCTGCTGTGTTCATCCAGCCCCATGCTTGTTATCTCGGACTCTCCAGCATCTGCAGTACCTTTTATCTCTGTGCATTGGGAAGTGACTCACAATGGCTAATTGATGAGTGATAGCAGAGGTTCAACAACTAAACTAATGAAATAGTGAAGTATTCGATGATGTTAATGACTGAATTTGGTGATTTCTTTTGAGATATTGTCAGCGGAAATCTCGAACGTTACCCCTATTGGAGCATATTCCTTAATGGAACATTTTGCAGCTTGCAGCACTTAAAGAAGAACAGGCATTCACCGTGGTGACGAATCTACCTTGGTTTGCAGCTAGCTATTCGACATTTTCCTCCACTGTTGTTGCACCCATTTATCGAACCTGGGAGACAGAGCGAAAGAGTCAGAACTTTTTCATCCAATTGCCTTCAAACTGTGCAATGCACAGACCAGATCAGGGATAGAAGGATGTCTTCTGCATGTGCAAGTTTGTCACGAAGGGAAAGCGTGTGGTGCAGAAGTTAGTGGCGACAATGCTTGAAGCAGGAAGGATAGAAGTTGATCCTGAGTTGTGTCGAAAATAATGGAGAAAATGTATGAGACATTACATCACTGAAAACCTTTGAAAGGGTTTCGTGATTATGTCGGACACAGAGCAGTATTGTGCAGCAATGGACGTATTAGTCCACCATGTTTTTGTCGACGATGGTGGAGTGAGGAAATATGTCATACAGGCAAGTTACATGAACCGACTGAATGACAGCATTAGATTGAAGGTCAGAATGGGCTGTCGGATTCATATTTTCCTTTCTATGTACTGCTTAATATGACAGGTACAAACCCCCCAGAAAGAATCTCCTCCCAAGGGCAGTCCAAAAAGGTTCTAGCACCACCAGGAATCCAAGCACTAAGTATATTGCTGCCGCATTTTCCATTCAGTTTTTCAGAGGACTGTATCACTGACGTTCTTTACTTATATTCAAGCATTAAGCTGTAGTTAATAATTCAATAACAAAGCAGTCAGGAGAGAATCGTCGGCGCAAAGTTAAAGGGACAGTTTGTGCATTAAGAACAGCTGTAACTGAACCAGAGACTAAATGTCCCTCCAAAACCATAGTTTATTATTAAGCGCCAGAACAGACGTGGGCAATTATTGAACTGCGAAGATTGAAATCTATTTCTCACTGCACTTAAAGTAACCTGAATTTAGTATGAATTCTTCATCCTCTCTCCTACCTTGTTTTCTCTATCTTTTTTCTCTACATCTTAACCGCTTCAACTTCTATTATCCCTTTCTGCGTGTCTCCCTAATTGCTATGTGTTTATCTTCTCTCTGGTTGTCTCCCTATCACTGTCTTTCCACCCTTTACATCACTCCCTCTGTCTCTCTCACTTTCACTCCATCTCGCTTTGCACACACATTATATATAACTCTCACCCTTTACCTCCATCTGTATATGTTCGTCCTATTCCGTCATTTTTCACCCTCTATCTTTCTGATCTCCTCAATTGAATTTTCATGGCCCCTTCTGACCCATATATTCTCCTTCATGTTGCTCGTATGCTATATCATCATATGTAGCTCACCCTTGGTTATTTATCTTTTATGATGGCTAAATATTCCCGACGTTAAGCCGTTTTCTGCTGGATAAATGCTTACCCCAGGAATTCAGTTTTTTCTTGACTTATTTTCCAATCCAAAGACTCCTGCAGAAAATCTGTAGAGGCTTTGCCCAGTTACCTGTCTGGCAGCCTTTCTCAAGATGTGATCAATGAGTTGTACGGAATCAGCAACTGTTTGTAGAAGCAATGTACAAAGTTTCAATGATTAAGTCACAACAACACCAACTGAGAAAGCGTCACCGGACCCGAAACTTTAACTCTTTCTTCCTTCACAGATGCTTCTAGATCTGCTGAGCTTTTCCAGCAACTTAGTTTTTGTTCCTGAATTACAGCATCCACAGTTCTTTCCGTTTTTAGTCAATGATTACATGTTCAGTTGTCACCTGTTCTACTGATTACATGCTGAGAAATAATCTGTTCAGACGTTATCTGTGCTTAAGTTACAGGCAACATTGCAGGCAAGTAAAGTGACCACCTTATAGGTTTTTTTTGTGTATAGTCATGCAGTGTGTTTCTT
Source organism: Ginglymostoma cirratum (assembly GCA_024137785.1). Classification (NCBI taxonomy): domain Eukaryota; kingdom Metazoa; phylum Chordata; class Chondrichthyes; order Orectolobiformes; family Ginglymostomatidae; genus Ginglymostoma; species Ginglymostoma cirratum. The sequence continues at coordinate 194,829 of JAHRHZ010000238.1, read as the reverse complement.
CTGCAGGAAAAGTGTGATTTGCTTTCTTGCTACCCGTTGGAAATTTGTGTGTGTGATGTTAGTATGTCTTTTATTTAATGTGCTGCAATCCATGGAGCGTATGGAGGCAGGCGGTATGCTGGCACAGTGTTTAGCACTGTTGCCTCAAGCGCTAGGGACCTGGGTTCGATTCCGCCCTGTGGCGACTGTCTGTGTGGAGTTTGTACATTCTCCCGTGTCTGTGTGGGTTTCCTTTGGGTGCTCCTCCCGCAGTCCAAAGGTGTACATGCTCAGTGGATTGGTCATGCTAAATTGCCCTTAGTATTCAGGGATGCATAGATTAGGGGTATGGCTGGGGTGTTCTGAGAGTGGATGTGGACTTGTTGGGCCAAAGGGCCTGCTTCCACACTTCAGGGATTCTATGATCTATGGCATGCACTACAGTGCTCACCAAGGATGTCATATGTGACCACATACAGACAAATAAAGGAATGGTCGACGTAGTTTGAAGCATATAAATGTCTATTTATTTTGGATGAGCATTTTATTTTCATTCTTCCCATAAAGATGTTCACCGGGAGTCAACGCATGGAAAAGTTAAGTCAAGCAGGACCTGAATTCCAAGAATTGTGTTCCGTTCCTTCGGGTCTCATATCTGAGTGATATACATACACCGTTTTGTCATTCACCTTTGCTTGGAGAAGAACAGTTTCCTGACTCATATTGAATCAACTTCATACGCCTTTATCACAATGGCTTGGTTTGCAAACCGCTCCAAGGAGGTCACAACAGACGAATAAATGCGGGAAACAGGAAGAAAGAGTTTGTCAATGTTGTGAGTCAGGGTACCTGTATTAGCACGTCTGATATTAAATGCACCTCGATATGAAAAGTGAGCACAATTCTCCAATTGTAGTCAACAGGAGTCAGATAGACATCAAACAGAAAGTCGTAAGAGTGGGATATGGAAATCAGAAATCTAAGCTCAACATATGGAGGGATTGAGATTTACTGGAATGAGCACAATCAATAAATGAAAATCATGCAAATTGAAAAGAAGCACAGACAAGAAAAAAACCCCTGCAGATGCAGGTATCCAAGATTGACAAATAGGAGGCTGGAAGGACACAGCAAGCCAGGCAGCATCTGGAGGAAAGAAACAGTCAACATTTCGGGTATTTTCCCGCTTCACAACTGTTTGCGGAAGTAGGGCCAGCTGCAAATAAAGAGGGGTAGAATAGCGGAATGGTTGGCGACAGGTGGACACTGTCAGTTGGTACGAGCTGGTTGGTCGATGGGAGGGATGAATCTGGTTGGTGGCTGGGAGTGTCAGAAGGTAGAATGGAAGGGTGGAGGTGTGGTTGGACAGGGAGCCGGGGGATGGGTGGGAAGGTTATTTGATATTGGAGAACTCAATGCTGTGTCCTCCAGGTTGTAGTGTGCCCAGGCCGAAGATAAAGTGTTGTTCTTCAAACTTGCATTCTGAGTCACTGTGAAATTGGAGGAGGCCAAGGGCAGACATGTCGGAGAGGGAGTTTAAATGAGCGGTTACAGGGAGATTATAATGACTGTTACTGGCCACGTGAAGATGCCTCAGGAAACGATCACCTAATCTATGTTTGGTCTCACTGACACCACGTTCTACCTCCCCTGGACAATGACCCCACCACGGCCCATCAAGCCAACGTCTCCCAAACTTTTCATAGCCTTGTTGCTTCTGGTGACCTCCCCTCCACTGCCTCCAGCCTTATAGACTCCAGCCCCGGACTGCCCGATTCTACCTTCTCCCCAAAATTCACAAGCCCACCTACCCTGACCGATCCATTGTCTTCGCATGCTCCTGCTCTACCGAACTCATCTCTTCCTACTTCGACTCCATTATCTCCCCCTCGGTCCAAGCACTTCCCAACTCCATCCAGGACACAAAACAAGCCCTCTGCCTTTTTTGAAACTTCCAGTTCCCTGGCCCCAGCGCTTCATCTTGACTATGGACGTGCAATTCCTATATACAACGATGGCCTACAGGCCCTCTTTTTCTCCCTGCCAACAGACCCACCCGGTAGGCTCCACCAATACCGTCCTCTACCTCATTGAACGAGTGCTCACCCTCGATAACTTTTCCTTTAATTCTTCCCACTTTCTCCAAATACAGGGGGTTTCCCTTGGCACACGCATATGCCCCAGCTATGCCTGCCTGTTTTTCGGTATTGTCAAACAGTTCCTCTCCAGCATGCACAGCAGTACAGTTCCCCAACTCTTCCACTGTCACATCGATGGCTGCATCAGTGCTGCATCCTGCACCCAGCCTGAACTGGAGCAGTTCATCAACGTTGCTAACAAATTCCACCTTGCCCTCAAGTTCACTTGGTGGAGCTCAGACACCCCCATCCCTTTCGTGGCCTCTCTGTTCCCATTCCTGGCCAACATTTATGGGCCGACACAGACTCCCATATCTAACTAGACTACGCCTCCTTCTACCCTGTCTGCTGTAAAAACTCCATCCCGTTTTCCCAACTCCTCCATCTTCGTTCTTGTCTGTCTGATGAAGAGACATTCCACTCTCAAGCATCTTGGACGTATGTCTTTTGCAAACAATGGTATTTCCCCCCTCTGTTATCCAGACATCCCTCCTCCACACCTCCTCCATTCTCCACTCCACAGTACTTAACCACTTCTCTCCCTCCAAACATCATAAAGATAGGGTTCCTCTCCCCCTCACTTTCCACGCCACCAGTTTCCAAATCCAATGTAGCATCCTGAAACACTTGTGCCCAATCCAATTAGACCCCACCACCCAGAACATCTTGCACTCCCTTCCACAAGGACGATTCCCTTCACCACTCCTTAGTTCGCGCCATTCCCCATCACCAACCACTCCAACCCGTCCGGTACCTTCCCCTCTAACCTTAAAAGATCCACCACCCGCGCACGTACCACCTTCCTCACTTCCATTCAGGGCCACAAACAGTCCTTCCAAGTGAGACATAGCTTCACCTCCATCTCCTCCAACCTAGTCTATTGCATCCAATGATCCCGATGTGGTCTCTATATTGGTGAGAACAAACATAGACCAGGTGACCATTTTGCCAAGCATCTTCCCCTGGCCCAGACCAGCCTAACTTCCCAGTCATTGCCAATTTCAATTCCCCGCCACCCTCTTCAAAATGTCTCTCTCAACATTGAGTCCTCCAATTTCAAATAACCTTCCCACCCATTCCCTGATTCCCGTTCCAGCCTCACCTCCTCCCTTCCATTTCACCTTCTGGCCCTCCCAGCCACCAACCTGATTCAGCCCTGTCATCGACCGAGCAGTTCCAACCTACTACCAGTGTCCACCTGTCACCACCATTCTGCTACCATCCCACCCCTCTCCTCATCTGCAGTTCCCTCTATCCCCACATCCAGTCCTGAAGAAGGATAATACACGAAACATTGACTGCTCCTTTCCTCCAGAAAATGCCTGGCTTGCTGCATCCTTCCATGAACTGATAATAAGTGATAATAATACAGGAATGTAGGCTGAGTCATGTCAGCAGTTAATGAAAAAAAGTGTACAAACGATGAAGAAAACAATTTACTTCACTACATCGTAAAGAGGAGAGAAGCTTGTACAGGGTCATTTTTATTCAGCTACTCCTTCAGTTTCCACTGGTTCAGAAATTTATGCCCTTTAAAATTTCACAGGGCTGTGAGAAGCATTTTTTCCGTTGAGCAGGTTAAAAAAGAAGTGGTTCATTTGCCTCTACCATTTTCTTTTTTTTGCTAGTTTTCAAGAGCTTCACCACATATTCATTGTAAGTTAAAAATTATAGTGAGGACACCACGCAGTACAAGTGAGGATTGATAGTTTGGCCTTTGTTAAGTGCAATTTAGATTTACAAGTTTGATACACAGAGATCAGGTTTTCAGTTAAGAGGACACACAAGTAGGCCTATATTTCCTAGACTTTTGAAAATAAGAGTTAATCTGATTGAAGTCTTCAAGCTATTGACAGGAACAGCTAGTGTAGACAAAGATAAACTGTTTCTACTGGCTTAAGATTCTAGAATGATAGGCTATACCATAGTCAAAAGAGTAGGACAAGACCTTCCAAGAGAAATCTTTGTAAGTACGCTAACAAACGAAGTGTGGTAGCGGTTTGGAATTGTCTTCCACAAACTTCAGCTAATGCAAATGAGATGTTACTCTCAGACAGACTTGATTTTGGTTTGTTTGTTGAGAAAACTACTAAGAGATATGGAACAAAGGTAGGTACTTGAACTTAGGTCATAGATCAGCCATGATCTCATTGAATGATGAAACAGGCTAGAGGATCTAAATGTATACTGTTGTTTCCATATTCTGATAGTTGTTCTCAATATTGTTGTTTTTTTCTGTGATGTGTCTGAATGTTTCCCTTCCTTGCTGTCTCAATCAACCTCTTTCTTTCTGTCTGTTTTGGAATGTTAAGCATTGCCTTTGAAGCGGAGCTGCACTGTTACCGGTCGCAATCTTGTCTGAGGCTCTGATCCAAGATATGGGGAGTGAGTTCTAGTTGAATATGAAGCAGTAGATCAATACCTATTCCTGGGGTCAAAACGTAGAGGTGCTGGTGTAGAACTTGGGCCGACAATGTCAGAAATCACATGACACCACGTTATAGTCCAACAGATTTACTTGAAAACACAAGCTTTCTCAAAGCAGCTATGCTGTGAAAGCTTGTGTTTTCAAATAAGTCTGTTGGACTATAGAAGATAAAAGGTACTGCAGATGCTGGAGAATCCGAGATAACAAGGTGTGGGGCTGGATGAACACAGCAGGCCAAGCAGCATCAGCGGAGCAGGAAAGCTTGACGTTTCGGGCCTAGCCCCTTCATCAGATGGTCGAGGCCCGAAATGTCAAGCCTTCCTGCTCCTATGATGCTGCTTGGCCTGCTGTGTTCATCCAGCCCCACACCTTGTTATCACTGTTGGACTATAACCTGGTTTCCTGTGAGTTCTGACCTTATCCATGAGGCGAAAATCACAAACCCCCCGACTGTTGATCTTGTGACTATCAATTTCGATTCCTAAATTAATAATGAAATGATATAAGAGATGCGATATAGGAGATCTTTAAGAGGCGTGGATTGATTGGAATTGCATTGATTGTGATACAGGTTATGGCTCAGTATAAAGGTGCTGCTGCTCAATAGCGAAAACACAGGTTGTTGGTTTTTCCCAACTGAGCAAAATGTGCCACACGACCCGAAATTCCTCCAGTGTAACAATTTGCCTCAAATTATACTGAACTTGTTACATTCCATTCATACCTTATCTGAGATGGATAGTTACATCCGTGACAGAACTTCTTTTCAGGCCGAAGTAAAGTTGGTTATTCCCTCCATTTGATTCTGGAGCAATCTGATAGAGGAAAAATCTGGCCTTCGTTGCTTCAGCAACTCAAATACAAACAGTGTTGCTGAGGGACTGTCAGTGATCCGCTTGCAGGGCTCCTAAATGTAGGTGGAAACCACCAACATATTTCCTTATCTTACCTTGCACTGATGCATCATTGCATCTGCAGTCAATGCTGGGGAATCAAACAGTTAATTCCACGCAAATTCAACCAGCCAGTTGGTAAAGCTATTCCCTGCGCTGGTAATGGACTGATCTGGGTTATTGGCGTGAGGTATCATAATGGGACCACACCAAATTGAGCATATAAGTTTCAATGTACACCTGCGATTTTTTGACCTTCCATCAATTTGCATTAAAATGGAGACACACCGAGACAATATGGATTAGACAACATGCACTGTATATTCCAGCAACTTTTATTTCCATGATTCAAAAAGCATTGTATAATTGTATATCTGATCATCACAACTAAACAGGTACTTAATAACAACAACAATGGCAAGTGTCAGTCAAAGCCCCAGACCAGTTTCACTGCGGTACATCGTCAACTTGTTTTCTTATATTTATCGAAATCTTTTCATCAGTTGAAGTCAAAGCAATAGCTGTCAATATTTCCTTCATCCTCTCCCAAAAGTATTGTTTGCATGTGTGTCCATGATTACTGCATTGAAGGAGGAGACCAAGACAGCTGTGATGAGATTGGGTCCATGTCAATACAATATACATGGAAAGCAAAACATTAAAATGTTCTGCTGCGTTCTCGTATATTTTCATGAGGAACAGCATAGGGTGGCTCAGACCAACTGGGCGTGTATAACGTATCTCACAGGTAGTGCCCTTCTCACCACCAGCCAAGCGATGTCTTGGTGCTTATTGGAAAGTTCTGGTGATGAGGCATTCTGCCCAATGGCTTTGACAGTCTGCTTAGTGAACCATGCGACAGGATCCACCCGCTCCTCTTCTGTCAGCATCTCGAGGACACTGCGTGCTGACCCCTTCCTGATGGACTGGTGGTGAAAGGTATTTTTCTCTGCAAATTTCATGAGGAAGGAGAGGTGATATAGAACAGTCTAACGACTTGGAGCGTTCTGTGGCAGAGAGACAGTCCCATCATTTTCAACACTGGGAACAGCTAGAATCTCAGTGCTTCATGAAAGTTGATGCTTGCGTACCCAGGGTCTATGCACAGCTTCATGCAGCCATACACAAAGGCAGCCATCAAGTTGGGGTCGTCATCCTCTCCCCCCTCCACCCCACACCCATCCAGAGCTTTATCCATGAAGTCCCTGCAGACCCAATCTATTTTAGGCCTCCAAATGAAATGGAAGATGCCTCGGGTGACAGAAACAGCACAGTTTTCGGGGATGGGCCAGGCCAGAGAGAATGGCTCACACCTGATGGCCAGGTTTTTACCCACAAGGAAGAGAGCGCGGTGCTCCCAAAATATCAGTTTCTGCTCTTACTAAGATTTTGAACGCACCCAAGCCCCTCTGAACCATATACCCAGCATCTTCAGGTAATCTGTCCTTACTGTGAAGGGGATAGATGATTGCTCAGCCAAGTTCCCAAAATACACAGCTTCAATATTGCATCGATTTACCTTGGCTCCCGAGGCCGGTTTCAACTGGTCACAGGTGCTCGTGAACCTGCGCACTGTCAGTGTATGTGACAAGAAAATTGTGACATCATCAATGTACAGGCAGGCTTTGACCTGCAAGGCCTCCTTTGCCTGTAATAGTCACCCCTCTGAGGCTCACATCCTTCCTGATGGACTCAGCAAGGGGCCCTATACAACACACAAACAAGGCAGGAGAGTATGGGCAGCCCTGCCTGACTCTGGATCTGATCGGGGAGCTGTCTGATTCACACCCATTGATTGAGACTGCACTAAAGATTTTGTTGTAGATACGCTGGATCCAATTGCAGATTGCCTCCCCAAAGCCAATGTTGGAGAATATGTTCCACACGTACGTGTGTGATATCCTGGTCCAGACTGATAAGGCAGGCATCCACCACCGCACCCCACCCCCAACCCGTCCTGTATGTGGGTGATCATATCCCTGAGGACTGCGAGACTCTCGGAGATCATCCTGTCTAGTACGGCACAACTCACCATAGAAAACGCCTCGTCCAGCTTCTCCCATGTGCAGTGGTCTAAAACCTCTGTGACAGAGGACAGTGACGACTGGGGGGCCGTGCTGCCTGTGGGCTTTGTGTCATATTGCCTGACGTAAAAGGGTTTCCTGATCCTCAGGATGTCAGGCTGACATGACGTTACCGAGCTATCTTCTTCCATCAGGCTACAGAGCTCAGAGGTCTCCTTGTGCACCTTCTGGAAAGAGAAACACAGGCTCATCTCCACCTGCACCACAGTGTGGACCCTGAACCGGAAGATTATCTTGGAGGCTTCTGAGGTAAAATGCGAGGCTTGCCGGCTCTTCACTTTCTCGGGATCCCTCATGGCATTGACCCTCATCATCTGCAGTAAGAGTAGGTTCTGAATGGGTTTCTGGAGTTTGGACGGTTTTCCACACCTCTCTCCCGCCTTTAGACCACCGTTGAGGATGAACAACTTCTTGATGATCCCTTTGACATTTTCCCACCATTCCATTGGATACTCAAAGAGTCTGATTCTATGCTGTACTACTCTATGAATCAGTGACTCTCTCTGTAAGGCACAAGTCATGAATGTGATGCAATGCTCTCCACTTGCCTGGATGTTTACCGCTCCACAGCACTCAAGCATCTTTGCACCGATCAAGGTAAAGCAACCCACTTGCTTGACATTTCTTCCACAAGCATTCTCTTCATCTACCAGTGCCACTCAGGCGCAGCATTGTACGTTATCTGCAAAATGCACTGCAGAAATCCAGCAAAGATCCTTAGAAAGCACCTTCCAAATCCACAACCAATTACATCACAAAGGACAGCACATACATAGGAACACCACCAACGGCAAACTCCTTTCCGATTCAATCACCATTCTGTCTCGGAAATAGATAACCTTCCATTCACTATCTCTTGGTCCGAGTCCTGTAATTCCGTCCAAAACAACATTGTAGATCTAAGAATAGCCCATGGACTGCAATGGTTCAAGAAGTCAGCTCACCACTGTCTTCTCGAGTGTACCTAGGGACTGTAGGTATCCCTGACTGTGGCACCCATGTCACATGAGTCAACACATACGAAATAATGTCCTGTGCAACCGAAACGACCTCCCTCACAATGTAACATTGAAACAGCATCGCTGATTACTTGCTTCACCGACATAGAATCGTTCTGACGTTACACAGTGTGCAGTTGGAGGAACACAGCAGGCCAGCCAGCGTCAGAGGAGCAGGAAAGATGATGTTTCAGGTCGGGACTCTTCTTCAGAAATTAGGGAGTGGTAGAGGGCTATGAAATAAATAGAGAGGAGGGGTGGGGCCGGCGAATGTCGGTAGCGTGATAGTCACCTCAGGTAGGCAATGGTGGAGGTTGGTCGTTGAGGTGGGAGGAGCGGGTTGGTTGGAGAGAAGACGGACAGGTCAAAGCTGCGGGAATGAGAGGGAAGATTGGTCATGGGAGGAGGTCGTGGATGGAGACATTTCAAAGCTACAAAAGTTCACATTGAGACCATGGGGTTGTAGGCTCCCAAGGCGGAACATGAGGTGCTGCTCCTCCAGTTTCCGGTGGCATCATTGTGACACTGGAGGAGGCTCAGGATGGACATGTCATCCAGGGAGTGGGAGCTGGAGTTGAAGTGGTTCGCAACTGGAAGGTGTTGTCATTTGTCATGAACAGAGCGCAAGTGCTCCACAAACTGGTCTCTAAGCCTCCACTTAGTCTCACTGATGTGGAAGAGGCTACATCAGGAGCAGCGGAACAGTAGAGCACAATAGCAGATGTGCACGTGAACATCCGTGTAATGTGGAAGGTTTTTTTGGTTCCTTGGATGTTGGTACAGTGCAGGGACAGGTGTAGCACTTCCTGCGCTGGCAGAGAAAGGTACCGGGGGTGCTGGGGCTAGTGGGTCATGTGGAGCAGATGAAGGAGGATAGAGTGGTCCCTACGGAAGGCAGATAGGGGTGGGGAGGAAATTATATCCTTGGTTTTGGGGTCAGATTGCACACTTCGGAGAACGATGCATTGAATCCAGAGGTTAGTGAGGTGATACATGAGGACAAAGGGATTCTGTCTTTGTTTTCATTGCAGGGACGGGGTGTGAGGGCAGAGGTGCAGGAAACACAAGAGGTGTGGTCGAGAGAGTTTTCGACCACTGAAGAGGGCAAGTTGTCGTCCTTGAAATAGAGGACATCTGGGATGTTAGGGAGTGGAACACCTCATTTTGGGAGCAAATGCAGCGGAGGCAGAGGAATTGGGAGTTGGGGATCGCATTTTTGCAGGAAGATGGGTGAAAGGAGATTTAGTCTAGGTAGCTGTGGGAGTCAGTGGGCTTGAAATAGAGATCAGTTTCGAGGTGGTCACCAGAGATGGAGGCAGAGAGGTCCAGGAAGGAGAGAGAGGTATCAGAGCTTGTCCATGAACTTGAAGTTGGTGTTAAAGGTGTTAGTAACGTTGATGAAAAGTTCAAGCTCCTCGTGGGAGCACAAGGCAACGATGATATAGGCATCAATGTTACGGAGGAATAGGTGAGAGATAGTGTCAGTGTAGTTGCGGAGGACGGACTGTTCCACGTATCCTAAGAAGAGGCAGGCAAAGCTTGGGCACATGCACATTCCCATGGCCACACCCTTAGTCTGTAGGAAGTGACTCCCACACCTATCCGCCCCTCCCACCTTACTGACCAATCCGCACCACTGCCTACTCGCATGCACCGATCACCATCACACCTACCTTCCCCAGCCCCACCCCTCCTCTCTCTATTCATTTCAGTGCTCCCTCCCGCCTCCCCCATTTCTGAAGAAGGATCTCGACCCGAAATGTCAGCTTTCCTGCTCGGCTAATGCTGCCAGGCCTGCTGCGCTCATCCAGCTCCAGGCTGTGTTGTCCCATATTCTTTGCAGTTATGTTTTACTTCCACGAACCCCAGCGCTTATGATCTATTACGAGGTTTCAAAATATTTTTGTTGTTTTTATTCATTGCCTAAGATTTGGCTTTCTTCTTTCCCCATCAAATATCATTTATTTTACTTTTGTGTCCCGGGCCCTCCTCAATCAAGTGACAATTTTTGCTGATTTTAAATAAGTCATTGTTTATACAGAACCGAATGTCGCTCGACATTTTAAATCGAATCTTACAAACCATTCAGTGCAGAAGAGTCGCTTCGGCCCAGCGAATCACATCCAAATTAGCAGCACTGAATCTGTATTGGCCCCACTTTGCTCAGTCAGCCCATCGTCTTACAGGTTATGATACTTCCAGTGCTTATGCATGTTCACTTTAAATGTTTGAGTTTACATGCCTCTTCTCCCCTCAGACGATACTTTCTAGAATGGTCCCACCGTCTTGGTTTGAACATTTTTCCTCAAACCCGCTGTCAACATTCTGTCTTGCATTTTAAAAGTGTGCCCCCATTGTATCGGTCCTTGGATTTAATAGGAATGCTCTTTCCCGCTCATCCTGCCCACGCCTTTCTTAATCTTATACTCCTCTACTAGGTCAGCCCTCAGAGTTCTCTGTTCCAGTCGAAGAAATGCGAGCTTATCCAGCTTCTCTTCTCACCTGAATCTTCTTGATTTCTGGTCAGTGCTGTACACTTCGTGAAGCAGGTTTCTATTCTGTCAGAGATAATGGGTACTGCAGATGCTGGAGAATCCGAGAAAACAAGATGTGGAGCTGGATGAACACAGCAGGCCAAGCAGCATCATAGGAGCAGGAAAGCTTGACGTTTCGGGCCTAGACCCTTCATCGGAAAATCCCTTTTCTGATGAAGGGTCTAGGCCCGAAACGTCAAGCT
>JAHRHZ010000238.1:172193-183172 GCA_024137785.1 Ginglymostoma cirratum | reverse complement strand
GAAACGTCAGCTTTCCTGCTCCTCTGATGCTGCTTGGCCTCCTCTGCTCATCCAGCTCTACACCTTGTTATCTCACAAACAGTGTGTATTTTTTTTTTTGCTGGAGCGAATGTCAAATTAAACAGAGGCAAAGCGATAGTAATCATCAAAAAAGGGAAGCTTTCGAAGACATGAAGAGTGAGAATTTGGAATATTCTGTTTGAGGCGGTAACACGGCAAAAGTAACCGTCGAAGACCTCTAACATTTACTTTAAGGGTCCTTTGAATGGCCAATCTGAGATTTTGTGAATAATTGACTTCCACGTACTAGTTTTGTATCATAAAGAAAAAAAAACTCAACACTTCAAGAAACACAAAATAACATCAGCGTGAGAAAATGAAATAACACGGCAAGCTAATACTTTGTCAGAGACGGTAAGAACTGCAGATGCTGGAGACTGAGATAACAAGGCGTGGAACTGCATGAACACAGCAGGCCAGGCAGCGTCAGAGGAGCAGACAAGCTGACGTTTCGGGTGTAGACCCTGCTTCAGTAATGGGGCAGGGGAAATGGGCTCTGAAATAAATAGAGAAAGGGGGAGGCGGTGATAGAAAGTGGATAGTGGAGCGGATATGCGGAGAGAAAACGGACAGGTCAAGGAGGCGGGGATGAAGCTAGTAGGTAGGAAGTGGGGATGTGGATTGCTCAGTGAGGTGGAAGGAGCGGATAGGTGGGAAAGAGACGGACAGGTGAAGGAGGCGGGGACGAGAGGGGCTGGTCTTGGGATGAGGTCGGGGGTGGGGAGAGTTTGAAGCTTGTGAAGTCCACATTGAGACCATTGGGTTGTAGGGTTCCAAGACGGAATATGTGGTGCTGTTCTTCCAGTTTTCGGGTGGCATCGTTGTAACACTGAAGAAGGCCCAGGATGGACATGTCGCCCAGGGAGTGGGAGAGGCTGTTGAAGTGGGTCTCGACTGGGAGGTTTTGTTGGTTGTGTCAAATGGAACGTAGGTGCTCCAAAAAGTGGTCTCCAAGCCTCCACTTGGTCTCTGCAAAGTAGGGGAGGCCACATCTGGAACAGCAGACACAGTAGATCACATTAGTGGATGTGGAGGAGAACATCTGTTTAATGTGAAAGGTTTTCTTGTGGCCTGGGATAGGTGAGGGGGAGGTGTAAGGGCAGGTGTAGCACCTCCTGCGGTTGGAGGGAAAGGTGCCAGGGGTGGTGGGGCTCGTCGGGAGTGTGGCGCGGATGACAGCGTCGCAGAGAGAGTGGCCTCTCTGGAAGGCAGATAAAGGTGGGGAGGGAAATATATCATTGGTAGTGAGGTCAGATTGCAGGTGGCAGAAGTGGCGGAGAATGATGCGTTGCATCTGGAGTTTAATGAGGTGATGCATGAGGACAAGGGGAGTTCTGTCTTTGTTTTTATTACGGGGAGGGGATGTGAAGGTTGAGGTACGGGAAATTCAAGCGATGTGGTCGAGGGTGTTTTCGACCATTGTGGAGGGGAAATTGCAGTACTTGAAAGATGAAGACATCTGGGATGACCGGAAGTGGAACGCCTCATCTTGGGAGTAGATGCGGGGGAGGCGGAGGAATTGGGAATAGGGGATCGCGCCCTTGCAGGAACGTGGGATTTCTATTTCAAGCCCACCAATTCCCACATCTACCTAGATTACATCTCCTCTCACCCACCTTCCGGCAAAAATACGTAGTTGCAGAAATAGTAGAGGCATTGCTTTTAATTTTACAAAGAAAATGCTTGAATTCGGGAGACGTGTCATGCCATACTAAAACTTCAAATGTGTCATTAGCATTTTTAAATAGGCAGCGATGCAAAAAATATATTAAATACGAGGCCATTCACTGCATATCTATGTTGGAAAAAAAGCACAACCAATTGCCAGGAAGCAATAGCAACGCGCTTGAAAATCATAATTTAATCAAAGAGGATCGTCATGGCTTCGTGAAACGGAAGTTGTTTCTGAGAAATTCCTTCGCTATCGTTGGGGAAGTCTGTACCACGATGGAAATAAATGGAAACAGTAGAAGCTTTGTATTTAACCTACCAAAAGGCGTTTCATAAGGTACTTAACAAAAGGTTAAGACATAAGAGACCACGGTGTAGGAGGTAACATGTTGGTGTCACATTTAGGGCTGGAGTAACTCAGTGCTTGCTTTTGACTGGCGCAGACACGATGGACCGGAGTCACATTCTTCACATTTCTGCCCCTTCCCCTTACATCTTGGTTGTTTTACGGTTCATGGACGATTGAATTTGATTGTAGAACCTCTTCTGTTAGTTATTTACAGATGTTGAGAGGTTTCCATGTGAAAAAAGTGTCCTCCAGGAACTGTATAAAACGTCGCTTAGGCCATAGCACGAGACTTGCTGGGCATTTCTGGAATCCACACTATTGGTTGAGTCTGATCGCACTGGACAGGTTTCAGAGAAAGTGTACAATGACAGCATCTGGGCTTTATTCATGTAGAGACATCGAGTGACTGGGGTTATTATCGCTGGAATAGTATTGACTTGGGTGGAGATGTTTGAGAAGTACAATATTAGGGCAGAATGGAAGGAACTATTCCATTTGATGTACAGATCAGTAATGGAGTCGGGGGTGTTAGGCGATGATGTAATTAAGGTGAGGGGCAGGAGAATTAAACAACATGTGAGGGATAAGACTCACCCAGTGGATGGCGGGAATCTGAAACTCATTGCCTGCAATTTTGGTTAAGGACAGAACCGTCATACCATGAAAGAAGTATTTAGAAGTGCACTTGCGATGACAATGCTTAAATAGCGACAGCACGAAGTGCTGGAAAGTGGGGCGAGAATAGTTCAGTGGTTGCTTTTGACCGGTGCAGACTCGATGGGCCTGAGAGTCTTTTGCTGTGCCGTTGATTTGCATGTGTCTATAATGTCAAAAATAAATAAATAGATACATGGGATGAGCACAAGAAGAAAATAAATTGAAAACCGTCAGTAGATGAAGAGGCAAAGTGAAACGTATTCAACTGTTTCGGCGATGTGGTAAATATTAGATGAGCCGGACAACCTTCCCCTCTGCTGTGAATAGCTCGTTAATTGCCAGGATAAATCTAAAACTCTTTTTCAAAATAGTGGTAGAGGATCCAGTGCAGCCTGTCCACTGAAAGGTTAAACTGGGGCCTCGTCTTATCGTTTTTGACAGTCCAGCACTCAATACAATACCAGAGGAATAGTCCCTGAAGGCAGACTAGAACCCACGTCTTATTACTCTGTGTTCAGAATTCTGCACATCGTACCATGTGCTATGAACGAACTTGTTTTGAAGACATTTGCTATGATATCTTCCTCAGCTCCCGGGAATAAATTCTAATCAAAAGTGTGATAAACCCTCCGTTATAGAACAAAAATAAAGTTGCTGGAAAAGCTCAGCAGGTCTGGCAGCGTCTGTGAAGGAGAAAACAGAGTTAACATTTGGTTCCAGTGACCCTCCCTCAGAACATTCCCTATAGATGCTGTTATGTCACAAACTGTGTTGCTTCTTAAGCATAAAATGTTGACAGCTTTGGCCTGGATGCAGAAACGGAGTCACGGATAACGATATCACTTTCTTCCAGGAGGATATTTAGGTGATGGAGAATGTTGGATACTTCCAAACTTTTCCCAAATATAGCGATGAAGGAAAGCTTTTGAAGCTGAAATCCGAGAATCATTTTGATTAGCTGTAGTGTACTAGGATTGGGAAAGTGGAAACATAAATTGTTGGAAAAGCTCAGCAGGTCTGGCAGAATCTGTGAAGAAGCAATAGCGTTAACGTTTCGTTCCTCAGAACTGATGACAGATAGGGAAATGTCAGTTTATATTCAGAAAATAGGGTTAAGGAGGGGGTAGGGAGTAAATGACAGGTGCGGATAGAGCCGAAGAGAGAGAAGAACAGTTGGACATAGAAAGGATTTGATAACAATCTGGTTCGGAGAGTGAATAGTTGTAAATGGAGACTATTACTAGCTAACAATAAATAGGATGTAATGGCCAGTTAGGTGACAACAAGGCTTGGTGCATGCGGTAGGGGGCAACACATGGGAGAGTTCAGACCCTAAAATTATTGAACCCGCCCTTGAGTCCAAAGGATTTCAAGGTCCCCAAATGGAAAATGCGGTGTTGTTCTTCCAGCTTGCACTAAGCTTCGACAGAAAACTGCGTAAACCTGAGCCAGAGATGTTGGCTGGGGGACAGGGTGGTGTGTTAAAATGGCAGGCAACTGGTAGATCAGAGTCCTTTTTTTTGGTTAAACGTGGATGTTCTGTGAAGCAGTCACATTATCTACACTTTATTTCCACAATGTAGAGGAGACCACATTGTGAGCAGTAAATGCAGGAGACTAGATTCTCTGAAGTACACTTAAAGAGCTGCTTCACCTGGAATTTGTGTTTGCATCCTTGGATACTGGAGAGGGAGGAGATAAATGTCCAGGTGTTACACGTTCAGCAGTTGCAAGGGAAGGTGCCATGGGTCTGTGGGGGTGAGTGTGTTGGGAGTGAAGAAGGAGTCGACCAAGTCCTGGATGCAATGGTTTCTTTATTCATTCATGAGAAGAGGGTGTCGCTAGAGAGGCAGAATTTATTGCCCATCCCTAATTGCCCAGAGGGCAGTTAAGAGTCAACCACGTTTCTGTAGATTTGGAGTGACATGCAGGTGAGGGTGGCAGCTTTCCTTCCCCTAAAGAACATTCGTGAACAAGGTGGGTTTTTCCTGACAATCGACAAGGGATTGAAGGTCATCATTAGATTGTTAATTCCAGGTATTTATTGAATTCAAATTCCACCTTCTATCGTGGTGGGATTCGATCCTAGGTCCCCAGAACATTATCTGGGTCTCTGATTAACAGTCCAGTGATATTACCACTAAGACATCACCTCCCACAAGGAATGTGGACAAGGGAGGAGAGGGGATTATATATCTGGTGGTAGTATCTCACTTGAGGGAGTCTAAATGGCAGTTGATGATCTTCTGGATGTAGATGCTGGTGGGATAGTAGACAAGGACAAGGGGAACCCTGTTGTTGTTGCAGGGAAGAAGAGAGCAGGTGAAGGTGAAAGTGCGGGAGGTGGATCAGACATGATTGAAGGCTCTGCTAGGGAACTCTCGGTTGAGGAAGAAGTTAGGCATTATGAAGGCTCCCTTGTCGAAGTTGGCCGAATTGGAACATATGCAACAGAGACAGAGGACCTGGGAGAATAGAATGGAGTTTTCAAAGGTAGTAGGGTCTGATGATGTATAGTCCAGGTAGCTATGGGAGTCGGTGGGTTTATTGGGAGTCGGTAGGTATTAGTGGCCAGCCTATCCCCAGAAATGGAATCAGAGATGTCGATGAAGGAAATGGAGGTGTCTAAAATAGACCTGGTGAAAGTGAGGGTAGGGTGGAAATTGGAAGCGAAATCAATGAACTTTTCTAATTCTGGAGAGAGAGAGAAGCAGTACCTCATTAAAAATCGGATAAAGGCTTGTGTGTGGAGGCCAGAAAAGCACTTGAAGAAGGAATGTTCCACGTACCCCACGAAGTGACAGCTTTAAATAATAGGCACCCACGGCCAACCCTCTGACCTGAGGAAGTTCAGAGAAGCTAAAAGCGAAGTTGTTGAAGTTGAGGACCAGCTCAGCCAAGTGGAAGAGGGTGGTGCTAAATGGGGACTGTTTAAGCTTTTGATCCAGCCAGAAGCAGAGAGCCTGGAAGAAGCCTAGTGTTGAATGGATGTGTAAAGGAATTGCATGTCCATGGTAAAGAGATGGTGGCTGGAGTCTGCAAACTAGAAATTATGAAACTTGCAGAAAGTATCAGAGGAATCACGGACATACTTAGGCAGGGACTGGATCAGAAAGAAGAGTTCTGTGAGACAGGATCAAGCTGAAAGTATGGGTTTTCCCGTGAAGTCCTGTTTATGGATTTTTGGAAAGAGGCTGAAGCAAGCAGTGTGGTGTTCGGGGACAATCAGCTTGGAGGCAGTGGGAGTGGGAAGAGAGATCTTCAGATGAAATGGGGTCAGTTAGCACAGTTGATACAATGGCCTGATGCGCCACATTGAAATCAATGTCCAGGGGAAGTTAGAAGGAGGTATTAGAGAGCTGGTGCTCAGCCTCTGCAATGTAAAGGTCAGTACACCAGACTACAACAGCACCACCCTTATAGGCGAGCTTAATACCAAAATCAGGGTTGGACCTAAGTGCACGGAGTGCTATACGTTCAGAGGGAAATAGGTTGAATTGTAAGGGGTGAGAGCAGAGAAATTCACGTGACCGATGTCACATTCAAAGTTCTAAATGGGCAGATCAAGTGCAGGTAAATGGCCAGGAGGGGAGGGGATCCAGGTGGAAGAAAAGTGTTGGAACTGGGTGAAACGCGCCTGTGGCATGGGGAGAGGACTTTTGCCCAAAGAAATGGGTATGGAGGCAAAGACAGCAGAAGAAGAGTGCAATGTAATGTCGTTCCCAAAATTTGTTAATGTGGGGATGCAGAGGGATAACTTTGCAGAGTACAGAATGTTCAGCATCGGAGAGTGGAAGGTTAGGAGGGATGGTGAATACTCGATGGGATTTGGGGTTGCAGAGGAGATAAATTCAAATGGAAGGTGACATGAAGAATGTTCCAGATATCTGGATACCTCTGAGTTGTTGCATCTTGTGGGCCTTGATGCCTGAAAGGAAAAAGAAAACGTTTCTGGTTAGCCCAGTGAATGAGTCAGACGATGAAGTCAAACTGTGGATTGGTGCAGCCCTGATCCAGTATGATGCGGTGCTGTTGGAGAGAGAGGTTGAGAGTATGCATACGATGCTGTATGGCACTGAGTGTGGATATCAGGAAGTGGCGGGAGCAGCTGTCTGTGGAAGGTTGAACATCACGGAGATACGTGTGATCCAAGGTGGATTGAAAGCAAGATTGATGAAACTTGAGTTGCGTGAGTCTGAGCCAGAGGCAATCACGGAGTAATGTGATATGTCTGTGGAAATGAGTTTTGGCAAGGAAATAATTTGATCAACTGTTATTGGTTAATCCATTGAACCGTAAAAGAGAGAAAGTTGTGAACTTGAAGTGACTTCATCGAAACATGAACGTTTAATTCTCATGGAATGACTCGAAGGTGGTACAAATTTAACAACTGCCTGATACAACACGTTCAATATCCCTCAAGATCAATTATCTACTTACTTCAAACTTAAATATACACAAGGACTCTGAACTACAACTTTCTGTGTCAAGGAGTTCCAAAGGCACTATCCTCTAAGAGGAGTAATTCCACCTATCTCAGTCTGAAATTGACTTGCCTTTATTCTGACACTGTCTGATGAGGGGAAATATCTTCTCAATGTTAACCTCGTCAAGTCTCTTCGGAATCCTGTATGTTTCAATGAAATTACCTCTCACAATCCTAAACTCCAATGAGTAGATTCCCAACCTGTTTAGCTTTTACTCACATGACAATCCCTCCACACCGGGGATCGTGTATCTGAAGCTTCTCTGAACTGTGTCCAAAGGAATCATATATTTCCTTTAGTGAGGAGACGGAAACTGCTGACAACACTCCAAATGTGGTCTCACCAGTACTCTGCAGCAATTGTTCTGTAGTCTTCTGATCCAACCTCTTTGAAGTATAGACCAAAATTCAATTAGACTTCCTAATTACATGTTGCAACTTCTTGCACAATTTCTGTGTTTCATGCACAAGAGCAACCATGTCTTTCTGTGCTGCAGCATTCTGTGAGTGTTCTTCATTCAAATAATGTTTTGTTTTCTTGTTCTCCCTTCCAAAATAAGTAACTTCTCATATTTTCCCACTTTGTTGATAACTTCTTGCCCATTTACTAAATCCATCAATGCCTCTCTGTAAACTGGTTGCATTCTTCTTGGATTCTGCCTTTTCACCTGTTATTTGGTTGTCTGAAAATTTGTCAAAAGTGCATTCGCTTTCTTCCATCTTATCCTTAATATAGATGAGAAACAATTTGTGGATCCAGCACTGTTCAACCGCTTTCGATACAGATTGCCAACCTGTAAAAGAACTCCATAGCACCATTCGCTATTTCCTGCCAATTATCAAATTCACAATCCATGCCAATGTACTACCTCCAGCACCATGGCCTCTTATATCTTAGCCTTTTGTGAGGTACTTTGTGAAAAATCTTTTGAAAGTCTAAATGTCACGTTTTGACTGTTTCATTTTTTTTTCGATTCAGACTACCTTCAAAATGTACAAGGAATTTCTCAGAAATAACTTCACTTTCACGAAGACATGTCGATTCTGTTTGATTGAATTACGATTGTCCAATGTGCTGCTGTGGCTTCCTTAACAATTGATTCTGATTTTTTTTTTCAATAAGAGATGTTCAGCCAATAATCTCATATTTAACATCTTTTTTTGCCTCGCTGCCTTCTTTTTTTGACAGTATGACACTTTGGCAGTTTTAGAATCGTCTGATACTTCTCCCGAATCCAATCCTTTTTTCAGTAAAATTAAATTCAATGCATCAACTATCTCTGCAGCTACTTCTTGCAGGATACCAGGATGCAAATTATCAGGACCAGGATACATAGCTTCTATTAGCCTAATGAGGTCTTTTTTGGAAATTCTTCTCAAGTGTTGGTACTTAATTTCTCCCTTACATCTTTCAGGATTAATAGTTTCCTTGAAAATAGTACAAACTGCTTTGTGTTTTCTGGAAGGAACACTAAAGTTCATTCAGTACTCTGTGTTCATAGAAGGCATTCAGAGGAACAGATTTCCAGCTGGTCTAGAAAGTGTCATTGTCTGTGAAGGTGGCACTCATCAAGGCAACTTCCAGGTAAAATTAAGTAGGAGGCAGAAAACAGTGAATCTCTAAAATGGTAATCAATCTATTAGAGTTCCCTCATCTGTCATTCATGACTAAGTGTGCAATTTCAGAAACTGGACAATTGTTAGAATGTAAGGAGCTCCAATACGCATGATGGATGTAACTGTTGGCAATTAGGTGGAGTAGAGTAGAGTAATTCAAAGGATTAGTGACAAACAAAAAAAGTGAAACCGATTCACAAGGCAGGATGTTTTTGCACAAAGGACAACGTCTAAATTCAGAAATAAGGTAATATGCATGGCATTAGGATCCAGTGTATCGAGAAGACAATGTAAGTCTATGACGCCAGGGTCAGATTTTGTTTTAATTAGTGTATTGTGCAAAAAAATTCTAGATTATCTAAACTAATTATCAGAAGTATTCATTTGACATAATTGACTCTCTGGAGGTCTGATGCATGTATAAATACAGATTACCTTTCTTTAGCTTATTCATACACCAGTCACAGACCTTCAGAACCTACAGAACTCATTTTTTCTCAGAAATGAGGAAACCATCGATTTTGCTGTTGAAAGAGATTTACTATCCACTTCTTGCAGCTGTTAGCCTTCCAGGTATCTTATTCAACCTATTTGTAGTCAATGTTAATTTCTCTTTGTTAATGCCATATACTGTATATTTCCCAACGTCAGTGTTCTCAGAACAATGTGAAGAATCTTGTCTGGACACTTTGTGCTTTTCCTTTTACCTGGAAGCATTGCTGGTGTAATAATCATGATATACTGTAAGTATCTTCTGTGAAGATTTTTGTTGATTGACAGTCTGACAATACCATATGGAATGATGACTACAGCAACATATTAAACTTTTGGGTAAAGTTCCCATTTGTAAATCAATCAGAATGTGTTCAAATGCTCTTAATAAATACCTTCATCTCTATTTCAATTGTGCATTGCAATATTACTTACCATCTTTGCCTCTTACAGGGAACATGATAACAGTTTTTATTCTCTTACAAAGAAATTGTGGCCTTTCCAAGTGCATCTCTGCTTACATGGTGGCCATGGCAATATCTGATCTATTGGTCATTGTCAATAGCATTATAATATATAACATTTTGAGTTATCACTTTCCATTTTCCTTCCTGTCCCACACACCTGTGTGCAAGCTCATTGTATATATGACCGCCGTGAGTCTCGATTTAACTGTTTGGTTCACCGTTTCCTTCACATTTGACAGATCTGTGGTGATCTGCTGCCAGAGGTTTAAAGCAAAATATTGCACCAAAAGAACTGCAACCACGGTATTAACAGTCATCTCAGTCTTGATCTTGTCAAAAAATATACTGGTTTTGTTTGCATATGAGCCAGAGCAAATCATTAACAAAACACAGTGGGGCTGCCGATCAAGCGTAAATTTCTTAACTTCATCGCCAGCGTTTTCCTGGTTTCACAGCGCCTGGATTGCTTGGCTTCCATTCCTCCTAATTTTATTGTTTAATTCTTTAACGATCCACCGTATTGTTGTGGCGAATAGAACTCGCATTAGACTCCGGGGTCACAGAAGTGAGAATCATAACAGTTCAGAGATGGAAAACCGGAGGAAGTCCATCATTTTATTGTTCTTAATATCAGTCAGTTTCATATTGCTTTGGTTGACACATTCTACGAGTTTGGTCATTACTCGACTGTCAAACCCTAATTATTACCGAGGTGACTTGAACAACCCTGAATATATCATAACTGAAACAGGAAATATCCTCAAGTTGTTGAGTTGTTTCCTGAACCCATGTATTTACGCAGTAACCCAGAACAAATTCAGAGAAGAGTTGAACAATGCGGTGAAATCTCTATTGAAACAAATTCTCAGATTAGTTGAAAAACACGAGGGAAAAACAAATGCATTTTAACGAAGTCTCTTTGGAGTTGAGCCTTAATTTCACGTCGTTGTCTACAACGGAATTCCCTTCGTCCGTCTTGGCTGTTAAAAAATGGTTTACATAGAATTTTGTTAAGAGTTTCGAGTGGGCATTTGATGCGTGTGTTACTTTCAGTTGTTTCTGATTTTTCGTTTGAATTTTGCAGATAGCATATCTATTCAAAGACAATATTTTCAAATTCATGAACTAATTTGATTTTGAAAAATAACAAAGACGGATTTAGCACTGGCATTTAACATGT
>JAHRHZ010000238.1:103557-138109 GCA_024137785.1 Ginglymostoma cirratum | reverse complement strand
TATTTCCAAATTAGGACAGTGAGCTGCCTACGGTGGAACTCGAAGGTAATAGTGTTCCCATATATCTGCTGTTTTTCCTTTGAGAACAAAGAGGTTGTGTGTTTGGAAAGTGATGCCTAAGGAGATTTGATTAATTTCTACAGTGCATCTTGTAAATTGCAAACACTGCAGCCGCTGAGCTTCAGTGATGGAGGGACTGTTGGCAGTTGTGGTGCCAGTTAAACAATCTTCTCTAGAGGTTTTGAAGCAGCACTTACGTAAGGAAATGGAGTATGTCCCATAACAGTCCTGACTTACGCTTTGTAGATAGTGGACCTGCTTTCAGAGACAGGTGGTAGTTACTCACTGCAGTATTCAAAACCTCTGACCTGTTCTTGTTGCCACTGCACTTACATGGCCAGTCTCGTTTAGTTTAAGGATAATGATAATCCCCTGGATGTGGGGGATTCAGTGCTTGTCAATGAATGTCAAATGAGGGTAGTTAGATTGTCTTTTATTAGAAATGGTCTTTGCCTGGCATTTGCGTGGTGCGAATGTCACTTGTCATTTTTCAGCCCAAGAGCGGATATTGTCCAGATCTTACTACATTTGGACATGGAATGCTTCAGTTTCTGATCAGTCGCAAATGGTGCTAAATATAGTGCACTCAGTGGCAAACGTTCTCACTTCTGACCTCATGACGAAGGAAAGGTCATCGGTGAAACAGCTGACGATTGTTGGGCCGAAGATACTGCTGAGGAAGTCCTGCAGAGATATCCTTGAGCTGAGATATCTAACCTCTAACAGAGAGTCGTAGAGTCATACAGCACAGAAACAACTAATCCGTGTCGACCAGATATCTGAATCCAATCTAGTCCCATTTCTCTGCATTTGACCCATATCCCTCTAAACCTTTCCTATTCATGTATACATCCAAAGGCCTTTTAAATGTTGTAATTGTATCTGCCTCGTCAACTTCCTCTGCCATTTCGCCACGACAAAGGAAAATTTGCCCCTCAGGTCCTTTGTGAATCCTTTCCCGTCACCATAAACCTATGTCCTTTTGTTGTGGAGTCTCCCACCTGAGTAAAAACACCTTTGTTATTTACTCTATCCATGCCACTCAAAATTTCTTAAACCTCTGTGAGGTCACCCTTCAGTCTTCGACACTCCAGGGAAAAGAGCCCCAGCCTAATCAGCCTCTCCCTATTGCTCAAACAAATTAGTTTCTCAATTTTCCGCTGACATTTTTTTTTGGGGGTGTTGGTGGTATACTGCAATCCCAAAAAGGTGGTCATTCCTTCCCTATTTCTCAATTCCACCCGAATAACTTCCCTGGACATATTCTCAGGAATATCATCCCTAAATACAGCCACAATATTATCCCTAATCAAGAATACCATTGCTCCACCTCTTTTGCCACCCTTTTGATCCTACCTTGACCATCTATACCCTGGAACATTAGGCCTGTCCATTCCTGAGCCAGGTCTCTGCAATTGCCATGATATCACAGTCCCATGTTCTTAACTATGCCCTGACGTCATCTGCCTTGCCTGTTTGGCCTCTTGCATTGAAATAAATGCAGTTTAACTCATCAGTCCTACCTCATTCTCTATTTGTTTCTGCCTGCCCTGTCAGTTTTATTATTCCATTTCCCAGCTGTACCAGTCTCATACTGATCTCTTTCCTCAATATCTTCCTGGGTCCCACCCCACCCCCTTGCTACTTTAAATCCTCTAGAGCAGCTCCAGCAAATCTCCCCACCAGTATATCAGTCTCCTTCCAATTCACTCTCCTTCTAATTCAATCTGCCCATCTTTTAAATGGCTCGAAACGTTAGCTTGCTTTCTCTCCGTGGATGCTGCCTTGACCCGCTGTGATCTTTTTGTTTTTAATTCCAACTTCTCCTAAGATGCCTGTTTTTACCTCTGTTGAACTGATCTTTACTAAAACAATATGATGCTCCCAGCAATCAATTGTGGCCTGTGCTATTCTCATGAAGTTCAGAGGTGAAAGCAGGCCTTTCATGAGAGGATGACAATGGAGCCTTTGTGTTCCCACTTCAGTCCTCTCGGTAAGTCATGTGTGTGGGCCGATAGCTTTGAACCTTCTAATTCGTCTCTGCTTTATCAAATGTGAGCGATCTTACCTGCAGGATTTACCGAAGGTTTGAGATCACACTCTCCTTCATCTTTCGGCTGGTTGACTGTCTTCTACGTGGAGATGGACGAGACAGGAGTTGAGAATTCTGTTGAGCCAGGAGCTCCCTTAGTAGCTACAGGAGACACAGAAATAGACAGACAGAAATTAAACTGATGTAGTAAGGATTACACATATAGAATGGTACTGAGTCTCACAGAGGTCTGAAAAATGTCATGTCATCTCACTGTTCTTCTCTCCTGAGTGGAGAATTCCATTAGCTTGGGATCTCAGAGTAGCTGCAACAGAAAGTGTAGACAGAGGCAGCAATTACACCCACACAGTGAGGGATACCACATGCAGATACTCAGCGATATCAGCAGAGAGCAGGAAGATTTCAGAATCAAACAACACTGTAGGAAGAAGCAGTTTTGAATCATGGAGCACTTGTATCAGTACTCGGGAAAAGTGATCTCTCTCATTCTGATGGATTCCAGGAGAACTGTGCTGAGACCAGTGTCCTGGCCAATCATATGAATCGGATTATAGACATGGGTTTGAACTGAAAGAGGTGAGGCAGGAGCAGGGTTCAGATGAAAGGATATTTCAAAATACAAACAGAAAGGTCAAAAAGTGTGAAACAAAAGTGTGAGCTGGGACGCTTCTTCAGAACAACTGACCTGAAATGTCAACTTTCCCGCCGCCTGGATGCTGCCTGGCCTGCTGTGTTCCTCCAGCTCCACACTGTGTTACCTCTGACTCCAGCATCTGCTGTTCTTACTGTCTCTCAGAAATGGCGAAACCTTGCGAACAACATGATGATGTGGCTGAAGACAAGCAAAAAAGAACAGGAAGGGACAGAGGTTAACTCAAGTTGTACATCAACGAGTTACTTTGTGACAGCAAATCATCACAAAAATGTAAATTATAGTTTCTTTACTAGAATGCACAAAGTATCTGCAATAAGGCAGATAGACATGTGACATACAGGAGTGAATGACTTTGATGTAATCACCAGAGAGGCTTGGTTAGCATGAAAAATAAGATGAGACATTAATATTAGAAAGTCGTCAGTTTTGCTGAGAAACAGGCAGAATGGGAATGCAGGAGGGAGGAACCTGTCAGTTAGGAATAATAAAAGCAAGACTGATAAAGTATTTACCCTCAGGTTATGTAATACAGTCAGGAGGAAAGCAATTGGATGGTTGATTCGTTTGGTGAAGCTCATATTTTTGTCTTCTGAAGTGTTTATCTCATTGAATTGAGCATGTTAGTCAAACCAGCATCAAAAATTACGTCGTTTGGTGAAGTTCAGAATTTGGTCTTCTAAACTACTTGTCTAACTGGAATAAGCATATTAGTCAAATCAACAACAATATTTGAGTCATTTGGTGAAGTTCCGATTTTTGGCTTCCGAAGTGCTCAACTCACTGAAATAAGCCTTTTAATGAAACCAGCATCAAAAGTTAGGACATTTGGTGAAGTTGAGATTTTTGAAGTCGGAAGTGCTTATATCGCTGAAATAAGCAAGGCAATCAAACCAGCATCACGAATCAAATGATTTGTTGAAGTTGAGAATTTTGTCTTAGGTAATGCTCATCTTGCTGAAACAGGGATGTCAAACAAACCAGCATTACAAATTAAATGATTTGTTGAAGTTGAGAATTTTGTCTTAGTTAGTGCTTATCTTGCTGAAATAAGCATTTTAGTGAAACCAGCCTTTAAACTTATGTCATTTGGTGAAGTTGAGATTTTTGAATTCGGAAGTGCTTATCTCACTGAACCAAGCATGTTAGTCAAAATAGCTTCAAAAATTAAGGCGTTGGGTGAAGTTGAGATTTGGGCCTTCTCAAGGTCTTAACAGTCTGAAATAAGCATTTTAGTGAAACCAGCATTAAAAGTGAGGTCATTTGATGAAGTTGAGAGTTCTGACTTCAGTAGTGCTTCTCTCGCTGAAATAAGTAAGGCAATCAAACTGGCATCAAAACTTGATTCGTTTGGTGAAGTTCAGAGTTTTGACTTCTGAAGTGCTTATTTCAATGAACTGAGCATGTTAGTCAAACCAGCATCAAGAATTACGCCGTTTGGTGAAATTGAGATTTGGGTCTTCTAAACTGCTTATCTCACTGAAATAAGTATGTTATTCAAATCAACATCAACATTTGAGACATTTGGTGAAGTTCAGATTTTGTGCCTCTGAAGTGCTCAACTCACTAAAAATAATCATTTTAGAGAAACCAGCATCCAAAGTTAGGTCATTTGGTGAGTTTGAGACTTTTGACTTCTGTGGTGCATGTCTCGCTGAAATAAGTATGTTTTACAAACCAGCATCACAAATTAAATGATTTGTTGATGTTGAGAATTTTGCATTAGGCAGTGCTTATCTCGCTGAAATAAGCAAGGCAATCAAACCAGCATCAAAAAGTGATTCGTTTACTCAATTTCAGATTTCTGTCTTCTGAAGTGCTGTTCTCGCTGAACTAAGCATTTTAGACAAACCGGCATCAAAAGTTAGGTCATTTGGTGAAGATGAGATTTTTGACATCTGATCTGCTTATCTCTTTGAAATAAGCATCATAGTTAAACCAGCATCAAAAATGTAGTCGTTTGGTGAAGTTGAGATTTTTGTCTTCTGTAGTGCTTATATCGCTGAAAGAAGCAAGGCAATCAAACCAGCATCAAGAATTGATTCGTTTGGTGGAGTTCATATTTTTGACTTCTGAAGTGTTTATCTCATTGAATTGAGCATGTTAGTCAAACCAGCATCAAAAATTACGTCGTTTTGGTGAAGTTCAGAATTTGGTCTTCTAAACTGCTTATCTCACTGAAATAAGCATATTAGTCAAATCAACAACAACATTTGAGTCATTTGGTGAAGTTCCGATTTTTGGCTTCCGAAGTGCTCAACTCACTGAAATAAGCCTTTTAATGAAACCAGCATCAAAAGTTAGGACATTTGGTGAAGTAGAGATTTTTGTCTTCTGTAGTGCTTATAATCGCTGAAATAAGCAAGGCAATCAAACCAGCATCACGAATTCAATGATTTGTTGAAGTTGAGAATTTTGTCTTAGGTAATGCTCATCTTGCTGAAACAGGCATGTCAAACAAACCAGCATTACAAATTAAATGATTTGTTGAAGTTGAGAATTTTGTCTTAGTTAGTGCTTATCTTGCTGAAATAAGCATTTTAGTGAAACCAGCCTTTAAACTTATGTCATTTGGTGAAGTTGAGATTTTTGAATTCGGAAGTGCTTATCTCACTGAACTGAGCGGGTTAGTCAAACAGCATCAAAAATTAAGACGTTTGGTGAAGTTGAGATTTGGGCCTTCTCAAGGTCTTAATGGTAAGATTCTTGGTAGTGTGGATGTGCAGAGGAATCTTGGTGTCCAGGTAAATAGATCCCTGAAAGTTTCCACCCAGGTTGATAGTGCTGTTAAGAAGGCATACGGTATGTTAGGTTTCATTGGTTGAGGGATTGAGTTCCGGAGCCGTGATGTCATGCTGCAACTGTACAAAACTCTAGTGCGGCCTCACTTGGAATATTGCGTACAGTTCTGGTCGCCCCATTACAGGAAGGATGTGGAAGCATTGGAAAAGGTGCAGAGGAGATTTACTAGGATGTTGCCTGGTCTGGAGCGAAGGTCTTATGAGGAAAGGCTGAGGGACTTGGGTCTGTTCTCATTGGAGAGAAGGCGGCTAAGAGGCGATTTAACAGAGACCTACAAAATGATCAGAGGATTAGATAGGGTGGACAGCAAGAGTCTTTTTCCTAGGATGATGACGTCGGCTAGTACGAGGGGGCATAGCTGCAAATTGAGGGATGATAGATTTAAGACAGATGTCAGAGGCAGGTTCTTTACTCAGAGAGTGGTAAGGGTATGGAATGCCCTGCCTGCCAATTTTAGTTAACTCAGCCACATTACGGGCATTTAAACAGTCCTTGGACTGCATAGAAGCATATGGATGATGATGGGATGGTGTAGGGGATGGGCTTAGATTAGTTCACAGGTCGGCGCAACATCGAGGGCCGAAGGGCCTGTTCTGTGCTGTATTGTTCTATGTTCTGACCCTAACCCTAAACCAAAGTAACCTCAACCCTAAACCAAACCATAACCCGAACTAATCCTAACCCTAACTAACCCTTACCCTAACCCAACCATAACCATCCACGCAGCCACAAACCAAACCCTAACCTAAACCTAGCCCCAACTCCAACTTTAACCCCAACCCCAAACCTAACATTAACCCTAACCCTAGCCTCAGCCACAAATCCAACCATAACCCTAACCCTAAAACCACAGCCTCAAACCCTCAGCTGAACCATAACACTAAACCTAACCATAACCAAAACACTAACCCTAACCCTAGCCTCTGGCAGAACTCTAACCTTAACCCCTAACCCTTGACTCAGCCCCACACCTTACATGAACCCTAACCCTAACCCTCAGCTCCAAACCCAAACCTAACATTAACCCTAACCCAAGCCTCAGTCCCAAACCTAACGCTAACCCTAACCCTAAACCTCAGCCTCAAACCCAAACCTAACATTAACCCTAACCTTACCTTAGCCCAAACCATAATCTTAACCCTAAGACAAAACCTAGCCTCAGCCCGAACCCTAAACCTCACCCGACCATAACACTAACCGTATTGCAGCACCAACACTTATCCTAACCCTAACCTTAGCCTCAGCCCCACCCGTAACCCTAAGCCTTACCCTAACCCAACACTAATGCTAACCCTAGCCTCAGCCACAGCCACAACGCTAACCCTTGCCTCAGACCCAACCCAAACCCTGTTGCTAACTTTACACCAGCCTCAGCTCCAACCCTAATGCTAACCCTAAACCGTACCCTATCATTAGCCCCAACTTGAAACATAACATTAACCCAAACCCGAGCCTCAGCCCCAACCCTATCACAAACCCTAATCCTAAACCTAACCCTGACACTAACCCTAACCCTAACACTATTGCAGCCCCAACCCTTATCCTAAATGTAAACCTCAACCTAACCATAGCCTCAGGCCCAACGCTAACACTAAACCTAATGCTAACCTAACCTTAAATCTAACTCTAAACCTAACACTAACTCTAACCCTAACCCTAAACGTAAACCTTGGCTCAGCACCAACCCTAACCCTGACACTAACCTTAACACTAGTCTGGGGCTCCGGAAAGGTTCCTGCAGACGTCATACACCTCCCAGCGGTCTTGCTGGCTACCTGCCTTCACCTGACCGAGTTCTGACGGGGGAAGTGTCTTTTTCAGGTAAGGGAGCGAATCTGAAAAGTCATGCCACCTGGGAGGCACTCCAGACCGTGTGAGGTGCCCGGATTCGTTCGGGGCTGAATAAGAACATTAACTGGGGCTCAGGATAGGTTCATGTGGACTTCAAACTTCGCCCAAGGGTCTGGCAGACAGCCTGCCTTCACCTGACCGAGTGTTCCTTTTTTGTGGAACGTGGGCATCACTGTTTGGCCTTGAGAAGGTGGTGGTGAGGATATTGGCTTCAGAAATAAGTGCACAAAGATACACTGTCAGCTCACATTTATATCTCTTGTTTGTGCAGAGACTTTATGTTAAAAGCTGCTATCTAGTGAATTTCCTGCACTACCTCCTCTGGAGACATCAGGGGTAGTATTAAGCATGACCAAACCGCTGCTTACGCGTTTTAATCTCCAGTTGCATTTCAACTGGGTTGACAGGTAAATAATGTAATTTCAAGTTAAGATGTGCAAGGATCAGTGATGACTGTCAGTGTCTCTGGCTGGCAGCTGGAAGTAAAACAGTCTTGTGGAACCTGGAGAATTTTGAAAAAGCAGGAAGATTAAAATTGCATGGCAGCTATGAGAAAGAAACTCAGTGTTGCTGGGTTTTGCCTCATTTAATTTGTGATTAAACGTCACATCATATTCTGCAACAGGAAATTCCCAATTGCCCTGATCACCGTCACAACTTAGCAGGTGGGAAATAAATCGCTAGATAATCAAATCCATCTCCCTGGATACATATTGAACATGATGGCATTATCTGAACTCAGGAGCATTAATGCTGCTCCTAATCAATATGTGAGAGTATTATTGCTGTTATAATTATGTAGTTTGTAAGATTATTACATTTTTGGACTGTGTCTTTAAATTTGGGCAAAAGGAGGAGGTCATGAGACTTGTTCTGAAATCTCTATGCTCGGCAGTTTGATGACAAAAGATCAACAAAAAGGTTTAGATTGTTTTACTGAGAAGAGGGTGCAAATTATTGACACTTGGGAACAATGGTTACAGTTCTGAGTTGACAAGGAGGAGACTTGGAATCTCCCAAAATCCCAGAGAAGTGTTAAAGGAATCAGATTGTCAACAGTCCATTCATTTCCACAGTCAAACAGAGGTGAGAACATGAATATGATTTCTACGTTCAGGCCAGTTTAATATTTAATATTGTGATGGGAAAGAGGACAGAGAAAGTATATTGAGATCACGTGACGGAAGTCCCTTTCAGGTCAATGGTTACAACAAACAACACACCGCAGAAAAGGAAGAATGTTTTTTACTTTGAGAGCTACCATAACTGGATACAGGAGGACAGTATTTCCACTCAAACAGATACATCCTGCAGTCTTCAAAATATTCTCCTGACATGGCAATGGGCAAAAAAAATCCTTGCAACAGGCTTTACAGCTGACGGGTGATGTTTTAAAGAACTTAACCAGGAGCTAGTTCAATTGCATTACAGGCTTGAGGGATTGAATTGCCTGCTCGTATCCATTTCTCAACACATTCAACATTTGAACAATAATATCCCCATTGGTTATGGCAAAGCTTAGGCATTTACACCTGACTAACAGACTCCTCAGGATACACGACATCAGGAATGAATCAATTAAACTTAATAAGAGTTTGTTCTGAAACCAAATCTGATTGAACAGTCACTTGTTTGCTCAGAAATTTTGTGCTTGCTTTACAGATTTCTCTGAACTGTTTCAGTGAAGAATCCTCCAATGTTGGCCACTTTGCAATCTTTCTTAATTTAAAGCATTCATGCTAAACAGCAATCAAGATTTATTCCACACAGAATTGAAATGATTGCTTTTCACAAGGAGTTTTTTATGGAATGTGACAGGCATTTTGCTGTGGTCAATTTCACCCTTCAAAGAGAAAATATACCGTGTGGTGTGGCATTGAAATCAGGAAATCCCAGCTTTGATCCCTGAGGGCCCAACTGGAAAGTTGATTTTGGGGTGGAGTGGGATTGGGTGTGAGGAGTTACTAACCATGTTTCCTGTATGAATGATTTGGGTGAAAATATAAAATAACAAAAGTGGACCTCAGTACCAATCCCTGAGGAACATCGCTGCTCACAGGTCTTTCGTCTGAAAAGAACCCTCCACCACCAACCTATCTCTCCTACCATAAAGCCAATTTTGTATCCAATTTGCAAACTCACCAAGTCCCATATGATCTAACTTTACTAATTAGTCTATCATGCACAACCTTGTCAAAGGCTTTACTAGAGTCCATGTAAATAAAGTGTACCATTCCAACCTCAGTCTTCATGCTTACTTCTTCAAAAAACTCAAATCAAGTTTGAGAGATATGATTTTACTCCCACAAAACTACACTGCCTATCTCCCATGGAAATGTTACCATGCAATGATTGAGCAACTGTTATAAAAAATACCAGGAGGTAATGAATAATGTTAAAAAAAAGTCATTGCCCTGTTGTAGAATTTTACCTTCGCAGTATTATCAATATAACGGGTATCAACTGAGAATTGCCAGACAATGACTATTTCCAAGAAGAGACAGTCTAACCACTGCCCTTTGACATTCATTTTGGAAGGTTGAATTTGAATGCAGAATACAGGGTTAATGGCAGGATTCTCAGCAGTGTGGACAAACAGAGGGATCTTGGGGTCCACATCCATAGATCCCTCAAAGTTGCTACCCAAGTTGGTAGGATTGTAAAGGTGTATGGTGTGTTGGCTTTCATTGGCAGGGGAATTGAGTTAAGAGCCGTGAGGTTATGCTGCAGCTCTATAAAACTCTGGTTAGACCACACTTGGAATATTGTGTTCAGTTCTGGTCACCTCATAATAGGAAGGATGTGGAAGCTTTAGAGAAGGTGCAGAGGAGATTTACCAGGATGCTGCCTGGACTGGTCTTATGAAGGAAGGTTGAGAGAGCTAGGGCTCTTTTCATTGAAGTGAAGAAGGATGATAGGTGACTTGATAGAGGTGTACAAGATAATGAGAGGCATAGATAGAGTCAGAGACTTTTTCCCAGGGCGGAAATGACTATTACAAGCTGGCATAATTTTAAGGTGATTGGATGAAGGTATGGGGAGATGTCAGAGGTAGGTTCTTCGCACAGAGAGTGGTGGGCATTTGGAATGCGCTGCCGGCAGTGGTAGTGGGGGCAGATACTTTAGAGACTTTTAAGTGACTCTTCCATAGGCACATAGAGGACAGTAAAATGTAGGGCATGCAGGGTAGATTGACCTGAGTAGGACAATAGGTCGGCACAACATCGTGGGCCGAAGGGCCTGCATTGTACTGTTCTATGTTCAATAGTAGCACCATCACCGAATCCTGTACTATCAACATCCTGGAGATTACCATTGAAAGAGAATCTAAGCATTGCTCCCTTGGCTATCAATAACGTTATTATCACTGAACTACCCCCGTTATCACCATCTTGGGGTTCATTATTGACAGAGAATCCAAACACCACGCCTTGACATTCAGCGGTGGGGGTTACCATTGACAGAGAATCTTCACATTCAAATGGGTTATTATGACTGAATTCTCCAACTGTCACCATCCTGGGCATTACCATTTACCAGAAACTGAACTGGACTCACCACATAAATACAGTGGCTACATCAGCAGATCAGCGGCTAGGATTTCTGCAGTGTTTAACTCATGGCCTGACTCCCTAAAGACTCTCCACCATTGAGAAGGCACAGGTCAGGAGTGTGATGGCATACTCCCCACTTGCCTGGATGGTGCAGCCCCAACAACACTCAAGAAGCTGGACACCATCCCGGACAGAGCAGCTCCTGCTTGATTGGCATGACATCCACAAACGCTCACTCACTCCACCACCACTCAGGAGCAGCAATAAATGTTTAACATCTGCATGATGCACTGCAGAATTCACCAAAGATCCTCAGACAGCACCTTTCTAACCCACGACAAGGGTAGCAGCTACAAGGGAACACCACCCTCTGCAAGTTTCTCTCCGAGCCACTCACCATCCTGACTTGGAAATATATCGTCCATTCCTTCAGTGTCGCTGGGTCAAATTCCTGGAATTACCTTTTAAGGCCAAGTGGGTCAACCTTACAGCACATGGAGTGCAGCGGTTCAAAGAGGCAGCTCACCACCATTTTCTCAAAGGGGGTAAACGTGAGATGGGGAAGAAATAAATGCTGGGCCCAGCCAGCGATACTCATGACCCGTAAGTGAATGTAAATAACAAAAAAATGACACAGGCATAAACGTTTGTGTCTCCTACCCCCTTCAATGGTAACCAGAACACAACAATCCCTCAGATGTTGTCAGAACTCTTTGGGTAGATTCTAGCCTTTGGTCAGTCAGTGCTAATGGAGATTTATGATCGAGAGATGAGGATTCTGCCCTCCTTGTGTTGTTTACCCACATTGGTTGTCATGCCTACCTGTCTCAATGATGAATGCTCCTCAGTCAGTCTTTCATTGGGAATATCGATACCTTACCTGGAAAGGCAAATTGCTGCCTGCTGCTGGGACCAAGGAGCCTTTGTCATGACTGAGTATTTCCATATTCAGTGTTGCGAAGGTAATCTCCTCATGTAATCATTCCTGGTTCTTCAGAATTGAGTCTCTATAGTGAATGACTTAATAACACCAACTTTTGTTATCAAGCAATGAGAACCTTTCCCTTATCTCAGTTCAAAACTCCTCTCTTCAAAGCTCTCCCACTGTTTGAATCTCTCCCATGTTCACTCCATCCAGGCCTCTCAGAAGTCTGTATATTTCTTGGGGTCTGCTTCCATCGATCCCAAGTTGCCACCCAAGTTGATAGGGTTGTTAAGAAAGCATATGTTGCGTTGGCTTTCATTCGTGGGGTGATTGAGTTTAAGAGCTACAGCGCTATAAAATCCTGGTTAGACCACATGTGGAATATTGTGTTCAGTTCTGTTTGCCTCATAATAGAAAAGATGTGTAAGCCTCAGAGAGAGTGCAGAGGAGATTTACCAGGATGCTGCCTGGACTGGAGGGCAGGTCTCATGAGGAAAGGTTGAGGGAGCTAGGGTTATTTTTTTACTGGAGCGAAGAAGCATGAGAGTTGACTTGATAGAGGTGTACAAGATGATGAGAGGCACAGATAGAGTGGATACCCAGAGACTTTTTCCCAGAGTGGAAATGACTATTATGAGGGGTCATAATTTTAAGGGGATTGGAGGAAGGAATAGGGGAGATGTCAGAGGTAGGTTCTTTACACAGAGAGTGGTGGATGTGTGGAATGCACTGCCAGCGATGGTAGTAGAGTCCGATACATTAGGGACATTTAAGCGACTCTTGGATAGGCACATGGATGATAGTAAATGAAGGGTATGCAGGCTAGTTTGATCTTAGAGTAGGACAATAGGTCGGCACATCATCATAGGCTGAAGGACCTGGCCTGAGCTGTACTGTTCTATGTTTTATGTTCAATCAGGTTTCCCCCCTCATTCTGCGAAACTCCAAATCGTGCGCATCCAGAGTCCTCTACCATTCCTCAGCCCTTCATCCCTGGCATCATTTTGGAAGCCTCCTCTTGACTCCATCCAGCGCCAGCAAATGCTTCCTTACAAATACAGGGTCAAAACTGCTCAAAATATTCCAAATGCACTCTGACAAGAGCCTTTTCCAGCCTCAGCAGTACATCTCTGCTCTTGTAATCTAGCTCTCCTGAAATGAGAGTGCTAACATTACAATTGCCTTCCTAACTGCCGAATGAACCTCGCACAGTATAAAGATGCAGTTAAGTAGATTGGCCATGCTAAGTTACCGATATGGTCTAGTGATTAGTGTTGGGAAATGCAGGGTTAGGGTGATAAACTTGGGGGGTGTAAGTCTGGGTGGGATGGTCTTTGGGAGAGGGGTATGGACTGAATGGCCTGCTTCCACACTGCAGGGATTCGATAATGTCCTGCAGCTGAAATGGCTGACCTCACACAAGGTGATAGAAATCTTTGGAAGAGATGGTGGTGTTGGTGGGGATGAGAAAAACACAGACTGAGAAACATCTGCCCACCCTCACCACTCCTTCTGGCCTTTAAGATACACAACAATGAAGAATCGCCAGACAGAAACTGACAGCCAAGTTCCGTACCTTGAAGACGGCCTCAACCATGATCTTGGGTTCACGTTGTGCTACGTGTAACTCCACCGTACTGTTCTGTATCTGTAACATCTCCCTTACTGTCCTGTTTTAACCATCACATTAACCACATTTAACCAACTTGTTATGATCCCACAAACAGCAGTGTGTTCACAAACCAGCCTACCCAGAAAAGGGCTGAAGTTTGTAAAAAAAAACTGAAGTTTGTGACATCAATTGGAAATCTTTAGGAGAACTTACCAGTCAGTAAAATAATTTTTAAAGTGCTGTCCCTGTTGTAAAGAGGGACTAAATTCAGACAACCTATTCACAGCAACATCCAACTGTCCATGGTGTAAATCCAGACAGTCCCATCTTTCGATGTCCACATATGTCTCTACTCACCCTCTCTCTGATTGAACATTGACAGAAATACACTGGAATATCTCTGACACGCTCCCTATCTTTGTATTTTTCTCTCTCAAGACAGGAAGGAAAGGGCGAGAGAGAGAGAGTGAGGGAGACAGAGTTTCACAAACAGATCTTCAGTGAAGTAAATTAAAAAATTCCCCCCGGACTTTTCATTTTAAAGTCAAACACCAAAACAGACATTTAGGATTCGGGAATAACACCAGACTCGAGTTTAAGGCTGTTTAATTTCAAGGCCCTCAAGACAATTCATTCAGATCTGTGCACAACAAGATCCCACAAACAATGTAACATCAACCAGACTGTATTTCACTGACTCCACTTAAGGGACCAGTTTTGGTTCCATTACTACCGAAAGGGAAAGTCTTGTTGTTTGACTAATTGAAAACACTGCTGCCCTTCTCACTTCTTAGCCCTCCTGTTCCATAGAACGTAGAGCAAGACGGCACAGAAATAGTCCCTTTGGCCCCCATGTCCGTGCCAACTATCATGCTATCCTAACCTCATACCACCTGCCTGCACGTAGTCCATACCCTCTATCCTCTGCCTGTTCATGTTTCTGTCTAAATGCCTCTTAAAACGTTGTTATCCTGTCTGCTCCTACCACCTCCCTAAGCCACAAAGTGTGCTCGACCATCTCCTTTACACTTTCCACCTCTCACCTGAAACCTATACCCCGCGGTAATTCACATTTCCTTCCTGGGAAAGAGACTCCAACTATCCACCCCATCCATACCTCGCATAATTATATGTACTCCATCTGTGACTTTTTCTCTCTGTCTCTCTGATTTCATTCTAAACTGCAATCATTGTTTCTTAATTTTAAAAAATTGTAGCATTTATTTTTGACAATATTAATTTTTATAAATCAAGCAGCTTTTCTGTGCCAGTAATGCTGCAGGCAATTGACACACTAAGATCCCATAGACAGTCCAGAATGGGCTTCAATCTTGTCCCAGGATTTATTATTGCGATCCCACTTCCCAGAAGAAAATGACTGGTACTCAGTACTGACAAGAAACTGTTATGGAGTCATAGCCATAGAAGCCTACAGCACAGAGACAGGCCCTTCTGCACAAACTGGTCCATGCCAACCAAAATGTCCATCCATGCCAACCCCATTTGCCTGTACTTGGCCCATATCCTTCTAAACTACTGCTATTCATGGATTTGTTCAAATGTCTTTTAGATGTTATTAGTGTACCCACCTCAATCACTTCTGCTACCAGCTTATTCCATATGCGTACCACCCATCTGATTAAAAAAAAGTTGTCCCTGAGGTCACCATGTGTTCTTTCCACATTTACCTTAAATAAACCCTAAAACCCAGAGCCCCAATTATACAAAACCATAAAACACACAGCCGCCTGTAAATAAACCCAAAAGACACAGAGCCCCCTTGCAAATAAACCCTAAAACACGGAGGTCCCTGTCTACAAACCCAAAAACATAGCCCTCTGTAAATAAACCCTAAAAGACCAAGCCTACTGTAAGATAAGCCCTAAAATACAGAGGCGCCTGTCTACGAGCCCTAAAACATAGAGGCGCCTGTAAGTAAACCCAACAACACAAAGCCTCTTGTAAATAAACACTAAACCACAGAGCTCACTGTAAATAAACCTTAAAACACACAGCCCACTGTAAACAAAACCGAAAAAGAAGCCCCATTTCAATAACCCATAAAACACGGAGCTCATTGTAAATAACCCCTAAAACACAGGGCCCCCTGTAAATAAACCCAAAAGCACAGATAACAAGCATGGGGCTGGATGAACACAGCAGGTCAAGCAGCATCATAGGAGCAGGAAAACTTGACGTTTCGGGCCTAAACCCTTCATCAGAAAATCAGAAAAGCACAGAGCTCCTATTATATAAACCATAAAACACACAGCCCCCATAGCATAAACCCTAAAACACACAGCTCTCTGTAAATAAACCCTAAAACACAGACTCCATTGTATATAAATCCGAGAACAGAGCCTACTGTAAATAAACCCAAAAACACAGAGCCTCCTGTAAATAAACAGGAGAACGCAGAGCCTCCTGCAATCAAACCCTAAAACGGAGACCCCTTTCAATAACCGGTAAAACACGGAGCTCACTGTGAATAAATCCTGAAACAGAGATTCCTGTAAATAAGCACGAAAACGTAGAGCCTCCTGAAAATAAACACTAAAATACAGAGCACCCAAGGCATAAACCCTAAAATACAGATCCCCAGTACATAACCCTAAAGGACAGAGCCCACTGTATATAAACGCTAAAACACAGAGGCTCCTGTACGTAAACCCGAAAACACAGAGGTCCCTGTGTATAAACCCTAAGGCACAGAGGCCCCTGTATATAAACCCGAAAACAGAGGCTCCTGTATGCAATACTCAAAAACACAGAGCTCACTGTAAGTAAACCCTCAAACACAGAGCCCCCTGTAAACAAAACCTAAAATAGTGCTCCCTTTCAATAACCCATAAAACACAAAGGCCCCTGCAAACAAACCCTAAAACACGGAGCCTCATTCATTAAACCATAAAAAACAGACCCCGCATTATATAAACCCTAAAACACAGAGCTCCCTGTAAATAAACCCTGAAGCTCAGAGCCTCCTGTATGTAAAGCCCAAAACACTGAAACCCCTGTGAGTAAAGCCCAAAACACACCACCCCCTGTAAATAAACCCAAAAACACAAAAACCCCTGTAAATATTCACTAAAGCAGAGCTCCCTGTAAATAATTCCTAGATCACAAAGCCTCCTTTAAACAAATCCTAAAACAGAGACAATTTCAAAAACCTGAAAAACACAGAATCCCCTGTAAACAATCCCTAGAACACAGAGCCCCCAGTAAATCAGCCCTAAAACACAGAGCCTACAATAAATTAGCCCGAAAACACAAAATCCCTGCAACACAGAGGCCCCTGTAAATAAATCCGAAAACACAGAGGTCATTGTACATAAGCCCCAAAACACGGATCCCCCTCAACATAAACACTAAAACACAGAGCCTCCTGTGAATAATCCCTAGAACAGAGAGCCTCCTGCAAATAATCCCAAGAAGAGACAGCCTCCTGCAAATAATTCCTGAAACAGAGTCTCCTGTAAACAAACCCTAAAACACAGAGCCCCGTGAAACTAAACCCAAAAACATAGAGGGTCCTGAAAATAAACCCTAAAAAACAGAGCAAACTGAAAATAAACCATAAACACAGAGCCCCCTGTAAATAAACCCGAGAACACAGAGCCTCATATAAACAAACCCTGAAGAAGTGACCCCTTTCAATAATCGGTAAAACAGAGCCCTCCGTAATTAAAACTTCAAACAGACAGTCACCTGTAAATAAACCTAAAAACATAAAGGGCCCAGTAAATAATGCTGTAAAACACAAAGCTCACTGTAGATAAACCCTGAAACAGAGACCCCTTTCAATAACACACAAAACATGGTGCTCCGTGTAAACAATCCCTAAAACACAGGGTCCCATGAAAATAAATCCTAAAACAAAGAACCTCCTATAAATAAACCCTAAAACACAGAGGTACCTGTAAATGAACCCTAAAACACACAGCTCACTGTAAATGAAACGTAAAAGACAGAGCCCCTGTAAATATACCCTAATAAACAGGACACCCTGTAAATATACCCTAAAACACAGACCCCTGGGAAAAAAAACCCTGAATGCAGGAGATACCTGTAAATAAACCCTAAAACACAGAGCTCACTGTAAATAAACACTAAAACATAGAGCCTTCTGTAAATAAACCCTAGAACACAGAGTCACCCATAAACAAATCCTAAAACAGAGAGCTCAGTATAAATCAAACGTAAAACACAGAGCTCCCTGTAAATAAACCCGGGATCACAAACGCCCCAGTAAATAAACCCTAAAACACAGAGCACACTGTAAATAAACCGTTAAACGCAGAGCTTATACCCTAAAACATAGAGCCCCCAGAAATAAACCCTGAAACACAGAGCCCCATGTAAATAAACCCTAAAACACAGAGCCCCATGTAAATAAACCCTAAAACTCAGAACCCCCTGTAAATAAATCCTAAAACAGAGAAAGCACCATAGATAAAACCTAAAACCCCTGTAAATAAACCCTAAAACAAAGCCCCCAGTAAATAAACCCTAAAACACAGAGCCCCCTGTAAATAAATCCTAAAACAGAGAAAGCCCCTGTAGATAAACCCTAAAATGCAGAACCCTCTGTAAATAAACCCTAAAACACAGAGCCCCCGGAAATGAATCCTAAAACACAGAGCCCCCTGTATATAAACCATAAAACACAGAGCCCTCAGTAAAAAATCCCTAAAACAGAGCCCCCTGTAAATTAAACCTTAAAACACAGCACCCCCTGTAAATAAACCATAAAAAACAGAACCCCCTGTAGATAATCCCTAAAACAGAGCTCCCTGTAAATAATTCCTGGATCACAGAGCCTCCTTTAAACAAACCCTAAAACAGAGGCAATTTCAATCACCTGAAAAACACAATATCCCTGTGAATAATCCCCAGAATACAGAGCCCCCAGTAAATTAGCCCTAAAACAGAGAGCCTCCAGTAAATAATCACTAGAACAGACAGCTTCCTGTAAATAATTCCGGGAACACAGACCCTCCTGGACTAAACCCTAAAACACAGAGCCCCCTGAAAATAAAGCCTAAAACATCGAGCTCCATGTAAATAAACCCTAAAACACAGAGCCCCCTATAAATAAACCTTAAAACAGAGCCCCCGAAAATAAATCCTAAAACAGAGAAAGCCCACTGTAGATAAAACCTAAAACACAGAGACCCCTGTAAATAAACCCTAAAACAGAGAGCCCTCTGTAAATAAAGCCTAAAACATCGAGCTCCATGTAAATAAATCCTGAAACATAGAGCCCGCTGTAAATAAACCCGAATACAAAGCGCCCCCTGTAAATAAATCCTAAAACAGAGCCCACTGTAAATAAACCCGAATACAAAGCGCCCCCTGTAAATTAACCCGAAAACACAGAGCCCCCTGTAAATAAATCCTAAAACACAGAGCCCACTGTAAATAGACCCTAAAACACGAGCCCCCTGTAAATAAAACCTAAAACACAGCTCCCTGAAAATAAACCCTAAAACACAGAGACCCCTGCAAATAAAACCTAAAACACAGAGAGCCCCCTGTAAATACACCCAAAATCAGAGGGTCTTGTAAATAAAACCTAAAAACACAGAGACCCCTGTAAATAAACCCTAAATCGCAGAGCCCACTGTAAACAATTCCTCAAACAGAGATGCCTGTCAACAAACCCCACATCAGAGACTTTTTAAAACAATCCGTAAAACACGGTGCTCAATGTAAATGATCCCTAAAACACAGGGCCCACCGAAAATAAACCCTAAAACACAGAGCCCCCTGTAAACAAACCCAAAAACACAGAGCCTCCGTAAATAAACCAGAAAACAATGAACTCCCTGTAAATAAACCCTAAAAGTCAGATCCCCTTGTTAATAAAGCTGGAAACACAGAGCCACTTTGTAAATAAACCCGAAAACACAATGACCCCAGGATATAAACCCTAAAATACAGAACCTCCATTAAGTAAACACTAATACCCAGAGCCTCCTGCAAAAAGATCCTAAAACACAGAGCCTACCGTATATAAACCCGAAAACACAGAGCCCCCTGGAAATGTATCCGAAAACACACAGCCTCTTGTAAATAAACCCTAAAACACAGGGCCCCTAGTAACTAAACGCTAAAACACAAAGGTCCGGAAAATAATCCCTAAAATACAGTGCTCACTGAAAATAAACCCCAGAACACAGAGAATCATGTAAACAAACCCTGAAGCAGTGACCCCTTTCAATAACCTGTAAAACATGGAGCCCGCTGTAAATAAATCCAAAAACACAGAGCCCCCAGAAATAAACCCTAAAACACAGAGCCCCTTGTAACTAAACCCTAAAACAC
This sequence comes from Ginglymostoma cirratum, assembly GCA_024137785.1. Classification (NCBI taxonomy): domain Eukaryota; kingdom Metazoa; phylum Chordata; class Chondrichthyes; order Orectolobiformes; family Ginglymostomatidae; genus Ginglymostoma; species Ginglymostoma cirratum. The sequence continues at coordinate 118,273 of JAHRHZ010000238.1, read as the reverse complement.
AGCGCCTCCTGCAAATAAACCCTAAAACACAGACAGCCCCCTGAAAACAAATACAAAAACATAGAGGGTCCTGTAAATTAAACCGTAAAACTCAGAGCTCTCTGTAAATAAACACTAAAACTCAAGAGTGTCCTGTAAATAATCCCTCAAACAGAGATGCCTGTAAACAAACCCCACATCAGACACTTTTTTAAATAATCCGTAAACCACAGTGCTCAATGTAAATAATCCGTAAAGAACAAAGAACAAAGAAAACTTACAGCCCAGGAACAGGCCCTTCGGCCCTCCAAGCCTGTGCCGATCCAAGTCCACTGTCTAAACCTGTCGCCCAATTCCTAAGGATCTGTATCCCTCTGCTCCCCACCTACTCATGCATCTGTCCAGACGCACCTTAAATGAATCTACCGTGCCTGCCTCTACTACCTCTGCTGGCAACGCGTTCCAGGCACCTACCTCCCTCTGTGTAAAGTACTTTCCGCGTGTATCCCCTTTAAACTTTTCTCCTCTCACCTTGAACGCGTGACCCCTCGTTATTGAATCCCTCACCCTGGGAAAAAGCTTATCTCTATCAACCCTGTCTATAGCCTTCGTGATTTTGAAGACCTCAATCAGGTCCCCCCTCAATCTCCTTTTTTCTAATGAAAACAATCCTAACCTACTCAACCTCTCTTCATAGCTAGCACCTTCCATAACAGGCAACATCCTCGGAAACCTTCTCTGTACCCTCTCCAAAGCTTCCACATCCTTTTGGTAATGTGGCAACCAGAACTGTACACAGTATTCTAAATGCGGCCGAACCAAAGTCTTGTACAATTTTAACATGATCTGCCAGCTCTTATACTCAATACCCCGTCCGATGAAGGCAAGCATACCATATGCCTTCTTGACCACTCAATCCACCTGTGCAGCCACCTTCAGGGTACAATGGACCTGAACTCCCAGATCTCTCTGCTCATCAACTTTTCCCAAGGCTCTTCCGTTTACAGTATAGTTCGCTCTAGAATTAGAGCTCCCAAAATGCATCACCTCACACTTGCCCGGATTGAACTCCATCTGCCACTTCTCCACCCAACTCTCCAGTCTATCTATATTCTCCTGTATTCTTTGACAATCCCCTATGCTTTCTGCTACTCCCCCAATCTTCGTGTCATCTGCAAAACACAGGGCCCACTGAAAATAAACCCAAAAACACAGAGCCTCCTGTAAATAAACCTGAAAACACTGAACCTCCTGTAAACATACCCTAAAAAAACAGAGCTCACTGTGAATAATCCCTAAAACAGAGAGCCCCCTGTAAAAAAAAAACCCTAAAACACAGAGCCCCCAGTAAATAAATCCTAAAACACCAAGCCCTCTGTAAATAAACCTAATAATAAAAAGACCCCAGGATATAAACCCTCAAACACAGAGTATCCGTAAATAAATCCGAATCCAGAGAGCCCCCTTTTAAAAAAAACCCTAAAACACAGAGCCCCCGTAAATAAATCCTAAAAAAAAGAGACTCCTGTAAATAAACCCTAAAACACAGAGCTCCTTGTAACTAAACCCTAAAACACAAAGGGTCCAGAAAATAATCCCTAAAAAACAGTGCTCACTAAAAATAAACCCTGGAACACAGAGAATCATGTAAACAAACCCTAAAGCAGTGACCCTTTTCAATAACCTGTAAAACATGGAGACGGCTGTAAATAAACCCAAAAACACAGAGCCCCCGGAAGTAAACCCTAAAACACAGAGACCCCTGTAAATAAACCCTAAAACACAGAGCCCCTTGTAACTAAACCCTAAAACACAAAGGGTCCAGAAAATAATCTCTAAGAAAGAGCTCACTGAAAATAAACCCTAGAACACAGAGACTCATGTAAACAAATCCTAAAGCAGTAACCCTTTCAATAATCTGCAAAACACACAGCACCCTGTAAATAAAGCCAAAAACACCGATCTCCCTGTAAATAAACCCTTAAACTCAGAGCCCCCTGTAAATAAACCCTAAAAAATAGAGTGGCCTGTAAATAAATCCTAAAACACAGAGACCCCTGTAAATAAACCCTGAAACACAGAGACCCCTGTAAATAAACCCTGAAACACAGAGCCCCTTGTAACTAAACCCTAAAACACAAAGGGTCCAGAAATAATCCCTAAAAAAAAAGCTCACTGAAAATAAACCCTAGCACACAGACACTCATGTAAACAAACGCTAATGGAGTGACCCCTTTCAATAACCTCTAAAACATCCAAGCCAATCCAGTGTCTCCTTATAGCTCAACTTGTCAATGCCAGGCAACATCCTGGCGAACCTCCGCTGTACCCCTCTAGTGCTATCAGATGCTTCCTGTAGTGAGGTGATCAGAACTGCACACAGTACCCCAGCTGCAGCCTGATCAACACCCTGTACAACTGCAACATTATCTCCTTGCTCTTATACTGTATGCCACAACCAACACAATGCAAGTGTCCCATATGCTTTCTTAATTATCCTTCTCACATGGTCTGGCAAACTTCAGGGATCTATGAATAATTACCCCAGGATCCCTCTGTTCATCTGAGCTACGAAGTGTCCTGCCATTCGTTAAATACTCCCTTATCTTGTTCCTTATTCAAACGTACATCACCTCACCTTTATCAGGGTTAAATACCATCTGCTCATTCAACCAACCCATCAACCTCCCGTAGCTTAAAACTGTTTTCTTCACTCTAAATTACTCTGCCAATCTTGGTGCCATTTACACATTCGCCTAACATTCCCCTACATGTTTATCTAATCGAAACGTGTTATCAACTTATGAAAACAAGAACAATTTATTAGCTCACTTGGAGAAACTACCACTGAGTTTCCATTGGGATTGATGAATATGATTCACATCTATCGCCCTTGGACCCATGTCATCAGGGGTGGTCATCGGGTAAATATCTGAGGGGAGTGTAGCAGTCACTGGTGCAAGTGGGATGGAGTTCCAGATTGTGGATGAACTGACTCCCAGGTCAGAAACATTAGCTGTTTAATGCAAAGTGAGATCTGGAGTTATAACCAGAGTAATTATAAAGCAGCTCCACCTGATTCATGTCAATGGTCATTTTATAAACTTTCCCACTGTCTGTGTTATTAAATTGGGTATGTTTCTATCAGGAGATAAACTTTCAAGAGGAGCAGAGATTGATAGAATGAATCAGGAAAGTTGGCTTTTGCAAAGTGATGCAGAGTTGTGTGAATGCTGGAATGGATATGAAGCTTATCTTTGGAGAGGGGACAAAATTGACTGTGGGGCCGCTGTGTGTTTGTTGTGGGCAGTGACTACAATAATTTTACTAATATCTCTAAAGTGTTAATCTTGAATTTGCAACATATTTATCTCTTTTGTTTATCGTGCATGTATCTTGCTACAGTAACGAGCACTGGCTACCATCTGCAAAATGAGGATTTCAAGGGACACTGAGTTTGTCCCTCAAACAAGGTGAAAGTTTTAGTGGAATAGCCTGTATGGAAAAAAGGGTCCAGGCTTGCTGTGAGAGGCATTATTAGGGGAGCAGGCAAAGTGGACTGAGAAACTGTTCTGTAAGTTACTTCAGTATAAATACTCTTAATGTTAAAGCTTAATTCCAGAACACCAAACAGGTATCGTGACCCGAGAGCTGATTTTCTTGATCAGTACCGATTACTCAAATTGGTCACATAACCTAATGTTAGTCAGAAATATGAAAATATGCCTGGTAATTGCCGATGGACAAAGATACAGTGCGAGCTGCATAGATCTGTGTTCAACAGGTGTCTGTTAGTCAACACTGAGACAATCAAAAGCAACAAAAAAAAACCTTTGTTTCTCGTTTCTGGGAAGCAGATTAAGGTGTGTGGAAGTGAGGACAAGGAAGCTAATTTTGGGAACTGGGACGCAACTAACAGTCAAGCCCAATAAGTGTGCTATTCTGAGGGAAAAATGTCACAAATCTCATTGAGAGTCAATCATAACATTATTGTCATGAATATTGTAGGCACAGTTAGGTAGCTGTATCAGGTAGAATCACAGAAGTACACCACACAAACAGACCCTTCCGTTTAACTCATCCATGTTGACCAGCTATCCTAAATAAATAAATCACGTCTCATTTGCAAGGATTTGAACCATACCCCCCAAAACCCTTCCTGAAGTCCCTCCCTCTCGCACTCTCTCTTGGCAGCTGTTATGGAGAACAGCTGCCCCTGTCGATATTGTAGACAACAGCAGTCCCTGTCTATATCATCGAGAACAGCAGTGCTTGTCACTATTACAGAAAACAGACTTTGTACACGTAGTATAGTGAGCAGCCGTTGCTACCAATATTAGGGAGACCAGCATTCTTTGCATATCTTACGTAGAACAGCAGTCCTTACCATTATTACAGAGAAAAACTGTGCCATTCTATAGTATGGAAACGAGCAGTACCTGCATATATTGTAGAGAACACTAGTCCCTGTGTATATTAACGAGAGCAGAACTCCTGTGTGTAATGTAGAGAACAGCCATCCCTGTGCATATTACAGAGAACAGCCGCCCCATGATTATCACAGATAACAGCCTTCCTTGTCAATATCTCAGAGAGCAGCCATCCCTGTCAATATTACAGAAAACAGCCATCCCTGTCAATATTAGAGATGAGCAGTGCCTGCCTATGTTACAAAGAAAAGCAGTGCCTGCCTATATTACAGATAACAGCACTGCCTGACTATATCACAAAGAATAGCTGTCACTGCCTATATTCGAATATGTGAGCGAATGGGAGACCAACATTCACTGCCTGTTTTATAGCGAACTGTCATCCCTGTCAATATCACAGAGAGCAACGGTCCTGTCGATATTCCAGAGAACAGCCGTGCCTGTCTATACTGATTACAGCTGTCTCTGTCAAAACCACAGATAACAGCCATCCACGTCTATATTATACAGGACAAACATCCCTGATGATATCTCTGTCTATATTATAGAGAACAGTCATCCATGTCTATATTATAGAGAACAGTAGTGGCTGTCTATATTAGACAGAACATTACTCTTGCATGTAATACAGAGAACAGCCATTCCGGTGTGTATTACAGAGAACAGCAGTCCCTGACTATATTGCAGAGGAAAGCAATCCCTGCCTATGTTACAGAGAACAGCTGCCACTGCCTGTTTGATCGAGTACAGCAGTCCCTGTCAAATATCACATCGAGCAGCAATCTGTGTCTATATTAGAGAACAGTCATCACTGTCTATAATAAGAACAACAGTCCCCATCTATTCCATTCAGTATACCTGACCCTCTTCGTTTAATAAGCAACTACAGTCCCTGCCTACATCATAGAGTACAGCAGTCCCTGTCAATATCAGAGATCAGCAGTGCCTGTCAATATTTAGGAAAACAGGAGTCCCTGTCTACATTAGAGAACTGCAGTCCCTGTCTATACTGTATAGAACTCCCTTGTCTTTCTTAGAGAACAGCAGTCCCTGTCTATATTATGCATAGCAGCAGTCACTATCTGTCTCATACAAAACAGGGAGGGTGGGATAAGAGAGATAGGCGGAATTAAAGAAATGGAGGGGGAAAAAGAGAGAGGTTGAGATGGAGAGGAAGAAGAGGAGAGGGTGAGAAAGAGGTGACGGGGAAAAAGAGTGAGGGCACAGAGAGGTGGAGGCCTAGAGAGAGAGAGCATGTGATCGAGACATAGAGAGAGTGACAGAAAGAGACGCAGAGGCAGAAGATGGAGAGTCAGCGTTCAAGTTGACTCTGCTTTTGCCCCACAAATGCTTCCAGACATGCTGAGTTTCTGCAACAGTTTCTGTCTTTGCTTCAGATCTCCAGTATTTGCAGTTCATTGTTTTATTTTAGTATTCTTAAGGGGCTTGACAGGGTAAATGCTGATAAGATGTTTCTTCTCATGGGAGAGTCTAGGGCCAGAGGTCATAGTTTCAAGATAGAAGGATGCCAATTTAAGACAGAGATGAGGAGGAATTTCTTAGAGGGTTGTCTCTCTTTGGAACTCTTTGCCACAGAGAGCTGTGGGAAGCAGAGTTTTTGTATATATTTAAGGCTAAGATTCTTGTGTGGAAAGAGCAGGAAAGTTGACACGAAGAATGTTGGATCAGCCATGATCCTATTGAATTTTTGATTTCACCCCCAAGGGCTGTAGAAAAGATCATGTTATGAAAAATGGTCTGGCTCATTCTCGAAACATAGAATCTTTTTCAAATACTGAGAATTTTTGGAGAATTTGAACTCTATTTGGAATGAGAAATATTGTTGCTACGATTGCTGGACTGTTAATCCAGAGTCGTGGGTTATGTTCTGGGGACCTGCATTTGAATCCCACTAGACAGAAGGTGGAATTTGAATTCAATAAAAATCTGGAATTAAGAGTCTAATGATGATCCATTGTCGATTTAAGGTTTTTGCAAAGATTTGTAGCTTGTGTTGTGGGTGAGGTTATTAACTTGCTCACTGAGCTCACTTGTTTTTGTTCAGACGTTTCATCATCATGCTAGGTGACATCATCAGTGGCATCTCCAATGAAGCGATGTTATTCTACTCCGCTTGGAATTTATACTGTCTGGTCCATTATGGTGAGTTGTGTCATTTCTGGTTCTGTTCTGTATTGTTTGGGGTCCAATTCTATATGCTTATTGATTGCATTACAGATTGAGCCTCGAGGAATTCCCTTGTATATTCTCAGGACTCATCGCTGAGTCTGTCCTCCCCCTCATTCAACTTAAACTGTGGATCCGGAACATGGATGACACATTTGTCATCAGTAAATGCACCAAACTAGAAGAGACCCAGCACCCACCTATAATAAAGAAATAGCCTCTAGTTAAAGAATTATTCAGATTATCACAGAAGCATGTTTCAACATATAACCAGAATATAATACCATAGCATTAGGGGAAAAAAAAAAATCACTTAAACCTAGAAGTGAAAATTAAGTTGCTTTGGGATAATTAGCCTTACACCCTGAACAAGACAGATTGGTCTGACTCAAAGTGCCAGCAGTAAAAGTAGCTGTATAACTTTTCACAGGAATTAATCATATAGCAATTAGTTAAAAATAACTGTCTTTTATTTGGGACAGTGGGAAATATAAAAGGAATGATTAAATTTCATAAAGGTGGCACACATAATGCCATGAATAAAAGAATTCAAACAGCCTTTTGAGATAAGAATGTCTAGGACAGACCAGAAGGAGTATAACTAATAACTTGTGGAATACAAATTAATGCGATGCATGGAAAGATTCTCAGTATTTGAAAAAGATTCTATGTTTCGAGAATGAGCCAGACCATTTTTCATAACATGATCTTTTCTACAGCCCTTGGGGGTGAAATCAAAAATTCTCAGTATTTGAAAAAGATTCTATGTTTCGAGAATGAGCCAGACCATTTTTCATAACATGATCTTTTCTACAGCCCTTGGGGGTGAAATCAAAAATGCATGGAAAGATCCCAAGGCCCAGAGATTACAATGACTAGTAAACACCATGAGATTATGAGAACTTGGGGTTGTGCCCAGGAATGCCCATCATTGATTAGGTGTCCCATGGGACTGGGTGTTTGGATTAAGGGGAAGAACAGTAACTATGTTGTATTTGATTATTGCAAAACAAAGCATATACAAATGCCATACTTCTTTGTAAAATCAGAGTGTGTCATTGATCTCCCTTCTAATTTGGGGAAGATCCTTTGGCTCTCTCCCTGCATCAACCGGTTTCTGCTTGAATAAACATCTTCCACTTGCCTCAGTCCTGCCTGCCTCCTGAGTCTCTGTCCATGGGATATGCTCCTATAGGGTAGTTAAAAGTTTTTTTTTGGGGGGGTGGGGGCGGCGGGGGGAAGATGGTGGTGGTGTGGGAAAAATAAAAAATACTGCAAAGAGGACGGAGAAGAAGAAGAAAAGGAACCGGCGAGCAGAGGAGCAACAACTAGAGGAGCTCACCCCATCACCATCTGTACATGGCAGAATACTACTGAAATAGTGAGCAGCTGAAGCAGATGTGATCTGATACAGTGATCTAGCAAATCTAAGTAAAGGTAAAGTCATCTTGTTTCAGAGGAGTTTAATAGTTTAATAGCTACTATCCCATTTTGAGTTGGCAGTGATTGAATTTAAGGGAGCAGAGATCCAGCCTGGGCTCAGGGAGAGGGCAGGGTAAGAAACAATCATAATTTTACTGGCGGTAGCAGTGGCGCTGGCGGTAGGGGGAGGTTGGTAGAGAGGAAGAGAGTTAGGACATCCATGAAAGAGTTATGGTGTGGATGTGGAAATCAGTAGCTGCAGAAATGGTGTGATAAGCACAAAGCCACAAGCTACAGATGTGGGATCAAGTGCATTTGTAAGTGAATTGGGGAAAGTTTCTTTCCTGACTCATACAGAAAGTTATCAATACGCACACAAGACATAATCAGAGATGGAGTTTCTACGAGATGGTGTGATCAGGAGGAAAGCTTTGACTGAATTTGCATGAAATTGAGGGAGGAGGAGGAGGTCATGTACTCTAAAGACTGAGAATGGGTTTAAGTTATAATGGATGGGATATAAAAATACAGGGGAAATTGTATCAGAACAAGAATCATACCACACTTTATAGGTTAAAATGCTTAGTAAATGACTCACTTGGATTCATTTTCTTCTGCAAAAGTGAAGACTGAGACTGACTTGAGAGATATTATTAAACTTGTGGATGCCTCTGACAGCAAGAACTTATTTTTCTTTCTCTACCCTATTAATCAAATACATTTCATTTCAAAACAAGAGACCAGAAATCAAACATCTTTTACATTCACTCTGTCCAGAGGTTGCTGTTTTGCTGTTTCCTGGCTGAGTGTTGTCCATTCCCCTCTGCCCTCATGGGGTGGGAGAGAAAGGAGGTCCCACATCTACCTGATCCAAAATGGAGATGGAGATACGGTGTCACCATTAGTTGAGGAGCCGACTGAGGGAATAAACACACAGGGAATGTCGATATTTAAAATGCTGGATACTCTCAGCATGTCAGATGATTGACATCAGATGATGAGCAGCTACAGTATCGAGTTTTTGTAGACTTCAGGTAGTGAGAATGTGGCCTTTTAGATGTGATTAACATGAACAGTGATTAAATATAACAACAATCTATGACAGATTGATGAACTGAGGCAGGAGGTTTTTGCATGAAAACTAGCATCAACATGTTGGGTTCCTCGGTCTGTTAGGATGCTCTAAACATATTGTTTACATATACAAGGTGCAGGTCAGGAATGTGATGGAATACTCCCCACCTGCCTGGATGGATGCAGCTCCAACAACATTCAATATGCTTGATACCATCCAGGACAAAGCAGACCACTTGGCTGGCACCACATCCACTCCCTCCACCAATGACACTCGTTAGCAGCACTCTGTAGTTGTCTACAACATGCATTGGAGAAATTCATCCACGGTCCTTTGACAGCACTTTCTAAACCCATGTCCAGTTCCATCGCAATGGACAAGGGCAGCAGATCTCTGGGACTACCACCTGCAAGTTCGATCCGAGCCACTCACCATCCTGACATGGAAATATATCATTGTTCCTTCTTGTTATTGGGTCAAAATCCTGAAATTCCCTCCCTTCGGGCATTGTGGGTCAACCCATAGCATGTGGACTGCAGCAGTTCAAGAAGGCAGCAGACTGCAATCTTCTGAAAGGCAAATAGTGATGGGTAATAAATGCTGACCAGCCAGCGTTGGCCTCCCACACCCTATGAGTGAATGAAAGAAAAAAAAAATCATTTTCCTATCTGCTACATCCCAAATCGCCATTGACAGAGGCCACCTTGGGAGTCAGTGTTCTCTGCTCGGTCCTTGCACCACAGTGTGCAGTACCTAACCTATAGTTTACTTAGCTGACAGAACACTGTCTCTTGCAGCCAGGCATCCTGATGAAGAAAAGATCAAAATGTTTACAACCCCTACGTATGACAATCCAACTGTGCTGACTGTTCAACTGGTTTCAATCCAAGATTATATCCACAAGGAAACAATTCTCAACCTTCAGCAATTAAACATTGTGCATTTATTCTCTTCAAAGCTGACCTACAACAAAATTTGATAAGTTAAAGGAACAAAAAGTCCTGAGTAGCTGCTGAGAGTTTGTACAATCAACCTGAGTCCTAAGTTGTAAACAGATGCAGTCAGAATCACAGGTTGTTCCAAAGGTGCAGAGCAAAAATCTATCAAAAAAAAAAAAATCAGATTGCACCAATGGCTTTTAGGAAAACAGATCGCTGAAAATCCACTTCAGGTGTGACGGGGACATCGGCCCATAGCTGGAGAGAAATTATCGAAGAGATTGGGGTTGAGGTTACTGCTACTGGATGGAGCTGTGCTGTCATTTGAGGGATCGTGACTGCATCCAATCTGTAGATTGCAAAACAAACAAAAACAGATTCAAATTAACAATGAGATTGAAGCTTTAGTCCAGTCAGTGCTTCTGTGTCAAATCTGCAGCATGAGGGGCCAGGCGAAAGGTCAAGAGCAAAATTAATATTGGAGAAAGAATAGTTTGCTGGGTTACAGTGAGAGGGGGTGGCACTGGATGCATCACCAACTTGGAGTGTGTGAATGCAGGATGGGCTGAATGGTTGCTCCTCTCCACCCACTGTTCCTTCTGCAAAATTACCACTGAATAGTCACAAAGGGCATTGGAAGAAAGTATGGGTGGGGGAGCACTACACTGAGTCAGGACAGAGGGGGTGGGGTGTGGAGAGGCTGTAAGGGGAGGGAGCAAACAAGGTTGGGTCCAACACAGAGGAGCAGTTTAGATTTTAGCCAAGGAGGAGAAAGGGATGATTAATAGTGGAAAACTAGACTACAAAAGTAAACCTGTGGGGAACATACAAGCTCTACAGCTATGTAAGGAGCAGAAGGTAGCGAAGATAAATATATGGGCCTATCTGTCAGAATAAAAGGTAAATTAGAATGGGGAACAAAAAGATGGAAGACCAATTCATACATAGTTTTAGAACATAAGAACTAGGAGCAGGAGTAGGCCTTCCGGCCCTTCGAGCCTGCTCCGCCATTCAACAAGATCATGGTTGATCTTTTCGTGGACTCAGATCCACTTACCCACGCTCTCACCATTAATTCCTTTGTTGTTCAAAAAACTATCTACCTTAGCTTTAAAAACATTTACTGAAGTAGCGTCAACTACTTCACTTGGCAAGGAATTCCATAGATTAACAACCCTCTGGGTGAAGAAGTTCCTTCTCAATCAAGTCCTAAATCTGCTCCGTCTAATCTTGAGGCTATTCCCTCTTGTCCTAGCTTCACCTGCCAGTGGAAACATCCAGTTTTGCTCTGCCTTCACAAAGAAGGACGCAAATAACATCCCAAAAACTTTGGAAAAACCAAGGTTTAGTGAGTAGAAAGAACCAAACTAAAATCAGTATTAATAGGGAAACAGTGTTGCAGAAATTGATGGAATTAAAGGCTGATAAATTCTAACAACTCGACAATCTACATCACAGAATGTTTTAGAATGTGGCTGTAGAAATTGTGGATGCATTGGTGGTTATCTTTCTAGATTCATCCCTTATGTGGAACCTTACTGAAAGTCTAAAGGGAACCACATTCATTTCTGAAGAAGGGTCTAGACCCGAAACATCAGCTTTCCTGCTCCTCTGATGCTGCTTGGCCTGCTGTGTTCATCCAGCTCTACACCTTGTTACATCCATTGGTTTCCCTGGTCAACTCTGCTAGTTACATCCTCAAAACATTCCAGTAGATTTGTCAACCATGGATATCTTTTTGTAAATCCATGCTGACTCTGTCTGATCCTGTCACTGTTTTCCATTAGTTCCTTTCACAGAACTATATAGTGCAGAAGAGGATGAAAGGAAGCTCATTACGTTTGTACCACTAAATCGACACTAGTCCCACTCTCCTGCAGTTGGCCCATGGCCTTTAATGTGATGACATTTCAAGTGCTCGTTTTAAAGTTTGAGAGGTTTTGCACCTGAACTATTTTCCCAGGCAGTGCATTCCAAACCCCAAAATATTTTCCTGAAGTCCTCTCTAAACTTCCTGCCTTTCACATTAAAATTATATCTAAGGGGAACAGCTGCTTTTTATCCACTCTGTCCATACTCCTCAAACAGGTCTCCCCTCAACTTTCCGTTCCAAAGAAAGCAGCTTATCCAACCTCTCGTCATAGCTAAAAGGCTCCATTCCAGGCAACATCTTGGTGAATCTCTTCTGCATCCCCTCTAGAGCAATCACATCCTTCCCACAGCATGCTGACCAGACCTACACACAGTATTCCAGCTGTGGCCTAAATAAAGTTGTGTACAGCTTCAACATAACCTCCTTGCTCCCATAATCTATGCCTCAAGTGTTGAAGGCAAGTGTCTTGTATGCCTTCTGAACTACCTTCTTTACCTACTTTCACCTTCATAGATTTGTGGATGAGCACTCCAAGATCCTTCTGAATCTCCTAGAGTCTTGCCATTCATCAAGTACTCCCTTGTCTTGGAGATAAAAGGTACTGCAGATGCTGGAGAATCCGAGATAACAAGCATGGGGCTGGATGAACACAGCAGGTCAAGCAGCATCATAGGAGCAGGAAAACTTGACGTTTCGGGCCTAAACCCTTCATCAGAAAATTGTCTTGTTACTTCTTCCAATTTCATTTTCTCACATTTATCAGGTTAAATTCTACCTGTCACTGAGCTGCCCACCTGACCGATCCATTTATATCCTCCTGTAACACAACACATTCCTCCTCACTGTCAACGACTCAGACAATCTCTTGTGTCATTGGCAAACTTACTTACCACTCCTCCCACATTGACATCACTTATTAATATCACCAACAATAAAGAACCAAGCACTGTGGTATGCCACTGCATACAGGATTCCAGTCACACAAACAGCCTCCTGCCACCACTCTTGTCTCCTGTCACTAAGCCAATTTTGGATCCAATTTACAAAGCGATGCTGGTCAAACCCTGCCTCTCTAAATGGAGATTAATTCTCTCCTTCGAATATTCTCTGATAGATTCTGAATGACTGATGTGAGATTCAATGGTCTGTAATTCCTTGCCCATCTCTACCAACATTCTTGTAAAGCAGAACCATATTGACAGTCCTCCAGTCCTCTGATATTGTCTCCAGCCAGGGCCCATATAACTTCTTACCGCCTCTCCCACAGTAACGCACCAAAACCTCCCAATTCCCTATACCCATCTGCTCAAGGACCTTAGACGATCTTCCCGAATTCTGTACCTGCATTTGCCCACACCTGAACAAAGACGAGTACATCCTCCTCATATTGAGTATCAGGCAATACACATCCTCACTAAAAACTCTCCTCTGTATTATTCACCCTCCACTCAATAATCTTCCATCATACTTACTCTTTGCTCGATACTCTACTCTGTAAAACTCACCCTCTACTCAGTAATCTCCTCTCTCAAACTCCCATCCACTCAATTCTCCCCGATCTCCAATCTCATCTGGATTATTATATTTGATATCACAATGGAGATGGTAACTGACCTGGTGAGTAGATGGCATTCGCCGTGGCGGGCAGACCATACAGAATCTTGGGATGGTCACATTGAAGGTGTTTCTGTGCTGGGAAAGATGGTGGAAAGTGTAGTAACCTTCCATATAACCCGAGGCAGTGGTGAAGGTGGTACAGCTGGTGTACTCATGCACCGTGCCAGGGCGCAGCACAGGGAATTCACCTGGAGGAGAGAGTGAGAGAAAGTGAGAGAGACAGGAAAAAGATGAGAGAATGAGCGAGTGACAAAGTCAGAAGTCAGTGGGAAGATGCAGGGGAGAGGCAGAGAGTTGGCAGGGGGGGCCTGAAGAGACAGGAATGCAGGAAGGGAGGGACCAACACCCAAAGACTGCCCACTGCACCCACCCACCCTGATCAGCTGGACACTGCCAGACCCCCAATCCCATCAGCCAGGCGCTGCCCCGCTATGCCAACCACACCCGCCAGGCACCCAGACACTGCTTACTCCCCAACACCAGTGCATGTGGAGAAGATGTTTCCATAGTTCGAGGGCATGTTCTTTGAGTGAACGGATGATCCCTTTGAACTGAGATCAGTGGAATTTCTTCAGCCAGCAGTTGCTGAACTCACTGCCACAGAAGACTGTGAAGGCCAAGTCATTGACTGTATTCAAGACAGATGGACAGGTTCTTACTGACTAAAGGAATCAAAGGTTATAGGGAGAAGACAGAACAGTGCTGAGAAACATGATTCATTGTGAGATCAGACTCAGTGGGCTGAATGGTCCTATATCTTATGGTCACACACCCACCCTGCACATGCACAGGCTCTGTTGACACCCCAAACAACCCAACAACACAACCTAAATCTCGCCTCCTTGCACAAACGTCCAGCTACCTTGCTCCCAGAGTCCTACCAGTTTCCACCCAAAGTCCTGAATCCCTTCTTCCACACCTCCATCAGTGCCCAAAGCTCCGACCACAGGGCTCAATCACTTCATACCCACTACACCAGGACCCTGGACCTCCTCCACATCTCCATTTGCATTGGTTATTTTCCAGTACCGACTGTCCAACTGACAGGCATTATCTGGCGAGGCATCTTCCACCATTTCAATCCTGTAGTGAGAGAGAGAGAGAGCCGCGCGAGAGACAGAGCCGCGCGAGCGAGCGAGAGAGAGAGAGCGCGAGCGAGAGAGCGAGAGAGCGCGCGAGCGAGAGAGCGAGAGAG
>JAHRHZ010000238.1:84402-103547 GCA_024137785.1 Ginglymostoma cirratum | reverse complement strand
GAGAGCGAGAGAGCGCGCGAGCGAGAGCGAGAGAGCGAGAGCGAGAGAGCGCGCGAGCGAGCGAGAGAGCGCGCGAGCGAGAGACAGCGAGAGAGAGAGACAGACAGCGAGAGAGAGAGACAGTGAGCACAAATTAACATGAATCAAAAAGAATGGTCCCATAGTCAGTCAAAAACATGGACCAGAGAACTGCAACTAAAAATCAGACCAAATATCAACAATTAAAAATCATGACTGATGTTACAGAACAATGCTCAGAGACTCGTAGTTGAGCTTTGCCAACTTATTATTTCTATTTAAGCTTTCTGCACTTTTTAAAATTTATTTATTGGGGTGTCACTGGCTAGGGAAACATTTATTGCTGTTCCCTAATAGTCCAGAGAGTAGATATGAGTTAATATATGTGGTTCTGGAGTTACACATCAGCCAAACTAGGTAAGGATGGCAGATTTCTTTCCTGATAAGTACATTAGAGAACCAGATGGACCTTTTTTTAAAAAAAATGACCATTGACAACACTTACACAGCATGTATTCAGTAATTTAGCAAACTCTAAATAAATGAAAAATAAATGTTTGTATAATAATTCTTTAACAAGCCTTCAGTTATTTCTCTTTCAATTGTTTGTCTAATAAATAAAGAAATGGCAGAACATCTCAATCTCATGGACTACACAATTTAAGCAGCCACTGGTGTTCCTGCAGTTCAGCTCCAAGGCCAACAGTCCACAGTTTCAAAATTGGATTGCCTGAAGCCAATCTGAGGCAAACTTGCCACTTTTTCAGACACATTTGTTTCAACCAAGAATGTAGTGTGCTGAGGAGCCAAGTGGCCGTAACAGAGCCCAAATAAAGGTTATTTGACAACAGCATTAATGAACCCTTTCATCACTTTATCCATGATTTGGTAGCAGGGTGGTATTTTGCTGCGTCAGATTTGTCCTAACTTTTGTACTCAGGACATACCTGAACAATTTTCCACATTGTTGAGTTTCAGTGTTATGACTGTCTTGGAACAGCTTGACTAGAGGTCTGATTAGTTCTGGAGCATACACCTTCATTATTGTTGCTAGAATATTGTTGGGGCCAGTGTGTTTGCAGTATCCAGTGTTCTCAGCCATTTCTTGATTAAAGATGGAGTAAGCTGAATTGGCTGAAAACTAGCATCAGAGAAGAGGCAACAGCATAATGGTATGGTTGCAGGACTAGTAATCTTGTGATCCAAGAAATGTTCTGGGGATCTGAGTTTACCAGGGCAAATAATGGAACTTCAATTCAACAATATTTGGAATTAAAGACTTAAAATTAACGACCATTTTTGACTGTCATTAAAACCAACCGTTTTACTAATGTTCCTTGATAAAGGAAATCTACCATCAACCCTTGGTCTGGCCTACACGCCACTCCAGACAAACAGCAATGTCGTTAATTCTTAACTGCTCTCAAAAATGATTAAGCAAGGCACTCAATTGAATCAAACTGCTGGAAAGAATGAAAAAAGAATGATCTCCTGCCATCAAACTCAGCACCGGAAATGATAACATCAAACTGTTGACCTGTAAAGACTTCCTTACTGAGGGCTAATGCCACAATCCCAAAATTGGGACAGCTACTCACAGACTAGTTAAGTAACAGCTTGACATAGTCATACTCAGAATCATACCTTACAGATGATGACGCAGACACCACCATCACTGTATCTGGATACGTTCTGTACTTCCATCAGGAGTCACCCAGCAGAGGTGGCAGCACCTTGATATACAGTTGGGAGGTAGATGCCCTTGGAGTCCTCAACACTGATTCCAGACCCCACGCAGTCTCACGACATCAGGTTTAACATAGGCAAGGAAACTTCCTACCGATTACCACGTACCCTCAGCTGTCAAATCAGTGCTCCTCCATATTGAACAACATTTGGCAGAAGCACTGAGGGTGGCAAGAGTGCTAAGTGCACCCTGGGTGGGTTCAATGTCCACCACCAAGACTAGCTCAGCAGCAGTACTACTGATCAGCTGGTTGAGTCCACAGCAGGTGGCAAACGAATCAATAAGAGAGATAAACATATTTGACCTCATCCTCCCCAATCTGCCAGTTGCAGGTGTATCTGTCCATTACAGTATCAGTAAGACTGATCACCACACAGTTCTTGTGGAGACAAAATCCCAATATCACACTTCGGCTACCCTTGCACGAAATGAAGGCAGCTTCAAACAGATTGAACAACTCAACACTGGGCATCCATGTGGCTCTGAGGGCCATCAACACCAGCAGAATCACAGTCCAGCTCAATCCACAACCTCATGGCCCAGTATTTTCCATACTCTACCATTACCATCAAGCCGGGGAGATAAACCTGTCTTTTTTTTTTAAATGTTCATTCATAGGATGAGGGCATCACTGGCTATACTAGCATTTATTGCCTATCCCTAATTGCCAAGAGTGAACCACATTGCTGTGGGTCTGGAGTCATATATAGGCCAGGCCAGACTAGGTGAGGATGGCAGCTTCCTTCCCTATAAAACATCAATAAACCACTTAGGTTTTTCTGACAATCAACAATGGTCATCATTGGACTCTTAATCCCAGACTTTTAATGAATTCAAATTCCACCATTAGACATGGCAGACTTTGAACCTGGGTTCCCAGAACATTACCTGGGTCTCTGGGTTAACAGTCATGAATCCCTACAGTGTGGAAACTAGGCATTTGGCCCATACTGACTGTCCAAAGAGCATCTCACCCAGAATTCCAATAACCATGCATTTTCCCATGGCTAATCCACTCAGATAACACATCCCTGGACACTACGGACAATTTAGCATGGCCAATCCACCTAACCTTCACATCTCTGGACTGAGAGGAAACTGTAGCACCCGGGGAGAATATGCAAACTTCACACAGACAGTCACCAAGAGTGGAACTGAACCTGGGTCCCTGGTGTTGTGAGGCAGCAGTGCTAACCACTGAGCCACTGCTGCCCCTTGCCATCCAATAGCAATACCACTAGGGCAGTGCCTTCCAAATTCAATGGACAGTGCAGGAGGCCATACCAGAATGAGCACCGCACATACCTAAAAATAAGCTGTCAACGTGATGAAGTGACCAAACAGTGACCTACCTGCATGCCAAACAAGACTGGCAGACCAGATGGACAGGGCAAAGTGATCCTCCAAACAAAGGATCATACAGTCATGGAGGTCTACAGCACAGAAAACAGGCCCTTCATCCCAACATGTCCATGCTGCACAATTAAACTAGTCCCATCTGCCTGCATTTGATCCACATCCCTCCTATGTACATATGTACTTATGTATGTACCTGACTAAATGTTTCTTAAATGAATAAACTACACCGGCTTCTGCCACTATCTCTGTTCCAGACACTCACCACCCTCTGTTTCAAAGAACTCCCCTCTGGACCCTTTTGTACCCCTCCCCCTCATTAAAACCTAGGCCCTCTAGTTTTAAACTCCCTTCCATGGAAAATCTGCAGCTATCTAGCTTAGATATGTCTCTCATGGTTTTATAGATCTCTATAAGGTCAACTCTCAGTCTCCCACACTCCAGGACAAAAAAAGTCTCAGCCTACCCAACCTCTCCTTACAACTCAAACCTCCCAGTCTAGGTAGCATCCTAGTAAATCTTTTCTGAACTCTTCCTTGTTTAATATGGCAACCAGAACTGCACACAGTACTCCAAACGTGGTGTCACCAATATCTTGTACAGCTGCAACAAGATGTTCCAACCCCTTTACTCAGTGCTCTGACCAATGAAAGCAAGCATGCCAAAAGCCTTCTTCACCACTCCGTCAACCTGTGACTCCATTTTCAAGGAGCAATGAGCCTGTTGCCCTATATCTCTTTATACAGTAACACTCCCCAAGGCCCTACCATTGACTATTTAAGTCCTGGCCTTGTTTGACCTACCAAAATGCAACACCTTGCAGTTATCTAAATTAAACTCCATCTGCCTTTCCTCAACCCACTGACCCAACTGATCAAGATCTCACTTCATTCCCAGATAACCTTGTTCACTGTCCACTATACAACCAGTCTTGGTGTCATCTGCAAACTTACTAACCATACCTCCTAAATTCTCATCCAAATCATTTACATAAATGATAAATAACAGTGGACCCAGTCCAAAAAACAACCCACGACCACCACCCTCAGTCTTCTACCATCAAGCAAATTTTGCAACCAACTTTCCCTGGAATCCGTGAGATTTAACCTCACTGAACAACCTACCATGCGGTAACTTGTCAAAGGCCTTGTTAAAGTACATGCAGATAATGTCTACTGCACAGTCCTCATCTACTTCCTCGGTCATCCCTTCAAAACACTCAAGTTTGAGACACATGATTTGTCACACACAAAGCCATGCTGACTATGCCTAAGTGAGCCCTTGCCTCTCCAAATGGCTGTAGATCCTGTCTCTCAGAAACCCCTCTTAAAAAAAAACCCACGACAGATGTTAGGTTCATCATTCTGTAAATCCTAAGCATCTCCCTACAACCTTTCTTAAATAATAGCACAACATTAGCCATCTTCCAATCTTCGGGCACTTCACAAGTGGCTGTCGATGGTACAAATATCTCCGGTAGAAGCCCCTCAATTTCCTCCCGAGCCTCCCACAAAGTCCTGGATACACTTCATCAGATCCCAGGGATTTATCTACCCTAATGCGTTTTAAGACTTCCAGCACCTCCTCTTCTGTAATGTGGACTATCTTCAAGACATCATTATTTATTTCCCCAAGTTGCCTAGCATCCATGCCTTTCTTGACAGTAAATACGGACAAGAAATATTCATTTAGGATCTCACCTATCTCTTCTGACTCTGCACATAAAGAGCCTTGTTGATCTTTAAGAGGCCCTATTCTCTCCCTAGTTACTTTTTTGCCCTTCATGTACCTGTAGAATTTTGTTGGATTCTGCTTTACCTTATCTGCCAAAGCCATCTCACGTCCCTTTCTGGCCCTCCTGATTTCTCTCGTGTACTCTGACATCCTCTATACTCCTCAAGCAATTCACTTGATCCCAACTGTCTATACATGTCATATCCCTCCTTCTTTATCTTGACCAGGACCTCAATAACTCTAGCAATCTAGGGTTCCTTACTCCTGCCAGCCTTACCCTTCACTCCAACAGGAACATGCTGGCCCTGAACCCTCTAACTCACTTTTGAAAACCCCCCAACTTACCAGACGTCCCTTTGCCTGCAAACAGCCTCCCTCAACTAACTTTTGGAAGTTGCTGTCCAAGACCATCAAAACCAGCATTGCCCCAGTTTAGAACCTTAACCCATAGACCAGACCGATCCTTTTCCATAACAATTTTAAAACCAACGGACTTATGGTCACTCGTTCCAAAGTGCTCCCACTAACACTTCTATCACTTGCCCTTCCCTATTTCCCAAGAGGAGGTCAACTTTTACCCCTGCTCTAGTGAGGCCATCTACATTCTTTATTGAGAAATTCTTCCTGAACACACTTAAAATTTCTCTCCATCCAAACCCTTAACGTTATGGAAGTTCCAGTCAACGTTAGGAAAGTTAAAATCCCTTACTATTACAACCCCATTATTGTTGCTGTTACCTGTGATCTCCTTCCACATTTGTCCCTTCAGTCTCCACTGACTATCGGGGATCCTATAGCACAATACTCTTCCACTTTTTATTTCTCGCATCCAAGCTCTGTAGTCCTGCCAAATCCGGTTGTGAACGGCAGTGGACTCTTAAAGAACTCACTGGAGGAGGCGGCTTCACAAATATCCCTATCCTCAATGATGAAACAGCCCAACTCATCAGTGCAAAAGATAAGGCTGAAATATTCAAAACAATCTTCAGCGAGAAGTGCGAAGGGGATGATCCATCTCAGATTCCTCCAGAGGCTCCCAGCATCACAGATGTCTTCAGTCAATTTGATTCACTTGATGTGATATCAAAGAACAGTTGGAGGCACTGTATACTGTAAAGGCTAGGGGCCCTGATAAAATTCTGGCAACAATACTGAAGAGTTGTGCTCCAGAACCTGTCAGTCACTCCCTTAGACAACTCGATTCAATAATGTGGCAAATTGCCCAGGTACATCCTGTACACAAAGATCAGGACAAATCTAACTCAGCCAATTGCTGCCCCATCAGTCTACTCTCAATGATCAAGTTGACAGGGTTGAAGAAGAAAGGCGCAGCATACATACCTGATTCTGTACGAGAAGAAATAATGTGGTGGGTGCACCGAGCTCAATTCTGGGAGGAAGGAGGTAGCTACAGATATGATGATTTCACCAGTTCGAGCCACCCATCTTTCATCATGAATGTATCTGAGAAAGAGGGAATCGTGTCAACAGAGACTGAACTGTCTTACAGGAGAGTAGCCAGCAAGAAGCCTGATCAAACTGGAACAGGACCATAAATATCTGGTGGGAACAGAAAGGCGATATACACATGGTAGCATACATAAGAGTGCATACTCGCAGACACATGATTGCACCATTTTGTCTATGCACAATCATTTAATAATTCACGAGCAAACTGAAGTAGGATCTGAAATGGAACAATGTGCACGGTCACGAGGAGAAGGCTGGGGAGTAGCATTGACTGAATTCTTCAGGGTCAGACACGGTTGGCTGAATGGCCTCCTCTACTACCAGAACATATCTGAGAGTCAGACTGCCTGAGTGAGACACGCACATGTGGCCATTCGTGCTTGCATGCGCACAAAGATGTGCGTATTCAGATCCACACACAGACTTCCAAATGTAGTGTACAAGGTACATGCACACCCTCCCCCAAATGCAGTGCGCGCGCACATACCGACACACACATATGTGCATACATTCTGATGTGCAGGTATACACGGCATACACAAAAAGACATGTGTGCACACATGAAGCACAGCGTACAAGGTGTAAACACACAAACCCACGTGCACATCTAGAAAGGCAACGTATAAGGCACACTGACCGAAATATCTGGTCTCGGATGATGGGATATCGTCCAGAAGTTACATTGTGAACAAACTTGGTGAACCATTCTGTGAATGAGGTGCCTGTAAAAAGGAAAAATAACATTAAACCTTCATCTACCGAACCTTATACTGCAGTGAGAACTATTAACCTTTTGTGATGTGATCTTGTACAACAGCGAGAGCAGATCAAATTTTGCAATGGGAAACATTCACACTTCACTGCCTAATCATACACTGTCCAACTTTTAAAGAATCTGGAGAGACCCACAGTAAATACAAGTCGAACCTACTGGAAGTCTACTTTTTGAGAGAGGGAGAAGACAACACCAACAGGTTAATGGAATCCGCTCAAGGCTGGTGAAGTCAGAAACTCTGGATTTGGTGTCGGCGCTACTCCACATTCATTAGACAGTGTAACAACAGTGTCCAGAGAACACAGCTGACAAGAGACGATGGAACTGTGGAATTAAAACACATCACTACAGACTAACAGATTGGTCAGTCTGTGAACACAAGGAAAGGTGGAAAAGTGAGGTACAAAGTACTATCAAATTAAGCTGGTTTCATTCTCTGGCAGCTGAACAATAGAATCCAATTCCACAACAAGAGCAGGGACAGAAAAATCTGGAACTCCATACCTGTTAGGAACATGTCAACGACAGATGGATCACAAGCCGTTTGATTCTATGGGAGAGAGGAGAACCAAATTACTCTGGTACTACCAGAGTAACACAGTAGACACACACCACTATGAACATTGGTCAGACAAGAGTTGCAGAGCTGACATACAGTCATAGAAATCTACAGATCAGATAAAGGCCTTTTAGCCCATTGCATTTGTGCCATTCAAGAACAACCATCTAAAACTTCACTAATCCCATTTACCTGCACTTTGTCTATAGACTACTAATGCCCTAGCATTTCATCTGCTCATCCAGATGCTTCTTCAAACCTGCCCCCAACACTCACTCAGACAGTTCCATATTTCACCTACCCTCTCAATTTTGTATATCTCAATCAGATCACCGGTCAGCTTCCTCTGATTCAGGGAAAACAAACCCCAGCCTGTCCGGTGTCTCCTCATAACTGACGCTTCCCATCTCAGGCAACATCCTGGTGAATCTTCTCTGCACCCTCTCCAATATAATCACATCCTTCCAATAGTGTAGTGACCAGAGCTGCACACAGTATTCCATCTGTGGCCTGACCAATATTTTATAAAGTTTTAACAAGAATTTCCATGCCCCATATATTCAATGCCCAGGTTCATGAAGTCAGGCATCCCATATACCACTCTGTCTACCTTCACTGACACTTTCAGGGATCGATGGACTTGTACACCAAAGCCCCTTTGTTCCTCAGTATCCCTTGGGATCCACCATTCACATATCCTTCCCTTTCTAGAACTCTGAAAATGCATCATAAAATTCCTACAGTGCAGAAAGAAGCCATTTGACCCATCCTGTCTGCACCAAACTTTTGAAGATCATCCCAGACCCAGTCCCCACTATCTCCATAACCCCTCATTTACCACCTAGCCTGCATATCCCTGGATACTATGGGCAATTTAACATGGCCAATTCACGTAACCTGTGCATCTTCAGACTGAGGGAGGAAACCGAAGCACCCAGAGGAAACCCACGCTGCCGTGGGGAGAAGGTGCAAACTCCACACAGACACTGAACATCCAAGGCTGGAATCAAAGCCAGGTCACTGGCAGTGTGAGGCAGCAGTGCTAACCATGGAGCCAGTATATCATCTCATGCCTCTCAGGATTAATTTCCAACACAATTTGTGATTTTTGTAAATGAGTTGGACGTAGGAGTGGAAGGGTGGATTAGTAAGTTCGCGGACGATATGAAGGTGGGTCGAGTTGTGGATAGTGCGGAGGGCTGTTCTCCGTTACAAAGGGACATTGATAGGATGCAGAGCTAGGCTGAGAAGTGGCAGATGGAGTTTAACCCTGAAAAGTGAGAGGGGATTCATTTTGGAAGGACAAACGTGAAAGTAAAATTCAGGGTTAAAGGAAAGACTCTTGGCAGTGTGGAGGAGCAGAGGGATCTTGGGGTTCATGTCCACAGTTCCCTGAAAGCTGCCACCCAGGTGGATAGAGTTGTTAAGATGGTGTATGGTGTGTTAGCTTACATTAATAGAGGGATTGAGTTCAAGAGCCGTGGAGTTACACTCCAGCTATACAAAACCCTGGTTCGGCCACATCTGGAGTATTGTGTCCAGGTCTGGTCGCCTCATTACAGGAAAGATGTGGAAGCGTTGGAAAAGGTGCACAGGAGATTTACCAGGATGTTGCCTGGAATGGAGGGAAGGTCCTACGAGGAAAGGCTGAGAGCGCTAGGGCTTTTCTCTTTAGAACGATGAAGGATGAGAAGTGACTTGATAGAGGTGTACAAAATGATCAGAGGTACAGATAGAGTGGACAGCCAGAGACTTTTTCCTAGGGTGGAGGTAGCTATTACGAGGGGGCATAGTTTTAAAGTGAGTGGAGGTAGATATAGGGGAGACATCAGAGTTAGGTTCTTTACTCAGTGTGGTAGGGGCGTGGAATGCATTGCCGGAGAGGGTAGCGGATCGGCCTCATTGGGGCATTTAAGTGGCAATTAGATAGGTATATGGATGATAGTATAAGGTAGGGGTGGTTTAGGGTAAAAGTTTGGCACAATATCGTGGGCAGGAGGTCCTGTACTGTGCTGTACTGTTCTATAATCTATGCCATTGCTGTGCCCAATTTACCAGCTGATCAACATCAGACCGTGGCCTGAGACCTCCCTGCACTGATCCCTTTGGTCACAGGCTTGCAATCACAAAAACAAAACTCCACCATGACTCTTCCCCTTCTAACATGCAAGCCAATTTTTGATCCAGTTTGCCATCCTGTCTTTGATCTTGTGGAATCTTACCTTTTGGACCAGGTTTCCATGTGGACCATGTCAAAGACATTATTGAAGTCCATGTAAAGCACACCAGCTACATTACTCTCGCCAATATATTTAAGTCACCTCTTCAAAAAAACTCAATTAAATTAGAATATACAATTTTACAGTACTGAAGGAGGCCATTCAACATGTCTGTACCAGCTTGCGAAAGAACTACCCAGGTAGTTCCACTCTCCAGCCCTATCTCTATAGCCCTCTAACTTCATTGCTTTCAACTATATATATCTAAAACCTCTTATGGAATCTGCCTCCACCTCCCTTTCCAAAACTTAGAAACTCTGTGTAAAGTTTTTCCTCACGTTATTCCAAGATCTCTTGCTGACAATCAAGGCCCTGCATGCCCCTCAAAGTTGTACCATTAAGCCTCTACTGTCTGTCCGTGTTTCTGCTACCAAAATGCATTACCAAAATTATATTTCTCTGTATTGAAATTCATCTGCCAGGTGTATGCCCATTTATCCAACTCTGAAGTCACTCAGCACCATCCTCAAATTATGATTGTCCCGAGTTGAGTATCCGCAAATTTAGAGATTTTGCCCTCAATGCCCCATCTCCAAATCATTTATAGAAAGCAGAAAAAGGTCCCAACACCAATCCCTGGGATATACCACATTCAACTCATCTCCAATCTAAGAAATGTCCATTTTTACCTACCCTCTATTTCCTATCTTTTAGCCAATTTCTGATCCATGCTGCCAAGGGCCCAGAAATGTTTGAGATTGATAATTTGATAACCAACTTGCTATGTGGTACTCTATCAAATGCCTTCTGATAGTCCAAATATACAACATCCAGAGCAGTATGTTCATCCACTGCTTATGTCACCTCATCAAAGAACTCAATTGAATTTGTCAGACAAGACCTGCCCTTGACAAAGCCACGTTGACTGTCTGGTATGAACTTATTTTCCTGGGTTTCTTGAGCTATTCTTTGCCCCTTTCTTAAACAATGGTGTCACATTTGAATCCTCCAGATTCCGGGACTAAATCCTGTATTCAGAGGGACCTGGAAAATTTCAGTCAATGGCCCTGCAATTTGCTCCCTTACTACTCTCAGCTATTTAGGATGCATCCCATCCGTGCCTGATGACTCTCTACCTGAGCGCTGCCAGCCTTTGAAACACTTTTTAAATCTATCACTGGGCAGTAGCCCAGTTGCTCAACATCCACATTTTCAACAAGGCCATTGTCACCACCTTGTAATTTGGTGAAGACAGAAGCAAAATACTCATTTAGTATCTCTAATATATACATCGCTTCAGCAAGCAGCTTATCTCCCTCTGGCTGTTGGGAGGACTGTCAGATAATCCCAGCAAGGTAATCACCTCTTTTTTCTTTTAACGTTTTAAGCTCTACCCAGATGGCTTCATTGGAACACCCTTCTAGGACATCCTCCATCATTACTACAGTTTACATTGCATTATTGATAAAGGAAACTATCTTACCTACTGGGGGTGTAAAATAAGGGGGAGCAGATTTAGGACTGAGTTGAGGAGGAATTTCTTTACCCAAAGGGTTGTTCATCTGTGGAATTTCCTGCCCAGTGAAGCAGTTGAGACTAATTTGTTGTATGTTTTTGAGGCAAAGATAGATTTTTGAACAGAAAAGGAATTATGGTGTATGGGTGAGTGAGAGATGAATCCAGAAAAACATCAGCCATTGTCTTACTGAATCACAAAGCAGGTTCAAGGGGCCAGATGGCCTAATCTTGCTCCTATTTCTTATGTTCCTATGTTCTCCACTATCGCACCTGAAATGGCAATACTCTGAGCTACTTGTCCTGCCCGTCCTTCCACCATGTCTAAGTGATTGAACAATATCATATTCCCATGTGTCAATCAACACTGTTCATCTGCCTTACCTTACTCGTTGCATTAAAATAGATACAATTTAGCTTTTGCACACGTGCCTTGTTGTGCCCATGTCTTCTCCACCTGCTGGCCTGTTCCAGCATTCCTTCTATATTTGATTGGACCTTGCTCCTGACTTTACATCTGCTCTGTGCCCCACCCTCCTGCTAAATCAGTTTAAAACCTCCACAGCAACATGATCAAATCTCAGCTAGGATACTCGACCCATTCCGATTCAGCTACAAACTGTTCAGCTTGTACAGGTGCCACTGACCCCAGAAATTATCACATTGGTCCAAAAATCTAAAACCCTCCCTCCTCCCTATCCCTTTAGTGATGTGTTCATCTAATCCACCTTCCTATTCCCATCCTCAGCAGCGCGTGGCACTGAAGTAATCCAAAGATAATGACTTTAGTAATTTTCCTCTTTAATCTACTACCTAATTCTCCTGTTGCAGAATCTTATTTCTCTTCTTACCCATTACATTGGTATCAATATGTACCACGACTGCTGGCTGTTCACCCTCCATCTTCTGAATACCTTGTGGCTGCTCTGAGACATCCATGGCCCTGGCACCAGGGAGACAACATATGACTTGAGTGTCTCACTTGCTGGCAACATAACATTCGACATCTCATTTGCTGAAACAGAACCGCCTTTTACTTCCCTTTCAATCGAGTCCCTAGCACATTCTCTCAAGCTTTCCCAGGCTTCTTCCTGCCTTGCTGTGCATGGTACCACATGGCTATTGCCACTTTCCCCCGAGACGTCATTCCCTCAACAGTATCCAACATGATATATCTGTTTGAGACGGCCACACGGGACTCCTGCACTACCTGCCCACACCTACTGATCTTCCTGGTAGTCACCCAACATTTTTCTTCAATGTTGTGAGGATTTCTGTCTCTACCACCTGGGAGCCAGTCAGTTCCAGATTCCCATCACCACCTGGGTGAAAAACCTTTTCCCCAAATCTCATCTAAACCTTTAGTCCCTTTCCTTAAATCTATGCCTCCCGATCATTATCCCATCAATGGGAAATGATTCCTCCTGTCTGCCCCATCTACGTCCCTTAGAATTTTGTACATGTCAATCATGTATCCTCCCAATCTCTGCTCTTGGGGAAACAACCTCTCTGTCTGTCCAATATCTCTGCATAATTGACTTTCTTCAGTCCAGGCAACATCCTGATAAGATAAAAATAAAAACTGCTGGAAAAACCTATAAGGTCTGATACAGTTTACGTTTCATCATAGAATCCCTACAGTGTAGAAACAGGCCCTTCAGCACAACAAGTCCACACCAACCCTAACAACATCCCACCTAGACCCATCCCCCATAACCCACCTAATCTACACACCCCTGAACACTATGGACAATTTAGCATGGCCAATCCACCTAAACTGCACATCTCTGGACTGTGGGAGGAAACCCACGCAGACATGGGGAGAACGTGCAAACTCCACACAGTCGCCCAAGGGTGGAATTGAACCTGGGTCCCTGGCGCTGTGAAGCAGCAGTGCGAACCAATGAGCCACCGTGCTGCCCCCAAAGGTTCAGTGATCCTTCCTCGGAACCAACAGTAGCCAGGAAAAGGTGGGAAATATGTTGAAGACAGGGTGTAAGGGGCAGCAGAGAAGGTTCACGGTAAGGAGTGAGCAGATGGGCAGAGAAGGAACCCAGAGAGAGAGAAAATGACAGTTAAGTAGACAAAGGGATGGACGGTTACAAGAAAATCTGATAATGGGGACAATAAGTAGGTCATAAGAGGTTGGCTGTGCTGAAAGCAGCCCATGTCATGACACGGCCTGGGGTGTAGGGTGGGTAAGGGACATAGAAGGTGGTTCCAAAATTAATAAACTTGATATTGAGACCTGAAGGCTGCAGGGTCCCTAAGCAGAAAATGAGATGCTGTTCTTTCAGACTGCATTGAGCTTTGCTAGAGCACTGAAGCAAGCCTAAATCAGAAATGTTGGCCAGGGAACACAGTGATATATCAAAGCTCAGGTTAATTTTGTAGATAAAATGTAGATGGTCCACAAAATAGTTGCCCAGTCTGCATAACATCGTGATAAATCTCTTCTGCACACTCTCCAGTGGTATCACATTCCTACGGTAATGTGGATTCCAGAACTAAATGCAACACTCTAGCTGTGGCTCAATCAATGTTTTATGCAGTTCCAGCATAATATCCCTGCTCTGAAAACTGATGCCTCGACTAACAAAGAGAAGCATTCCACATGCTTTCTTAATCACTTTATCCACCTGTCCCGATACCTTAAGGACTGGTGCACAAGCACACACTCTGATCCTCGGTGCTTCCCAGGGTCATACTGCTCAGCATGTATTTCTTTCCCTTGCTTGTCCTGCCCAAGTGCATCACCTCACATTTATGAGATTAGACTCCATTTGCCACTGAACAGCCCACCTGACCAGTCTGTCTACATCTTCTTCTAACCGAAGGCTATGCTGCTCACTATTTACTACCACACCAATTTTCTATCATCTGTGGACTTACTAATCAATCCTCCTACATTCAAGTGTAAATCATTTACATGAATTACAACCAGCATGGCCCCAATATTACCTGTCCCTGCGGGTTCCCACTAGACGGTTTCCAGTTGCAAAACCACCCCTAACCATCATGCTCTGCTTCCTGTCAGTCAGCCAGTTATGGGCTCTTACCTTCGCTACCAATCTCCCATGCGGCACTTTATCAAAAGCCTCTCTGAAGTCCAAGTAGATGACAGCAAAAGCATTTCACTTATCTATATACTTGTTACCTCTCCAAAACAGTTCAGTCAAGTTGGTCAGACATCACCTCCCCTTAAAAAAAAGGCATGCTAGATGTTCTTGGTTAATCCCTGCCCCTGCAAATGCAGATTCATTCTGTCGCTCAGAATTGTTTTCAATAGTTACCCCACTACCAAGATTAGACTGAACGGCCTGCAGTTTCCCAATTTATACCTTGCCCCCTTCTTAAATACCAGTATCTCACTGGCTGTCCTCCAGTCTTCTGGCACCTCTCCAGTGGCCAGAGAAGAATTGGAAATCTATGCAAGAGCCTCTGCTACTTCCTCTCTTGCCTCTTTCTCCCTGATTTTTATCTCCATATCATCCTCTCTCAAGTGAGCACCATCCGAAGTATTTATTTAGAATCTTCTTCTACCCCCCTGGCTTCACACACAAGTATGTGAAGCAGTAAAGGTTGGGTCTCTGCATGTTTTTAACAGAAGTGGACAGATTCCTGTTAGCAAGGGGAATTAAAGATTAATCAGGAGTAGATAGGAATGTGAAATACAGACCACAAATAGATCGACCATCATCACATTTAATGGTGAAGTGGCACTGTGAACTGAATGGCCTGCTCCTAATTTGTCCTTATGTCACTTTGTAGCAGCTGCAAGGTGGTGGAGAAATACCCACCTGGGATCACGGTCGTGCTTACCGCACAGTGGTAGAAGATGTCGCTTAGTTTGCGGCCTTCCACCTCGTCCAGTGCCATGTACTGGCTGAGCCCAGTGTGAATGCAGAACGTTAGCGGGAGGCAGTGCTTCAGGCCTTTGCGCAGCTGGAAGCCCCCCGCAGCTGTCTCAATGTCCAAGAGATCCTCAGAGCGGTAGTGACTAGAAAGTGCCATACTGCCCATGAGCCTATCAAGTGTGGAGGATTCGGTAAGTGAGAGGGAGAGATGGGGGAAGGGGAAGAGGAAGAGGAAGGGGGGGGGAGGGAGGGGAAGGGAAGGGAAGGGAAGGGAAGGGAAGGGAAGAGACGCGACAGGGGAGGGAGGGGGAAGGGGAAGAGAGAGGGATGGGAAGACAGGGGGGAAGGGACAAGGAGGGTGGCGAGCGAGAGAGAGACAGAGAGAATGAGAGAGAGTAAGAACATTAGTTTGCCTTCAGTCCTGAATGCAGAGCTAAAATACCTCAGACACCTGACTGTGACATCTCACCTATACATGCTGGAGTGAGGAATACAGCAAACTGTCTTAACTGGCACCTTATGAACTGACATTTTTGATAAAACAGCAAAAATTATATACCTCAAATACCGTGAGGTTTACAGTATTACTCTGTCCAATTATTATTGTTTTTTAAATTTATTCACCTCAAAGTAAATTCACTTCTTGTTCAGTTGAATGGTCTCACGAAATATCAACAATTGATTCAATTTCAAGTCAATTTCTCCTCATGCTTTCTAAGTAATCAGTTGTGGTTGCGAGTGAGAAGGCTGTCTGCTGGCAAGTTTTATTTATTTAAGGTAAAACTGCATTAATATTTAAGTGATTTATGCCGTAAATAAAGTACAAGTGATGTATACACCCTTGCATTATGTTTCTGTTAGTTAGTGTGCGTTTTTACATTGATTATGCGAGCCTCTTGATTATCTAGAATATTTGATCAATAGGCACACCTCCTGTCCCAAAGATGCCAGATAATAAAAAGTTTACTGTAGTTCATGAATTAGGATGATGCTCTTTTCATTAATTTGCTCAGGGGAGTGGAACACTGTTGGCTTGGCTTGGCTTGTTCATTTTTAATCTCTCACAGGACAATTCAGAATCAGTCACGTGGCCATTGATCTGAAGTCAAACGAAGGCATGATTAGCAAGGACAGTAGATTTCCTTCCCAAAAAATACAACAGTGAACCAGATGACATTTTATGAGAATGGTTTTGTAGTCATCATTAGACTAGTTTTCAATCCCAGATTTATCAAAGGAATTCAAATTTCAACATTTGTCGGGGAGGGATTTGAACCCAGAGCGTTAATCTGGTCAGTGTTCATTTAGATGCCAAGGCAGGTGAGGGGGATGATGAGGTCACAGGTTTGTGGGAGGGAGGAGGGGCTATGGGCAGAAACGGGACTAATGGAAAGGTCATGAGAAACTGGGAGAATGGCAGTGTCCTTCCAGGGAGTTTGGTGCAAGGAAGTGTCGTTGAAGGCTCTGTGCCACTTAGTGGGTTTGCAATGAATATTTGTGGACAAACCATCACTGGAAATGGAGGTGGAGTAGTTGAGGGATGGAATGGCAGGGAAGAATTAGACACAGGCCATGTGGATAAAGAGAAATTGAGAACAAAATCAGTGAGGTTTTCCAGTTCCAGAAAGGGCAGAAAGAATCCCCAATCCAGTGACTAGGAGCCACCCACCTCCCTCCACCTCCTAAATTGGACCAGTTCTAAATGTCACAAATTGAAGACTAGGTACAGTGTCGAGGGATTGTGGTGAACAGGAAGAGATTATGTTCAGGAACTGGAGATATAGAATTGCCAGAGGGAGGCACAGATGAAGGTGACAACAGACTGGACAGGGTGACAAAAGTTAGGATCAAGACAGGAAGGAATCTGTTCAATAGAGTGGAAAGTCCTGTTTGTGACACGTTCAAAGGAGTTGAAGCTGAGCTACTTGGTCTTGCAGAATAGGAGCTGGAATGATAACGTCCAGGGCAAATCAGGCAGGCCTGAGGAATAAGGTTTGATATTTCTTTGTGCAATCAAACTCTGCCAGGTACGGATCTCTTTCTGACACAGAAACCGTGCCAGGTTTCAGTTTTATGTGAATGCCATGTACACAAGCTTCAATGTATGTACAAAGAGAGAAAAATCTCCCTTCAGCCTTGTTTTCAGCGGCAGCCGCACGAGCCAGAGTGCCGACGGGAAGGTAAGGTTGTTTTTTTTCCCCCTAGTATAAAAACTTACTGGTGCAGCAGCGGCCGCCTTGTTTTCAGTGGCGGGTGTGTGGACAGAACGTGAGCCAGGAAGGAACTGGTATGTTTGGGCATTGACTAAACCCGAAACACTACACGAGTAGTGTCTCCCACCCATCCTCCTCCTCTAACCAAAACAAAAAAGGACTGTGTGGAGGGTCGGTAAGGTAAGGCTTTTTTTTTATTATTCTTCTGGAAGTCTAGAGTAGAGGGAATGGAAGCTAGGGCAGTTGCATGCTCCTCTTACAGGATGTGGGAGGTAAGGGTCACTGCAGGTGTCCCCTCTGACTTCACCTGCGATAAGTGCACCCAACTCCAGCTTCTCAGATCGCGTTAGGGGACTGGAGCTGGAGCTGGATGAACTCTGGATCATTTGGGAGGCTGAGGGGGTCATCATAAGGAGGTGATCACACCCAAGGTACAGGAAAAAGGTAGCTGGGTGACTGTCAGGAAGGGGAAAGGGAATAGGCAGACAGTGCAGGGGTCCTTTGTGACCATTCCCCCTCAATAATAAGTACACCACTTTGGATACTGTTGGGGAGGACGACCTACCAGGGGAAGGCCATAGCGGACAGGTCTCTGGCACTGAGCCTGGCCCTGCGGCACAGAAGTGACTGGGGGAGAATAGGACAGCAATTGTAGTGGGGGATTCAATAGTAAGAGGCACAGACAGGCAGTTCTGTGGACCGAACGAGATGAATGGATGGTATGTTGCCTCCCGGGTGCCAGGGTCCGCGATGTCTCGGATCGTGTCTTCAAGATCCTTAAGGGGGAGGGTGAGCAACCAGCAGTCATGGTACACATCGGTACCAATGACACAGGTGGAAAAAGGACAGAGAATGTGAAAAATGAGTACAGGGAGTTAGGTTGGAAGCTGAAGTCCAGGACAAACAGG
The DNA here is from genome assembly GCA_024137785.1 of Ginglymostoma cirratum. Lineage (NCBI taxonomy): Eukaryota > Metazoa > Chordata > Chondrichthyes > Orectolobiformes > Ginglymostomatidae > Ginglymostoma > Ginglymostoma cirratum. The sequence goes on along the minus strand of JAHRHZ010000238.1, from coordinate 85,176 downwards.
GTAGTTATCTTTGGATTACTACCAGTGCCACGTGATAACGAGGTAAGAAATAGGGAGAGAGTGCAGCTAAACACGCGGCTACAGGGCTGGTGTAAGAGGGAGGGCTTCGATTATGTGGATAATTGGAGCACATTCTGGGGAAGGTGGGACCTGTACAGTAAGGACGGGTTGCACCTGAACCAGAAGGGCACAAATAACCTGGGAGGGAGGTTTGCTTGAGCAATATGGGATGGTTTAAACTAGATCGGCAGGGGGTGGGGAACTGGATCTGTAATTCAGAGACTGAGGTATTCAGTCTTCCAACAGATACAGCAGTGAGTGAGGTTGTTTATAAAGAAATACGGTCGATGGAGCGTAATTGTGGACACAGATGTTTGAGGTGTGTATACTTCAATGCTAGTAGTATCAGAAATAAGGTGGATGAACTTAGAGCACGGGTCAGTACTTGGAACTACAATGTTGTGACCATTACAGAAACTTGGGTAACTCAGGGACAGGAACAGTTGTTGGAAGTTCCAGGATTTGGATGCTTTAAAAGAAATAGGGAGGTTGGAAAAAGAGGCGGGGGAATGGCATTGCTAGTAGGGCTAGTATAGCAGCTACTGAAAGGCAGTTCGAGAATGATATGTCTACAGAGTCAGAGGTAACAAGGTGGAGAGCTGGATGAACACAGCGGGCCAAGCAGCATCAGAGAAGCAGGAAGGCTGACGTTTCGGGCCTAGACCCTTCTTCAGAAATGGGGGAGGGGAAGGGGGTTCTGAAATAAATAGGGAT